>CM019154.1:26181409-26761425 GCA_009733165.1 Naja naja | reverse complement strand
TAATCATTATGTCTGTATTAACTCCAGGATGAGTGGTAGTGTGGCTTTCAATATCAGTTGGAGAAAATTAAAGAAGAAAATCATTGGGATCATATTCTACTTGAGAGTTTTGTTGTCATCTAAGGACTAGATCCTGGGGTAAGGGTGGTTAATGTGGGTTAATAGAATAGAAATGCTAAAGAAATGTATGCAGTTCCAGAGATGAAAATATCATCAACTCTTTGAGAAATGTTCCATCCAAAAGATGGTTATTTTCTGATTAGTTCCCAAAATGCAAATTAGTTCAGTTCACTTAAAAATCTAAACAAGATTCTCCCCATAATTTACTCAACTATTATTCATGACAGCATCAAAATGTTTTTATCATGATAACTGTATTAAGCAATTAACAATCTCCCAGAGCAGTTGAGCAATTCCTCCATTGAAAAAAACATGCTAATTCAGTCTTTGCTGTATCACAAAAGGTGTTTTATTCCATAAGGTTCTGCCCTTCTTGCTGGCAAGGTATCGCCTACAAATCAGTAAATCTAAGAAATTGAAAGAAAAGCTTTTACTGATTGCATTAATTTGGCACTGGGTCAACATATATTGTATAACATTTGGGGCATTTTGAAGGCTATTGTATTAGCATATTGGTATCAATTGTTCCTTCAGAGTTATTGTATTGATATCATAACCATCCAATAAGTAGTATGATAAGTAGATGATTAGAAAAGGGTAACTTAGCTCATCCAGAGTTCTTATGGCTATTCAGTTCAAGTGAAAATGGTTGAAAGGAGCCTTTTCTATAGCCTTTATTTTTTTGTATTTAAAATAGAATGCCTTTCCAGCCTTTCTCTTTATACCAGCATGGCAAGGCATCCTGTATACATTAACAAATCTCAAATATATTTCAGAACAATAGGCACAGTTAAAATCAAAATCAAAATGTTAAATATTTACCATTAAAAATTAATAATAAAAAGCTTGGCAAAAAGATGTTTTTATTATTTTCCTAAATATTTGGGGAGAGGAGGAAATGTTCCTCTTTGGGGAATGCATTCCATAGCTTAGGCACCATATTGGAGCAGATCTTCTCTGACATACTACACAGTAAAGCTTCTGGTATCAGTGGCAATCTTCAGAAAGGCTTCTCTTGCTAATCTAAATAACCAAGCAGTTTTCAATTTGGTCTTGTGCTGATTTCCCACTGAGAAAATTCAACTGACTCCACTTATACCCCAAAAGAAATGGGTCACTGCAATGTTTTTGTTCCTTTATTTCTCTTTTCTTTTTTTTTTTATTTTAAATGGAATTTCTATAATGTTTTGGTAAATATACAAAATACTACAATGCTAAGATCAGAAGACAGAGATGAGATGGGATGGGATGAGATGAGCCATTATCTAGATGGGCCAGACTGATGAGCATTAGCGACTTAGATCATTTACATTGTACCTGATAATTACCTAATTTCTAATGTTAATTTGATTTCCCACTTTAAAATGAGAGCCAACATCCAATGATGCATGGACATCACTGCTTTCTAAGTTAACCACTGAGAGCTGGAAAGTAACTGTCTTTTCCAAATTATGAAGAGTGTGCCTCATTAACTCACAGCCTTCCATCATGTACTCCTCCATCTGTACAGTTTGCCCTTCTGCTCCAATCTCCATTAGATGCTACATCAGTAGGAGACACATTATTATGTACACGTTCTGTTTCCTTTAGTAGAACTGCCATGGTACTCTCAATAAGCATGAGGAATGACTGTCCCAGTATTGTGGTCATCAACCACAAAGGACACAACATGGAGTTAAATGCAATCTATCCTGATTTGTCCAAATGAGCTTCTTGCCTAGCTGCTTCCTTAGAAGTGAGCATAATAAAGAGCACTGCCCTTATGTAACTCATAAATAATCATTTTCATCATAATCTCCATTCCTGCCATCTTACAGGCAAGCTTTGCAACTTCAGAGAAAGGAAGCTTTACTATTTCCCTGAAATGAAGATTGTATTAAAATATTCTTTGTTTGGTGTTCTTTTAAATCCAGACTAGCAGTACAAGAGTAACATAATTTATTGCTGATCCCAACATCTGAACAGAAAAGGCATCATATTCAGTTACCATTGTAGAAGATGGTTTTTCAAAATCTCATGTATATTGGCAGTTTCTGTTCTGTCTGGAATGGATCAAGTTATTAAATTAGCAAATAAGCAACCAATTCAGAAACACAGTAACTCAGTGGACAATCAGAAAGCAGAACAAGGATCAAGTAAAGGATGAAGACTCTAAAAGACTCAAAAGCAGACTTCAACTTAAGTGAAAGTCAAGAGCTGGGCATTCAACTAAGGCAGGATCAAAATAAAGTCAGAAACTTTTAGCAAGATATTGTTTCCAGTTCTGACTGTCCATATGAGAGAGCTTATAAAGCCAGGCTCCTAAAATCCAGGCCATGCTTCAGCCTCAAGACATCTTCCAGAAGAATCTCATCTTAGACCTCCAGTCTTATTCCTAAATTGGATGAGAAATCTTCTGCTCTATAAAAATCTGAACTTGCAATTGTTTTTCCATGCTTTTCCTTTGTTTCTAAGTTGAAGAAGGTGTGAAGCATATTCATGGGCCTCTGACACAGAGCAGGAGCAGGAATTATCTTCTGTCCACAATCAGGTTACACTATTATATACTTTATAACGTGAACAGGATCTTAAGCAATTATTACATCATGTGCATTAATATAGCTATAAATGTTTGTTGTGACACAAAGGCACATATTTCTAGTTTATGCTTGTTAAATGAGTTAGCTGAAATAGTCAGATTGCACATGTTAACACCGTTTTATGAAATGACATGTAGGCAAGGATGTTCATATAGCCATAAATTTATCTTATTTTATATATGAGCTGTGCTTTTTCATAATCTCATTCAAGGGCCTTTTAAATATAACTACCTTATATAAGCTTTAAAATATAACTTTTAAAATTCTTTTGACATGTATGATTTCTTCTGAGAGAAGAGAGCTTTCTATATTCACCAAAGCAATGAATGAGTGTGAGTTTCAACAACTTTAGCTTCTTGATAGAAATCCATTGGATATCCAGACAAAACAGGATGCCAATCAGACAATAGGGAAATAGAATCATAGAGAATGTGCTTGGAACAAGTTGCTGGACTTGAGTGAGGTGAATAAATGTTGCTTTCACAAGGTACTTTGAATCACGGAAAATTTACCATACAAGCATAACAGATTAACTTCTGCATAAGCCTTGCAAAATGAGTCAAAAAGCAGTTTTGCTTTTTAGAAGTGGGGCCTGCCTTGTTTCACAAACCAACTTCAGAGAAGTGGATCACTTGAAATAGAAGTAAAACAACAGTTTTAAAGTTTACACTGTCTTGCAAAATATAGAATTAAGCATACACAGTTTCACGTCCTTTTAATGGGGTATCTTCTAAATCCCATGGCAGATTCTATGGTCACAATGATTTTGAAGTATACATGGACTCCTGGGCTTGGAGAAATAATTTACAAATTACAGATTAACAAAGTTGGAAGGGATCTTATAGGTCATCTAGTCCAACCCTCTGCCCAAGCAGACCTTACACCATTACTGACAGGTGGCAGTCCAGTCTCTTCTTGAAAGCTTCCAGTGATGAAGCTGCTACAACCTCTGAAGACCAGTTGTTCCATTGGTTGATTGTCAGAAAGTTTCTCCTTATTTCCAGGTTGCAACTTCTTGCAAGTGTGCTGTTGCTATATATAATACTGTGGTGGTTGAAGAATGTGAACAACACAATGAGACCGAATGCTGAAGTGATACTGCCTAACCATTAAATGTAATCTTATGCACTCAATGAGAAAATATGGATCTGGGGATTATACTGTTTTTACTAACTGCATCAAGCTAAAGGCCTAATTTCCAGCGTCACTGAATTCTTAACCTCTCTAACACTATCCAAAACTTTAGACTGTTTTTTTAAATCTGCCTCTATTCTAGGTGTAAAAGTATCACTTGTGTCATTAGAAGTCTCTGTGTTTTCTTCTTTCTCTGTGTTAGATAAGAGGGTGTACTGATCTAGCTTTTCACTGACATTCATTATTTTATGCCCTTCATTCTGTCTCCTCACTAATCTCAGCAGCCCTAATCTCCTCAATTGCATCTTCTTCAGAACTCCTTCAATGCCCCAAATCATTTTCTTTGCCTGTCTCTGACATTCCATTTCTGAATTCTTTTTTTTTCTTTTTACTAGGTAGAGGGTAAGCAAGCAAGTGCTCCAGAACTGTAAAACCACATTCTAGTAAGGATCATTATATACCCTATTTTATTGGCAGGATAACTTTTCGTCTGTTATCTAACACCTTTTTTTTATTCACTTAGGCTACTATAATAGACATTTTCATTATACATTAGGAGTCCAGAGTATTTAGGTAATGGACAATAGAGTATTCTTTCAGTAAGCCCAGGCTAGGAGCATTGAGTGGAATTCAAAGGGCCTAACAAAGTTAGATAATTGGGCAGAACAATGTCACATTTAACTCCACTGTTGGCTTATAAAATATAATGTTCATCCAAAGGAAATTGAATTATTCATCTATATTACAACTAAGTATTATTCCCATACCAAGCCATGTCATTATCTTCCTTTCTGAGATTCTCAGGTCTTGGTGGATAAAAACCTAACTCATTGCTATTGCTAAGCAACAACTCAATGTTAAGTCTCAAACTGCTGTCTTCTTTTATTTATAACTGGCCAGAAAGACAATGGCAGAACATTGTTCATCTACAGAAGCCATTTTGGCTTTATAGCAAATAAGTGGGATATGAAACACAGACTGACTGTGACATAAAGTTGACTGCCACCAGATAAATATTGCCAGTTAGGGAAATTGGGATAGAGGATAAAGACATTTTCCCAGTGAAAGAACTCTTGTGATGGCTAGAGTGTAGGAGAAGAGGAGGAGGAGGAGGAGGAGAGCAATTGTGTTTCCTTATATGTAGACTTTTTCTTCTTTACATCAATTAATGAATCTGGGGCTGATTATGGAAATGGCATTGCTAAAGTATTCTCTTGAGGAACTCATTAGATGAACTTACTAACTTACTAACTTTCAGTGCTAGAAAATCTTCCTGATTATTCAGTTCACCTCCATTACCAAAAAGCAAATAATCAAGCATCAAATTGACCACAATATAGTGGTATGAGACAGAGATCAGAGACAAGCATTAGCTTCCTGAAATGTTACTCCTTCCCTATTCCCCAAATGTATTGGATTATTAATTGAATCTACTCCAATATTGGTGATAGTTTGGCACCTGCCATTACATTTTGATATTGGTGATGGGTTGGCATCTACTACTACATTTGAAGGATGCCAGAAAACTACATTACCCACACAGATTAGTCATCCAACAGAGATGAATCCTTGAAGGGAGACAAGAAATATAGTTGAAGCTGTTATGTATGTAGGTTTAAATGTTATTGGTTTATTTGAACTGTTCTTGTAAAATGTCAAATGGGATTGGTTTAAATAGTGCAGGGAAAACCCTGCACTCCCATTGGCTGGCAGCTAATGGGGTTGAGTTCCTGGGCTACATGATTGACAAGCACCCTACTGATGCCAAGGTTCAAGCAATCAAAGAAGCCCCTAAACCTAAATGCAAAACAGATTTGCAAGCTTTCCTTGGACTTATTAACTTTTATCACATGTTCCTACCTCAAAAGGCAACCATTGCTGAACCTTTGCACAGATTACTGGATAAGAAGTCTGTTTGGGTCTGGGGAGGAAGGAACAATCAGTATTTAACAGTATTAAGAAACTAATCACGCCTGATGCTGTACTGATACAGTTCTCTGAGGATTTGCCTGTTGTACTGACTTGTGATGCATCCCCTTTTGGAGTGGGGGTTTGAGCCACAGGCTTCCCAGTGGGAGAGAAGCCCCTATTGCATTTTTCTCGCACTTTGACCAAAGCAGAGAGGAATTACAGCCAATTGGATAAAGAGGCATTGGCAGTTGTTGCAGCTGTTAAGAAATTTCATGAATATCTGTATGGCAGAACATTTACCATTGTTACAGATCACAAACCTTTATTAGGCATTGTGGCAGGAGACAAGCCTACACCTACTATCCTGTCACCAAGAATGCTGAGGTGGACTGAATTTCTTGCAGCTTATTCATACAAACTTATCCACAAGCCTGGCAAGGACATTAGACACGCTGATGCACTGAGTCGTTGCCCACTTCCTTGCCACAAGGAGGACTTTGAACCTGAAACACACACCTTTTTCCTAGAAACTGTTGCCAAGCTTCCAGTTCATGCTGCTGAAATTGCCAGAGAGACTGCCAAAGACACTGTGTTGGCTCCTGTTATAGGCTGGATTAAGAAAGGTTGGCCTCTTCAAGATCTACCTCACCTTGCCCAACCTTTTAAGTCCAGGCAAACTGAATTATCTGTATTAAGAGGATGTATTTTGTGGGGTAACAGGGTGGTTATTCCTGCAAAACTGCAAAGAGAGGTTTTGGAAATGTTACATGAGGGTCATCCTGGTATTGTAAGGATGAAGGGATTGGCCAGGAGTTATGTATGGTGGCCAGGTATTGACAAAATGGTTGAAAACTGGGTTGCATCTTGTCCCAATTGCCAGGTAGTCAGGCCTGCACCATCTCACGCCCCCACACAGGAATGGGAATGTCCTAGGGGCCCGTGGTCTAGGATTCACATTGATTTCGCAGGTCCTACTAGAGGGCACACCTTTCTTATTATAGTAGATGCATATTCCAAATGGCTAGAGGTAATCCCCATGACATCCACCACAACTGATGCTGTCATCAAGCAGCTCAGAAAACTGTAACCCACGGGTTACCTGATGTTCTTGTCTCTGACAATGGCCCTCAATTTACATCTAACCTCTTTGAATCCTATCTAGCACAACAGGGTATCAGACATGTCCTCACTGCCCCTGGGCACCCTTCGGCTAACGGCGGGCTGAATGCATGCGTTTACCAAAGAGAAGCTTCAGCAACTGGGTTCTTCTTGTGTTCAGGACATCCCCAGCTGTAGGATGTCTTCCCTTGACCGCCTTCATCCCACTTATGCACCTAACGCACCACTGGATTCCACTTCCAAATTTCGTACATTCAGTATGGGTGAATCTGTTTATGCTAAGAACCTCATGGGTGAACCTTTGTGGATTCCTGCTGAGATAACTCAGATCACAGGCCCTCATTCTTACAGGGTACAAACAGAGGATGGACTCCTCTGGAGCAGGCACATTGATCAACTTAGATCCAGGTTCTCTCAGGAACATCGCCCTTGTCTCTCTCTAGTTCCCTCACCTGATGTCAATTCTAGGGGGGAAGGGGAGGAACAGGAGGAAAATCAGCAAGCAAGAATCAACCCCATGTGTAACGAGCCATTACAACAGGAACCATCCCAAAACCTATCACAATGCCAAAATCCATCCTTAGAAGTGGAAGATTGTACACCTCTACCTGACTTGGGAGCTGATATTGGGATGGAGATGGGTTGGGAGGAGAGACCAGATTCTAACAATCAAACAGGGTCTCCTTTCACAGGGAGTCCCAATGGGAAATGTCAGCAGACACATTTCCTCTCACTGGGTGAGAATGTAAAACTTCTGAACCACGAAGGTCTCAACGCACAAAAGCCCCACCTATTTAAAAGAATACATTAGATAGGTTGGGGTTGGTATGGACTGAACCTAGTGGGGAGGGGTGTTATGTATGTAGGTTTAAATGTTATTAGTTTATTTTGAACTGTTCTTGTAAAATGTCAAATGGGATTGGTTTAAATAGTGCGGGAAAAACCCTGCACTCTGATTGGCTGGCAACTATGGCTGCTGGCTATAAGAAGCAGCCGTAGCCCAGCCAAGTCGGGTCCATTCGAGCTGTAGTCACTTAATAAACTCTTCACTGAATCTCTTCGCGTCTGACTCTTCATGCAAACTTAACAGAAGCAAACTATAGCATCTGTCACTTGAGATTGTCAATTCACTTTATCTAATGACATTGCCAGCCATGATGTTCAGTTTGGTGAGTCACAAGTTGTGGAGACTCAGTACAGACTATGAAAAATTGCCTGATGGGTACAAATACAGAGACAGACAAAGTATTAGAAACTATCTGTCAAAGTTCATGAAAAAAACATTGCTACAAAAGTTTTCTCACTTTCTGAAATGAGACCAGTTTTTGCAGTGGTTGGAATGATACAGTAGTATGTGGTATAACTTTTAAAAAGTTCATGAAATACCCATGAAGAAAAGCAACACTTGAAACATTTTGGGGCAGTTTTTACCATATTTTTTGCTAGAATAATAAATGATTTTTTCCTTTAAAAAGGAAGAGGGCTGTTTTCCCCTTCTTTCTTTTCTTTTTAGACTTTAGCAGACAAGGCCAGGAAGTCAACAAAAGCTAGTCCAATTAAGAACAGCACCACAATGGAAAGTTGAATTCAGAATTAAGGAATGAGATGCACTATGAAGTGATATGCCTAGCAGACAGTCTCTCAGGTGCATCGCTGAACAAAAGGCAGAGTATGTAAAAGAATAGAAATTGAGATGAGATGTAAACCTGATAGCAACTCTGTATGATAAGAGAAGGGAACTGGGCAAGATACAGTAAGTAGAGCACAGCAGAAATGCAGCCATGCAGCCATATCTGCCATGGATCTCACAGCATGGCTAGGTTGTAGTTCATTTAATCATATAATCATAGTCTCTATACTGGGATCAGGGGTAGTACTGGTATTAGTGGAGGATAAGGATAAATAAGAATAAAGTGATTATCTTGAATACTTCCCTAAACCTATTTTTTTTCCTCTAGGCATCTAGAAAATTGTTCCTTCTGTTTGGGAACCTTCTGGATCTAAAGTCATGCACAGAGGTGAACATTTGAGCTATTGCAGCTGACACATTGTAAGGCCTCCAAGAGTGCTAGGATTTATAGCCATATTTAATTTTGACTTCAGTAGCATGTCATAGTACACAGTGGGATTATTTATGATGTGCCAAATTAAACATTAAAGAAAAGAAAAAAACAGGAAACACTTGTCTAAGCCATTTTCAAAACCCAAACAAGTAAATTAATGAACAAATATTGTGAAAACAGCTTATTCCAGAATCGTGAAACATCACAGCTCATTTCCTCCTCAATCTTGTGCACCTACTACTACTACTACTACTGCTGCTACTACTACTTACTACTGAGTAAGGAGGCAGATATTTATTTAAAAAGCAACAAAATAAAATTGATTCTGAAGTAAGTGTGCTTTGAAACATATGTTTTTTTTCCTCCTTGAGGGCAAAGCATCTTTAAGATGCTAGATAGCTATCTATTACTGTATACATTTTGGAAGAGAACTGCTGACTTTTCAAAACATAAGAAAGTAAGAATAGCCTTCCTGAAACAGACTGAATGCCCATTTTGGGCCAGTATTTTGCTTTTCAAAATAGCCACCTAGATGCCTCTGCAATTCTTAAAAGCAGAAGGCAGAGGTGGTAGCTACCTTGGAAGCCATTCAGGAGATAAAACTAAATTTTAAAACAATCATTAATTCCACAGATTATGCACAATAAAAATGACTTTCTCTTGTTGGTTCTAAATCTGATTTTAATGGGCTTCATTGAAAGACCCCACAGCCAAGTATTTTAAGAAATTCTTCCTATACAGTTTTTCTATGTCATACATTTTATATGTTTCAGTCAAGTTTCTGCTTGATCACCTTTTCCTGTATTAAGAATCCTAAACATTTCACAGGAAATGAACTTCCTGTTCATTTTGGTTGTCCTACTTGTATACTTTTTCCATCTCTATCTCATCCCTTTCCAGGTGTTGTTACCAAATTTTGTAAAGTATTCCTGTACTACTTTTGTAAAGTACAGATGCAATTGTATCATAGATTTTGTGAAGGCCTTGCTTTGTTGGTGCTCTTATTTTACTCCATTTCCTAATTATCCTTATTATATAACTTGTCTTTTTCACAGCTTCTGCAAATTCTGTTGTTTTCTATTAAGCTATCCATTGTGCCCTCAAATTCTTTTTCCTAGTTAGTTTACAAAGAGTACAGACATAGTTAAGTGTTTGGGGTTTTCCTCCCAATGTGTGTTACATTATACTTACTTAAACTTAATCATTTAATTAGCCATCCACTATTCATCCAATTTAAAAATATCTTTCTGGAATTCATAACAGAAAAATTTATTTATTACATTAGTTTACAAAGAGTACAGACATAGTTAAGTGTTTGGGGTTTTTCTCCCAATGTCTGTTGCATTATACTTACTTAAATTTAATTATTTAACTAGCCATCCACTATTCATCCAATTTAAAAATATCTTTCTGGAATTCATAACAGAAAAATTTATTTATTACATTAGTTTACAAAGAGTACAGACATAGTTAAGTGTTTGGGGTTTTTCTCCCAATGCGTGTTACATTATAATTACTTAAACTTAATCATTTAACTAACCATCCACTATTCATCCAATTAAAAATATCTTTCTGGAATTCATAATGGAAAAATTGTTTATTACATTTACTGCTGCCCATCTCACTCTGAAAAGCAATTCAAAGATAGCAAACCCTTCATAACTTTCTTCAGGAAAGTGAGTTGCTGATCAAATCAGCAGCAATTTCATTAGAATAGAAAAGATGTATGTATCAGTCCTAATATCATGCCAACAAATGTTATTATTTTGCATACAGATAAATTTAACTAAAGTCTTAGATTTCCGATGAAGGTTTGGCATCAATGAGGCTGTTGAGAATCAAGAAATTAATGGCTCTGTGAGCTTTTGTTTTTAATTTCTTATTTCTCCAGTCTTAAGTTTGATTTGTCTCATTTCTGACTGATTTTGCCAACTTAAGAAGTTTGCACAAAAGTCTTAATGGAATATTTTTGTCTTCATAAATCTTTCAAGTTATACATTCCTGAGAACAGTTTTCTTAATATCAAATATTTAATATTATTTTAATTCATACACACAACTTCATTTGCAGTTTTCCCTTAACATGTACATTTTGTAACATAAATTGCTTAATAAAAATTGAGAAGTCCTTCTTATAACAGGTAAGAACTGTTGGGTGCTTGGTGATCTTAGAGCATGATTAATGTTACCTAGTTTGGTAATAAAATGTCTGCAAGAAAACAGCCAAGGAAGGACAAAGGACCAAACAGTTCAACCCTGAAGCATAAATATTATCTTCTATCAATACAGATAACAATGCTACTATCTGTATTTTGGGTCAAAAATGGGAAATTAGATGAAGTTGTACTGAAATGAAAACAAACAATATTTCCTCCATTTCTATTGTCCACTTCACATAGTAGCAATTACTTCAGTATTTTAATATACAGCTCATTATTCAGCCCAGATAAATGAGGGGGGAGGGGGATATAAATGTCTGAATGTGGATTATAGTTGTTATGTATGTAGGTTTGAATGTCATTGGTTTAGTTTGAATTGTTCTTGTAAAATGTCAAATATGATTGGTTTGAAAAGTGCGGGAAAACCCTGCACTCTGATTGGCTGGCAACTACGGCTGCTGGCTATAAGTAGCAGCCGTAGCCCAGCCAAGACGGGTCCATTCGAGCTGTAGTCACTAATAAACTCTTCACTGAAGCTCTTCGTGTCTGACTCTTCATGCAAACTTAAAACTGGCAACAAAGGTGGGATTTCCCTGAAGAGAAGATGACATAGAAGACAAGCAGAAGAGTGAGATGGCTGCGCTGAACACCCCCAGCCCCGTTCGATCCAGCGGCAGAAGACTGGGAATCGTATGCAGATCGCTTCCAAATGTATTTGGAAGGAAACGACCTCGCTGACATCTCCGAAGCGGAAGAGGCGGTCTTTTCTGCGGTCCGGCAGTCTTCAAGATGGCAAAGGCATTGGCGGGAGCTGCAGACATGAAGGTAATGGAATGGACTGATTTAGAAAAGCTTTTAAGAGCCCATTACGCCCCACAAGTATCGTGCCTCATTAAGAGACACGAGTTTTACCGTCGGGATCAAGGGGAAAGTGAAAACGTTAACGACTTCGTGGCAAGTTTAAGAGACATTGGGGGTGCATGGAGGAGGCCATGCGCGATCGATTTGTTCTAGGCCTCAAAGACAAGGTGCTTCAGAGCAAATTGTTATTAAAACCTAAGATCACGTTGAAGGAAGCCATAGAAGAGGCCTCCTCAGCAGAAGCCACTAAGTCTTCAACGGCAGCCATGAAGAAAATTAACAAGGCCTCAAGCCATTCTGATGTGGAAAAGTCCACAACAACTCATTGCGAGCAAATAGATTCTGAATCAGACTGCAGTGAGGTGGAGGAAGGAATTTATAGACTCAGAATGAAAAAGAAAAAGACCTGGGAAGAAAAAGGCAAGACTTTTATTGCAGAGGTTGTGGGGGCCACCCCGCACTGAATGCAAGTTTCTTGATACCATCTGCCTTCATTGTGAAAAAAGAGATCACTTAGCAAGAGTCTGCAAATCATCCAGAACTCCACCACACAGAAGAAAGTTCCCTGACAAAGATTTCAAGTCCAACAACTTCAGTGAGAAAATGGGGCAACTCAGAAGCAAATGGGAAGAAAGAAACTCATCAAACAGTCACCATTGGTCATTCTTCAACCTTAAGAAGCAGAAAAGTACATGTGAAGGTACTCATTGAAGGAAGGCCTTGCCAAATGGAAGTGGACTCAGGCTCCTATTTATCTATGGTGTCATGGGACACTATTCACAGGCTACTTCCCAACATTCAGAAGAAACATTTCCAGAAGCAAGCACTGACTCTTAAAGACTACCAAGGGAACAAGATTCCAGTAGTTGGAACAAGAGAATTCAACGTGAAGTTCAAAGGCCACACCAAACATTTGCCCCTGACCATCGTGGACAAGGATCGCCCAAGCTTGCTGGGACTTGAGTGGTTCAATCCACTAGGCATCGAGGTGACTGGCATCAATCATGTGAGCAACTCTGAATGGGAGGAGGCCTTGAAGTCTGAGTTTCCAGAGGTCTTCAGCAAAGATTGGGCAAGTATATGGGGACCCCTATCACTTTCAACCTAGATCCCAAGGTGCCCCCAATTTGTTTAAAGCCCAGAAGGATCCCATTTGCCTTAAAGGAAAAAATTGATGCACAATTAGATAAACTAATAGCTCAAGGGGTTTTAGAGCCCACTGACCACTCCAGATGGGAGACACCCATAGTCACACCTGTCAAGACTGATGGGTCAGTAAGAATCTGTGGGGACTATAAGGGGACACTGAACCATGCGCTGCAGCAGAGCGCAAACCCAGTTCCAGTGGTGCATCATCTGTTACATTCACTTGGCAGGGGTACAGTCTTTGCCAAATTGGACTTGGCCCAGGCATATCAACAACTAACAGTTGATGATGCCACTGCAGAGGCCCAAACCATTGTGACTCATAGAGGTGCCTTCAAATGTAAAGGTTACAATTTGGAGTAAGCGTGGCACCAGGCATCTTTCAAAGCCTTATGGAAAGAATGCTTCAAGGGCTGCCAGGGGTAGTGCCTTACTTTGATGATGTGTTAATCTCTGCTGAAAATGACACTCAGTTACAAGAAAGACTCAGAGAAGTCCTTACCAGATTCAGGAAAGCTGGGTTAAAAGTCAAGAAAGAAAAATGCACACTTAAAACAGACAGGGTTGAGTTCCTGGGGTACATGATTGACAAGCATGGCATCCACCCTACTGATGCCAAGGTTAAAGCAATCAAAGAAGCCCCTAAGCCTAAATGCAAAACAGATTTGCAAGCCTTCCTTGGACTCATTAACTTTTAACACATGTTTCTACCTCAAAAAGCATCCATTGCTGAACCTTTGCACCGATTGCTTGATAAAAATGCTATTTGCATCTGGGAGAGGAAGGAACAATCAGCATTCAACAGTATTAAGAGACTAATCACATCTGATGCTGTATTGATACAATTCTCTGAGAATTTACCTGTTATACTGTCCTGTGATGCATCCCCTTTTGGAGTGGGGGGCACAGGCTTCCCAGTGGAAGGGAAGCCCCTATTGCATTTTACTCTCACACTTTGTCCAAAGCAGAGAGGAATTATAGCCAACTGGACAAAGAGGCATTGGCAGTTGTTGCAGCTGTCAAGAAATTTCATGAATATCTGTATGGCAGGTCATTTACCATTGTTACAGATCACAAACCTTTGTTGGGCATTGTGGTAGGAGACAAACCTACACCCACGATCCTGTCACCAAGAATGCTCAGGTGGACTGAATTTCTTGCAGCTTATTCATACAAACTGATTCACAGGCCTGGCAAGGACATTGGACATGCTGATGCACTGAGTCGTTGCCCACTGCCTTGCCACAAGGAGGACTTTGAACCTGAAACACACACCTTTTTCCTAGAAACTGTTGCTAAGCTTCCAGTTCATGCTGCTGAAATTGCCAGAGAGACTGCCAAAGACACTGTGTTGGCTCCTGTTATAGGCTGGATTAAGAAAGGTTGGCCTCTTCAAGATCTACCTCACCTTGCCCAACCTTTTAAGTCCAGGCAAACTGAATTATCTGTATTAAGAGGATGTATTTTGTGGGGTAACAGGGTGGTTATTCCTGCAAAACTGCAAAGAGAGGTTTTGGAAATGTTACATGAGGGTCATCCTGGTATTGTAAGGATGAAGGGATTGGCCAGGAGTTATGTATGGTGGCCAGGTATTGACAAAATGGTTGAAAACTGGGTTGCATCTTGTCCCAATTGCCAGGTAGTCAGGCCTGCACCATCTCACGCCCCCACACAGGAATGGGAATGTCCTAGGGGCCCGTGGTCTAGGATTCACATTGATTTCGCAGGTCCTACTAGAGGGCACACCTTTCTTATTATAGTAGATGCATATTCCAAATGGCTAGAGGTAATCCCCATGACATCCACCACAACTGATGCTGTCATCAAGCAGCTCAGAAAACTGTTTGTAACCCATGGGTTACCTGATGTTCTTGTCTCTGACAATGGCCCTCAATTCACATCTAACATTTTTGAATCCTTTCTAGCACAACAGGGTATCAGACATGCCCTTACTGCTCCTGGGCACCCTTTGGCTAATGGCCACGTTGAACGCATGGTACGCTTTACCAAAGAGAAGCTCCAGCAACTGGGTCCTGGGGACATCACTGAGAAGCTTGAAAAACTTCTTAGTGTTCAGCACATCACTCCTAGCCCATCTACTAACTTATCCCCAGCAGAGTTGTTGATGGGTAGGAAACTTAGGTCTTCCCTTGACCGCCTTCATCCCACTTATGCACCCAACGCACCACTAGATTCCACTTCCAAAGTTCATACTTTCAGTGTGGGTGATTCTGTGTATGCTAAGAACCTTATAGGTGAGCCTGCTGAAATAACTCACATCACTGGCCCTCATTCTTACAGGGTACAGACAGAGGATGGACTCCTCTGGAGCAGGCACATTGATCAACTTAGATCCAGGTTCTCTCAGGAACATTGCCCCTGTCTCTCTCTGGTTCCCTCACCAGTTACTTCTAGGGGGGAAGGGGAGGAACAGGAGGAAAATCAGCAAGCAAGAATCAACCCCATGTGTAACGAGCCATTACGACAGGAACCATCCCGAACCCTGTCACAATGCCAAGATCCATCCTTAGAAGTGGAAGATTGCACATCACTACCTGACTTGGGTGCTGACATTGGAATGGAGATGGGTTGGGAGGAGAGACCAGATTCTAACAGTCTAACAGGGTCTCCTTTCACAGGAAGTCCCAGCAGGGAAATGTCAGCAGACACATTTCCCTCTCACTGGGTGAGAATGTTAAAACTTCTGAACCACAAAGGTCTCAACGTACACGTAAGAGCCCCACCTATTTAAAGGAATACATTAGATGGGTTGGGGTTTGGTATGGACTGAACCTAGTGGGAGGGGTGTTATGTATGTAGGTTTGAATGTTATTGGTTTATTTGAACTGTTCTTGTAAAATGTCAAATGGTATTGGTTTAAATAGTGCGGGAAGAAACCCTGCACTCCCATTGGCTGGCAACTATGGCTGCAGGCTATAAGAGGCAGCCATAGCCCAGCCAACTCGGGTCCATTCGAGCTGTAGTCACTGAATAAACTCTTCACTGAAGCTCTTCACATCTGACTCTTCATGCAAACTTAACAAGGCCCACATCCTTAAGTGCATTATGGCTTCCTGTGAGTGAACAACTCAGCAAACCGGCACAGAGATTCATTTGCATCAGTGCTAAGAATAGTTTCAAATAAACATTCAGGACAATACATAACTCCAAACCTGCTCATGGGAAGTGTTGATTAAGGTAATTTGCATTTTAATTCAGGGGAGAAAACATCAGCGCTTTTTGGGGGGATAAATATACACAGCTGAAGTACCAAGGAACTGATTGATTTTATTGGCTAGAATTTCTTTCTTCTTTTTCTTCTTGTCACCTCCCAACTCTCTTAGGAACAAGCATTTTTCACCCTGAAAACAGAACTATGCCCACCCAGGAGCAACTGAGTCAGTTTTACCGTACAGCAGATGGCTTGTGATACAAAACTAGAAAAACAGTATTTGGTGATCAATATTTTTTCACAGCCAAAATAGTCTCTGGTCAACTTGTGGCTTATCAGTACCAATGATCTCTATAATACTGGGAGATCAATTAAGACATTTCATATCAGATGCTTAATGGAGCAACTTAGTTCTCAACAGCTGTTTCAAGACTTTTCAAGCAATATGTTGACCAGATGTGCCATGAGGCTGTTTCTTTGGAATATGGAGAGAATTGGAGACAATTGCCTATAAGCAATTTTTCTCCTGTCATTTGTAGGTTCCATAGGGCCTCCTGTTTGGGCGGGGGACGGGTTGGACTAGATGTCCTACAAGGTCCCTTCCAACTCTGTTAATCTGTTAATATCTGTTAATAGTTTGCAGGGTGCCAAAATTAATAATATAGGCTCATGAGAAACTGTCCAGTACCCTTGTGAGCTTCTTGGAGGCACCTGGTTGACCACTATGGGTCACAAAATTCTGGACTAGATAGATCCTTGGTCAGGTCTGATCTGGCAGAGATTTGTGAATGAGACTGTGTGAGTGTGTAAAGTGTGTCTTTGTGGAGAGAGAGAGAGTAATCACAGAAATGAAGAATGGTAGAGAACCTGCTTCAAATATGAAGTTACCTAGAGATGGTAGGACCATACATCATGGTTCAAATAGGAAGAACATTAAAGAAAGTAGATAAATCAGAATTTTATTACATTTAATATTCTGTATACCAGTATTTTTTTCAAAATCTGGCTGGCAGGGGATTTGAAGTTCACACATTTTAAAATTGCAGCATTTGAAAAACATGGCTCTATACATTTTCACTTTCAGGAAGACATTTTAAAATATTTGCCCCCTTGGGTTTTTAAACCAACATATTTACAACCTTAATAATGCAAAACAAGCAAACAAAAAAAGAACATTGGGAAAGGGACATCATTATCTTGTGACAGTAAAAATTAAAAGGCATCCCAGGTACTTTGTGTGGACTTTTTACCTGTAACACAGAAGAAGCAGGAAGATTTTTATAAGAAAGACTGACATCTAGCACAATCCAAAGTGCCCACTTGGAAACAAAATATAAATTCACAGAAGCACACAGGAGAAGGAGATAAAGGTGAATGGAACAATAAGGTAACATTTATGATTTATGGGGAAGTCTTCGTTTTAGAGCTAATCATAATGGGCTCTTGCAGCTTATAACCTTATAGTAATCAAAGGGGGTCTATTCATTTCTCACAAGTTATGTGCACATAACTCTTATTAGCTATAGTGCAAGCTTATGCTTTTCCTGCGAGGGGCAGAAGGTCCCACACAATTAAATCATTTGCTGTAGCTGCACTGTAAATGATTAGAGGGGCTTCTAGCATTATAATTATAGATAGCAATAGGCAGTTTTTTAATTTAAAGTTAGATTTGCAGCAGTGATCCAGTGCTAAAAAGGGAGCACATTGTCCAACATAGATTGGAAAAAACATCTGGTCTAAGATGTTTTATTTTTCTACGTGACCATCTTTTCAGACGTTGCTTTATCTCTGATATGGATTGTACACATTAACCTAAGCTAGAGCTTGGTTTCTCCATACAATTCAGATACCAGCTTGGTGGTTTTTGCTTAAGTGATACTTTCTACAACCTCGTATTTTAGATCTCTTCTTTACCAACTTATGCTCCATTTGTACACATTTTCCTCTAGGCTCATGAAATTCCCCACTCTCTAAACTATGATTCTTGACTATTTTTTTTAATTGAAAACCTGATTATTCCTGATCTTAGTTTTGATTCTTCTGATGACTTACAATTTTGGTTGCAGTACTTCTCTGGCTTTCTCTTGTTTTGTTTTTCCTTTTTGCTTTCATGACTCACCAGGGTGTTCTGAGTGGCCAACCTTTTTTTGATGTTTTGATTTTTCTGAACCAACTTTACTCTGAATCCAATTATTTGTTTGTAAAGTTTAATATTGCCTATTCTGACTAGTATACATCCTTCAAAAATTTGGTTCCATATCCCAAGTTATGAAGCCGCTGGATAATGGATTGACCCACTCTTAATATTGACATAACATCATGCAGGATATTAGCAAAGATATAGAGTTAGCACTTTGGGGGCACGGTGGCTCAGTGATTAAAATCAATGAGTTTGAAGGCCCAGGTTTGAGACCCAAGCACTGTGAGATGGGGTGAACTCCTATTACTTGCCCCAGCTTCTTCCTGCCTAACGGTTTGAAAGCATCAATTGGTGGGAAAATTATAGTGTTCCGTGCACATCCGCATATAGTCAATCTGGCGACATGACCATGCAAGTATCTTCAGAAAACACTGGCTCCGTTGACAAAGAAACAAAGATGAGCACGGTCCCCTAGAGTTGGACACAACTGGACACAACCTTTCACCCTTACCTTAGAATTAGCACCATGCATTTTTCCAACCCCTACTTCCTTCCTAAATGAACAACTATTGAGATAGTTTTCCTCTGCTCTATCATTCTATTATACAGACATGAGTCCCAAAGTGAAATTATCAGTCATATTGCTATGATATTCTATTTCAGGAGCCCTTCTTCAGACAGCAAAGCAAATGATGGCAAGAGAAAGACTGCTTTTCTCCAAGATCTCTGTTTGACTTCTGTATTTACTACTTGGTCTTATTTCTGTAATGGCAGCTGTCAGTTTCAGTGATATAAGGATATAAAAATCTTTGGAACCAGACAAGGAAATGACAAAAAAATGATTGGGGGAGAGGGATATGCAAAGACTCTTCAAATATTTGAAAAGACATCATATATTAGATCAGAGGTCTCCAAACTTGGCAACTTTAAGAATTCTGGAGAATTCTGGGAGTTGAAGTCCACAAGTCTTAAAGTTGCCAAGTTTGGGGACCCATGTATTAGAAGGTCAAATCTGTTTCAGAGTTTGGAACATGGGACAATAATTTAAAATATAGAAAGGCAAATTTTGATTGAAAGTTTTATTTTAAAAAAAACCTTAACAGTAAAAGCAATTGAACAGTGCAACCACTGTTCTACAGAAGTGACAAAGAAAACAAACTCTCCTTTATTGGCTGTATTCAACCACTTTTGGATTCTTTAAGTTGGATTTCTGCCATGAGCAGGTCTGGATTTGATGCCTAAATATCCTCTTCTGTTCTCACCTTTGAGAATTGTGAATTGGCAAAACCACTTGGCCAAGAAGATCAGACTAGGCATCAATGTGTTCAGAAACAACATGTTCTGAATATGTTATATTTTCTCATTTTATTTATCCATTAAGTATTAGCAAAGATCATTTAAGCTTTCAATGTACAATGGATTTTTCACTTGATGCAGTTAAAAGAAGGAATAAAAAAATGCATTATTATTCAGCAATTATTTTCCCAGCTGATGTTCCCATATAACCTTTTCTTTTCTTAATATGCGAGCTGTCCAGTGAATTATTAGATGTGAATATAGCAGAAACAAATGTAATATAATTGAGCCTGGTTTAGAACTGTGTGATATGTGAGACATATTTGCAATAAAAAAGCATTGTGTTAACAATCAATGATGTGTTGCAAGATGGAATTGCTGTCACTGAATCTCCATCATACCAAACAAAGCATCCTATATTTTCTCACCAGTTGTGATCTTTGTAGAGGATGATGTGATAACAGCTTAGTGAAACTGGATGCTATGACATAGAGTTAAAAATAGAAGAGCCTGGGACTTTTAGATATTGTATGGCAGGCTCCTGCTAACTGAAGCTTCCTAAATTTTAAAAGCTCTTCAGAGGTTTTGAACAACAACCACAGATTTTAATTGCTGTCATTATAATTGATGTTAATGAGAACTATATTGAAAGACAGCAACTTTGTCAAACCTATTTGCGTGTTGTTGTTACCATTAATGTTTTATAAACTTGACTTCAAGGTTTTAAGACTTTGCCACCACCTGGATTGCTACCTTAAATCAAGTATATGAACATCCATCTTTCACTGGTCAAAAATCCAGACTAAAATTCCCAAATTTATTAATGAAAGATGAGTCTAAAAGAAAAAGAACCTTTATTTCTAAGATTTTTGTGTAAAATGAGGAAGTTCAAGCAAAGATTTCATAACCTTATAAAAATGGTATTTGAGAAATCAGTAGCAGCAAAATGCATGCAACAAATAATAGCACAGAGGAAATTTGTAATTCAGTTACAAATGCTACACACTACAATAGCAATTATGTAGGCCAGGAAAAAAAATAAAAAAATAAAATATTTGGGAAAGTTTTATTAGAACTGGCTTTTTCTAATATTTCATAAAGACCAAAACATTATTCTTTTGTTTTGAAGAATAAAGCAGTCCAAATTCATACTGATCTTCAAATCCCCATCACTTGTGGACCCACTGAACACTTTTAGGGACTGCCCCATGTATAATTTTGTAAAACAGTCCTAATAAGATATAAACATAGTAGGATTTTCAAGTTTTGCATTTTTGTAACATAATTACCAAATGCACATCAAAAGGAGCTTTCAAAGACAGTCGATGAAGGATAATTTCCTCACACTCTTTTTTGTGTATGAAAACATGCCTGTCATTTTGCAGTTCCAGGCAGACAAAAAGATGAAGAAACATCAAGCAGTACCAATGCTCAGTGATTATAGGATTAGTCCCTTCCTTTGTTTCCTAGAGTTATGAAATGTAGCAACGGTCCTAGAAAAAGTTCTGCAAAATGGGGATTAAATATAAAGAAAACCAGAGTCTGCATAATTATCAAAATCAGTACAACCAAGACCCTCTAAGGTAGGGGTGTCAAATTCGATTTTATTGAGGGCCGCATCAGGGCTGTGTTTGACCTCGATGGGCTGGGGGTGGGGTGGCCAGCTTGACATCACTTGTGTTGTGGGTGCCTGTGGTGGCCTGGGTACTCTGCCAGTGAAATTAGGCTTCCGAGCTCCCTTTTTGGCTGCAACAACCTCCTGCAACCCTCTGCCAGCTAAAACAGAGCTCAGGAGAGCCAGCCGCAGCCCTCGCATGCTCCCTTTTCAGCTGCAATGGCTTCCTGAAACCCTTTGCCAGTGAAAACGGAGCTTACGACAGCCACCCACAGCCTTCCTGAGCTCCATTTTCACTGGTAGAGGCACTGCAGGCTGGTCCTTCACTGCTTCCAGGGAAGCCCCAAGGGTCAGATCCAGGGGTGGGATTCTACCAGTTTGCACCTATTCTCTACAACTGGTTGTTAACATTCTAAGCAGTTCAGAGAACTGGTTGTTAGAAGAAATTACTGGCCTAATCCTGTAAGGAAGACAGGAAGGAAACATTCTGGTGTTGCTTACAGAAACTGCCTCTCCGTTAACCCTTATTACATTCTTGGCAGGACTAGACTTCCTGTCTCTGGAACTTCTCTGGAGTTTTTTTCCCTCCATTGCTGGTACTTTGCTTGTGTGGAGTGACCATTCAAAGTTACAATGGCACTGAAAAAAGTGACTTATGACTATTTTTCACAGTTACGACTGTTGCAGCATCCCCATAGACATGAGAGGTCAGGCGAGGAGATGCGTGCCTCGATGTGAGTGATACTGAGTTGGCCACACCTAGCCAATAACATGACCACCAAGCCACATCCACCCGGTCACATGACCACCAAGCCACAACCACCAACTAAGCCATGCCCACAGAACCGGTTGTTAAAAAATTTGAATCCTACCCCTGGTCAGATCTAAGCAAGCCATGGGCAGAATTCCCCAGGCCTTGAGTTTGACACCCCTGCTCTAAGGTCTTGATTGCCCTTTGACTGGAATTTCATGAGGATCTTCAAGCTGCTGAAATACAAAGGAAATCATCTGCTTGACACACATGGATATCAGTAAGCAATCTTTTAATTTGGGAGAAATATTTTTTAAAAAATTCAGGGCCAATAGTTTCACCGGCTGCTCATCAGCTGACTTCCCTATTAATCCAGCACTTTTTTTTCCTGGTCTTACAAATTCAAGTTGCTTCATTAAAAACATGACATTCTTGAAAATTCACCAGTTTCTTTATTCACAATGCCCTCGCATATGGCAAATGTATGACAATGCACTAAAGACAGGGGTGGCATTCTACCCATTATGTCTGGTTCTATAGAACCCCTTGTTAACTTTCTAAGCAGTTCAGAGAACTGGTTAGAAACAAGTTGCCAGAACGCCTAGACTTGCTGTCTCCAGAGCTTGTGAGGCTTGGCTTTCTTAAAGGGGAAGGGTTGTTTTAAGATTTTTACACTGTTGTTGGGAGGAAATGCTTCCCTGGACAATCAGCACTTTGAAGAAATCATTGAATAATGAAGCAAAGCTTTTAGTGTTAGGGAACTGTTATGTATGTAGGTTTGAATGTCATTGGTTTAGTTTGAATTGTTCTTGTAAAATGTCAAATAGGATTGGTTTGAATAGTGCGGGAAAACCCTGCACTCTGATTGGCTGGCAACTATGGCTGCTGGCTATAAGAAGCAGCCGTAGCCCAGCCAAGGGTCCATTCGAGCTGTAGTCACTTAATAAACTCTTCACTGAAGCTCTTCGTGTCTGACTCTTCATGCAAACTTAACACTGGCTGACGAAGGTGGGATTCCCCTGAAGAAGAGACGACGCGGAAGACAAGCAGAAGAGCAAGATGGCTGCGCTGAACACCCCCAGCCCCGTTCGATCCGGCGGCAGAAGACTGGGAATCGTATGCGGTCGCTTCCAAATGTATTTGGAAGGAAACGACCGCCGACATCCCCAAGAAGCAGAAGAGGGCAGTATTTCTCACGACTGCGTCCGGCAGTCTTCAAGCAAGATGGCAGGCATTGGCGGAGCTGCAGACATGAAGGTAATGGAATGGCCTGATTTAGAAAAGCTTTTAAGAGCCCATTACGCCCCACAAGTATCGTGCCTCATTAAGAGACCGAGTTTTATCGTCGGATCAAGGGGAAAGCGAAAATGTTAACGACTTTGTGGCAAGTTTAAAGGACATTGGCTTGTGCGTTTACCAACTTAGAAGAGGCCATGCGTGATCAGTTTGTTCTAGGCCTTACAGATAAGGTCTTACAGAGCAAACTACTAATGAAACCTAAGATGTTTAAGGAGGCCCTGTTTCAGCGGAAGCTACCAAGTCCTCAGCAGCAGCCATGAAGAAAATCAACAAGGCCATCCTGATGTGGAAAAATCCACAATAACTCATTGTGAGCAAATAGATTCTGAGTCAGACTGTAGTGAGGTGGAGGAAGGAATTTACAGACTCAGAATGGAGCGGGAAAAGAAAGACCTTGGAAAAAAGAGGCAAGAATTTTATTGCAGAGACTGTGGGGGAAGCCACCACCGCACTGAATGCAAGTTTTTAGGCACCATCTGCCTACATTGTGATAAAAGAGGACACCTAGCAAGAGTCTGCAAATCATCCAGAACTCCACCCAACAGAAGAAAGTTTGCTACAAGCAAAGACAAAGAATTCAGGCCCAACAATCTCAGTGAGAAAATGGGGTGCAGCACAGAAGCAAATGGGAAGAATGAAACTCATCAAACAGTCAACTATTGTCATTCATCACCTTAAGAAGCAAAAGTACATGTGAAGGTAATCATTGAAGGAAGGCCTTGACAAATGGAAGTGGACTCAGGCTCCTATTTATCTATGGTGTCATGGGACACGATTCACAGGCTACTTCCAACATCAGAAGAAACATTTCCAGAAGCAAGCACTGACTCTCAAAAGACTACCAAGGGAACAAGATTCCAGTAGTTGGAACAAGAGAATTCAACATGAAGTTTAAAGGCCACACCAAACGTTTGCCCCTGACCATCGTGGACAAGGATCTTCAAGCTTGCTGGGACTTGGAGTGGTTCAATCCACTAGTATTGAGGTGACTGGCATCAATCACGTGAGCAACTCTGAATGGGAGGAGGCCTTGAAGTCTGAGTTTCCAGAGGTCTTCAGCAAGGATTGGGCAAGTATATGGGGACCCTATCACTTTCAACCTAGATCCCAAGGTGCCCACCATTGTAAAGCCCAGAAGGGTCCCATTTGCTTTAAAGAAAAAATTGATGCACAATTAGACAATTAATAGCTCAAGGGGTTTTAGAGCCCACTGACCACTCCAGATGGGAGACACCCATAGTCACATTCAGTCAAGACTGATGGGTAGTAAGAATCTGTGGAGACTATAAGGGGACACTGAACCCATGCTGCAGCAGACGCGACCCAGTTCCAGTGGTGCATCATCTGTTACACTTGGCAGGGACACAGTCTTTGCCAAATTGGATCTGGCCCGCATATCAACAACTAACAGTTGATGATGCCACTGCAGAGGCCTAAACCATTGTGACTTCAGAGGTGCTTTCAAATGTAAAAGGTTACAATTTGAGTAAGCGTGGCACCATACCTTCAAAGCCTATGGAAAGAATGCTCAAGGACTGCCAGGGGTAGTGTGCCTTACTTTGATGATGTGTGAATCTCTCTGAAATGACACTCAGTCACAAGAAAGACTCAGAGAAGTCCTTACCAGATTCAGGAAAGCGGGTTAAGAGTCAAGGAAGAAATGCACTCTTAAAACTGACAAGGTTGAGTATTTATTTATTTATTTATTTATTTATTAATCTGACTTAGGGACTCCGGGCTGCCTACAACTAAAGAATACAACAATAAGTTACTTAAAATATATTAGATTAAAGCCAATTAATATTAGTATTATTATTAAAACCCCAAAATTACTGCAAAAACCCCAAGGGTCAACACTGCCCAGATTGTAAAACAGCCAGGTTTTAGCAGCGGAAGAAGATTCCATAGAGTGGGGGCATACAGAATAGGCCCTCCCGGGTCCCTAAGCGACATTGAGTCATGGGAGGCAGCCGAGACCCGCCTGTCGCGACCGTGCAGGGGCTGGTATTTGAGGCTGGGAGAAGTGTTCTAAATATATCCTGGACCCATGCCATGTAGGACTTTGAATGTTAAAACCAAAACCTTGAACCTCACCCGGAGGGCAACGAGGCCAATGCAAGCCAGGGAGAGGGTGTAACATGGGAGTATCGGGAGGCTCCCATCACAACCAGCGCAGCCGCATTCTGCACCAGCTGAAGCCTCGAGTGGTGCCAAGGCAGTCCAGATAGAGGCGTTACAGTAGTCCAACGGGAGACAGCGGCGCCTGAGTGATCGTCATGGAGCATCCCGTCCAGGTATGGGCGCAACTGGCGAACCAGCGGACCTGGGCAAAGGCCCCCTGGCCGGCTCCCACCTGCTCCTCCAACTTGAGCCGAGTCCAGGAGAACCCCCAGGTTCGTGCCCTGTCCACGGGGTAACACCTCCTCCCCCATGACCAAAGATGGAATCTCCAAACTGGACGGGATGTCGGTATGCACAGCCACTCTGTCTTGGCTGGATTGAGGCGAAGCATGTTCCTGTCCATCCAGATGCGCCGCTTCCAAACAACGGGACATGCGGGAGAGCATCACTGATGTGGCCGGGGTGAGATGTATAACTGCGTATCATCAGCGTACTGATGATAACTCACCCCAGCCACGGATGATCTCTCACCCAGCTTCATATAAATGTTGAACAGGAGGCTGAGAGGACCGACCCCTGAGGTACCCCACAAGTGAGAGACCCGGGGTGGACCTCCATCCCCCTGCCAACACTGTTTGCTGGCGTCCCGAGAGGTAGGAGGAGAACCACCGTAAAACAGTGCCTCCCCTCCCAACCCCGAGGCGCGCAACAGGATACCATGGTGGTGATCAAAAGCGCTGAGAGATCTAACAGGACCAGGACAGAGGAAAAACCCTGTCCGAGCCCTAGAGATCATCCATCAGCGCGACCAATGCTGTCTCCGTGCTGTACCGGGTCGGAAGCCCGATTGATGCGGATCCAGGTAGTCCGCTTCATCCAGGAAAAGTGGCAATTGCTGGGCCACCACACTCTCAACAACCTTCGCTAAAAAGCGAAGGTTGGAGACTGACGAAGTTGTTCAGCTTCGGCTGGGTCAGGGCAGGCAGCTCTTCAGGAGGGCCTCACCACCGCCTCTTTCAAAGCGGCAGGGCAACCCTCCCTTACTTGAAGCGTTGATAACTGCGGAGCCAGCAGCACGTGACCTCCTGGAAGCATAAACCAACCAGGAAGGGCACGGGTCCAATAAACATGTGGTGGAACTCAGCATATAATCCTGTCCACTTCATCCTCAGAAACAGGATCGAACTCAGTCCAGATAACATTAGCCAGACCACTCGCCTCCCCTCATCAGACCACTGCAAGTCCAGTGCAGCCCTTCCCGGATCGGCGATTTTGTCCTGCAGATAAAACCAAATTCTCAGCTCTACCCCGCCAGAGGGTCGCCCCCTCCCCCAGTTGTAGAGGGGGCGGGCAACCCCAAACAAGGGCGGCTGGGCGGATTGCTCTGCAGATGCTATGAGGGCGGAGAAATAAGATTTCCTCGCTGCCCCCACAGCTACCAGGTAAGTCCTAATATGAGCTCTCAACTGGGCTCGGTGGGATCCGGGCGGGTTAGCCCTCCACCTACTCTCTAGTCCCTTCTCACGGCCTTCATCTCCCGGGCTCCCGTATACCAGGGAGCCAGTCGGGATCTCGCCTGAGGGGCGCATGGGGACAACCCTGTCAAGAGCCGCAAGGGACCCCGGCAGGGCTGTGGGTGAGGATGCAGAAAAAACCCCAGTTCTGCCTGGAACCTCTCAGGGTCCATCAGCCTGGGGGCTGAACCATCTCAGTGGCTCCTCATCCCAGCAGTGTGGGGTGGCTTGATGGAAGACCAACCTTAGGAGATAGTGGTCTGACCATGGAACAGGGTGGGTTGCAATAACACCATCCTCTCGACCACCACGCCACTGTTCGGAGACAAAACTAGGTCGAGCATATTGCCCCCCCCGTGAGTCGGGCCTTCTATTAACTGGGTCAGACCCATGGACTCCATGGAAGCCATGAATTCCCGGCTACCCCGCCTCCCTCTGCACCCAGGGAGGCAGATTGAAGTCCCCCAGAACCATAAGCTCAGGGAACTCCACCGCCACCCCAGACGGCATCGAGCAGCCCAGGCAGGGCGCTGGATACACAGCTGGGGACAGGTATGTGCAGCACTCGCAGGGACCTCCCTTGGAAATAAGATCTCCCAAATAACCACATACCCCTCCACCCTTCCCTGGGGTGGGGCAGTGCATAACCCGAAAACCTGGGGGCAGATTCAGCCAGAGGGACTCAAAGCCTCTGGCCCCAACCAGGTCTCGGTGAACTAAGCCAGGTCCACCCTACAGATTTCAAGGTTCAAGCAATCAAAGAAGCCCCTAGACCTAAATGCAAAACAGATTTGCAAGACTTCTTTGGACTCATTAACTTTTATCACACTTCTACCTCAGAAGGCAACCATTGCTGAACCATTGCACAGATTACTTGATAAAAAAGTCTGTTTGGGTCTGGGGAGGAAGGAACAATCAGCATTTAACAGTATTAAAAGACTAATCACGTTGATGCTGTACTCATACAGTTCTGAGAATTTACCTGTTGTACTGACTTGTGATGCCTCCCCTTTTGGAGTGGGGGTTTTGAGCCACAGGCTCCCAGCAGGGAAGCCCCTATTGCATTTTACTCTCGATTTTCACCAAAGCAGAGAGGAATTACAGCCAATTGGACAAGGAAGCATTGGGAATTGTTGCAGCTGTTAAGAAATTTCATGAATATCTGTATGGGAGAACATTTACCATTGTTACAGATCACAAACCTTTGTTAGGGATTGTGGCAGGAAACAAGCCTACACCTACTATCCTGTCACCAAGAATGCTGAGGTGGACTGAATTTCTTGCTGCTTATTCATACAAACTTATCCACAAGCCTGGCAAGGACATTGGACATGCTGATGCATTGAGTCGTTGCCCACTTCCTTGCCACAAGGAGGACTTTGAACCTGAAACACACACCTTTTTCCTAGAAACTGTTGCCAAGCTTCCAGTTCATGCTGCTGAAATTGCCAGAGAGACTGCCAAAGACACTGTGTTGGCTCCTGTTATAGGCTGGATTAAGAAAGGTTGGCCTCTTCAAGATCTACCTCACCTTGCCCAACCTTTTAAGTCCAGGCAAACTGAATTATCTGTATTAAGAGGATGTATTTTGTGGGGTAACAGGGTGGTTATTCCTGCAAAACTGCAAAGAGAGGTTTTGGAAATGTTACATGAGGGTCATCCTGGTATTGTAAGGATGAAGGGATTGGCCAGGAGTTATGTATGGTGGCCAGGTATTGACAAAATGGTTGAAAACTGGGTTGCATCTTGTCCCAACTGTCAGGTAGTCAGGCCTGCACCACCTCTCTCCCCCACACAGGAATAGGAATGTCCTAGGGGCCCATGGACATTGATTTTGCTGGCCCTACCAGAGGGCACACCTTTCTTATTATAGTAGATGCATATTCCAAATGGCTAGAGGTAATCCCCATGGCATCCACCACAACTGATGAGCTGATCAAACAGCTCAAAACACTTTTTGTAACCCATGGGTTACCTGATGTTCTTGTCTCTGACAATGGCCCTCAATTTACATCCAACCTTTTTGAATCCTACTTAGCACAACAGGGTATCAGACATGCCCTTACTGCTCCTGGGCACCCTTCAGCTAACGTCCAGGCTGAACGCATGGTACGTTTTACCAAAGAGAAGCTTCAGCAACTGGGTCCTGGGGACATCACTGAGAAGGTTGAAAAACTTCTTAGTGTTCAGCACATAACTCCTAGCCCATCTAATAACTTATCCCCAGCAGAGTTGTTGATGGGTAGGAAACTTAGGTCTTCCCTTGACCGCCTTCATCCCACTTACGAACCAACGCTCCACTAGATTCCACTTCCAAAGTTCGACATTCAGTGTGGGTGATTCTGTTTATGCTAAGAACCTTATGGGTGAACCTTTGTGGATTCCTGCTGAGATAACTCAGATCACAGGCCCTTGTTCTTATAGGATGCAAACAGAGGATGGACTCCTCTGGAGCAGGCACATTGATCAACTTAGATCCATGTTCTCTCAGGAACATCGCACTTGTTCCTCTCTAGTTCCCTCACCTGATGTCAATTCTAGGGGGGAAGGGGAGGAACAGGAGGAAAATCAGCAAGCAAGAATCAACCCCATGTGTAACGAGCCATTATGACAGGAACCATTCCAAAACCTGTCACAATGCCAAAATCCATCCTTAGAAGTGGAAGATTGTACATGACTACCTGACTTGGGTGCTGGAGATGGGTTGGGAGGAGAGAGAGGTGGAGATGGGTTGGGAGGAGAGACCAGATTCTAACAATCAAACAGGGTCTTCTTTCACAGGAAACCCCACTGGGGAAATGTCAGCAGACACATTTCCTCTCTCACTGGGTGAGAATGTTAAAACTTCTGAACCACAAAGGTCTCAACGTACACGCAAGAGCCCCACCTATTTAAAAGAATACATTAGATAGGTTGGGGTTTGGTATGGACTGAACCTAGTGGGGAGAGGTGTTATGTATGTAGTTTTGAATGTCATTGGTTTAGTTTGAATTGTTCTTGTAAAATGTCAAATAGGATTGGTTTAAATAGTGGGAAACCCTGCACTCTGATTGGCTGGCAAACGGCTGCTGGCTATAAGAAGCAGCCGTGAGCCCAGCCAAGTCGGGTCCATTCGAGCTGTAGTCACTTAATAAACTCTTCACTGAAGCTCTTCGCGTCTGACTCTACATGCAAACTTAACAGGAACCAAGATGAGTGACATTCAGCAAGGCTTCTTGGCTAGCTAGAAAGATTGACATTCAAACGTGAGTTTACATACCCTTTCTGAGTTTTGGTCTAAAACTGGTTTTTGGTGAAGCTTAATTCCGTGCTTGGTGAAGTTTAATCCTGTGTTTCTTGATGGGATAATTTTCCCTATTCAGCTTCAACAATTTAATTTTTTGTATTGTGTTTGAATTTTTTCTTGTCTCATGGTAGCTTTTCTATTTTGGGAGGGGGGCCTTCCTTCACTGCTTTAATACTATCTGACACTGTCCTTTTGGGGTATACTTCCAAGAGGCAGGATGCAAGCTTGGCACTGATTTTTTTTACTGCCTTTCTGGGGGGCATGTGACCTTTCCTTAAATCTGGGTGATTTCCTTAGGTTATCTTGTGAGGTAAGTGAAACCAGCTGGTATTTTTAAATGGTGCAAATGGATCTAAGGATTACTTTTCCTGGGTCTGCTTTTTCTGGATTTGTATTGTGTTTGAATTTTTAAATGGTATCTTTTCTATTGGGGAGGGGGTCTTCCTTCCTGCTTTAATACTATCTGACACTGTCTTTTGGGTATACTTCAAGAGGCAATGCAAGCTTGGCACTGATTTTTTTTACTGCCTTTCTGCAGCTTAAATCTGGGTGATTTCCTTAGGTTATCTTGTTGAGGTAAGTGAGACCAGCTGGTATTTTTAAATGGTGCAAAGTTAAGGATTACTTTTCCTGGGTCTGCTTTTTCTGGAGAGTTTAAATGACTTCTCTGCTAAAGGGTTTCACTTTATGAGCAAGAGTTGGCTGCTTGATAACTCATTTTCATTCCTCAAGGTGCTCTGGCATCATGCCTGATTTGTAACTCCGTCTTGCAGGTATTTTTAATCTAATGATTGGTATTTAGGCAGCTTTTTGCAAGCAAAGAAGCTTTTTGTATTTTTGTTCAGGTAATCCTTGACTTACAACAGTTCATTTAGTGACCATTCAAAGTTAGATTGGCACTGAAAAAAGTGACATGATCATTTTTCACACTTATGACCATTGCAGCATAACTGCAACTGTTGTTCTTGGTTTTGATCTGGTTTAATAGCTTGTGATCCAATGTAAGAAGGATGTTGAGGAAGCAAGAGTGAAAGGGTGCAGAAGTATTCATCCAGAATTGAAGGTTGGGCTCCTGGGGAGAAGGAGCATCTTTGGGACTGAAACTCATGTACTGTAGATATAATAAGAAGCATCAGGTGTGTCTAGGAAGGTCACCAATCTGAAATGTTAAAGACTGCATGATTCTGCAGCCCTCAGTAGGGTGGTTTTGTTCTTTCTTTCCTTCCTTCCTTCCTTCCTTCCTTCCTTCCTTCCTTCCTTCCTTCCTTCCTTCCTGCTATTGCCTTTCTTCTGGGCTGTTCTTATTCTATGATACTGTAGAACTGGGGTTGCTCTGAGCATCCTCTTGTTTCTAAGCTGCTTCATTTGTTTCTGTTGATTGCATGTATTTTTTAAGACCCTGCACAGTCCCTGCCTGCAGGCTTATTCTCTGATAGGCAGAGTACAATAGAACAGGGCCAAACTGGGAGAATCCCATCCCTGTGTGTGTGTGTATATGTGTGTTTCAGGTGGGCTTCCTAGCTTTAGAAGGAGAGAGGGAAAGAAAGAAAGGAAAGAAGAAAGACAGAAAGAAAAGAAAGAAAGAAAGAAAGAAAGAAAGAGGAGAAAGTAAGAAATGAGATATATGTATGGATAGATAAATACATGAAAGGTAGGAGGGAGGGAGAAAGAAAAAAAGGAGAGGAAGGAAGAACATAAAGGAAGACTTTGAAGCAGCACAGCAATCTAGGGCTGGCCTGCAAGGGATCTCGGAGGTCATCTAATCCAACCCCCTGCTCCAGGGGGTTACAGAATCAAAGAATAGCAGGGTTAGAAGGGTGTGTGTGTGTGTCTGTCTGTCTGTATGTATGTATGTATGTATGTATGTATGTCTGTCTCTCAAAACACCAAAAACAGGCCAAGTAGCTCTGTGGAGGTCAGTCGTAAATTAGAACACTTGCTAAGCAACTGGCCATTAAGAGAAGACCTGGTCATTAAACAAGGACCACTTACATTTGGTTTGCCATTCACATAGCCACCTGGCCATGCCCACCCCAGTCACATGACCACCTATCCATGCCCAGTCAGCAAGCCACTCCCACCCCATCACATGACCATCAAGCCACACCCATAAATTACACCACGCTCACAGAACCGGTTGTTAAGAAATTTGAATCCCACCCCTGGCTAAAGATTAAAGCAGACACCGTTGTTGCCTACATGGCACTGTGATTAAAGCAGACACATACTTAAAATTATCTGTGCCATAAATCAATGCAAGAATGTGGTTGGATCTCTCCTAGGATAGATGCTATTGTGTTTTTCAAAGAAGAGGGAGAAAACTCTGGGAATCATGGAACACATGAACTTGCTTGGCTTTCAAAATCAATGAGATTCTTTAAGGGAGTAGATGGCATGCAAATACTCCATGTAAACAAAAGCATTAAAATAAAATAAACCTCTGAATCCCTGTTCTCAATCTTCTTCTTAATTTATATAAAACAGGTGGTGCTAAGAGACAGGTGCCTTTTCAGATGCGGTACCTTGCTCTTGAAACTCTTTTCAGAACATGATTTATATGATACCCTCATTTTTTTCTTTTTGTGTTATCCACATGTAAACATGTGTTGCAATTAATTCCCCTGGCTTGCCCTATGTTAGGATAGTGATTGGGATTTTTTTAAAAAAAGAAACATCTTTTGCTTTCCAATTTTAGACCAGAGATGGAACAACACATGACTCTTCAGATACTGTTGTGTATTTTGTGTATTTATAGGCAACATAATCTAAAATATGCCTATAGGCTCTACATTTCCTATTCCTTTTCAATGGGCTGTATTTTTATACTTAAATTTTAAAGCTTTTCCCAGCTTCAAGGAAGAAAAGAATCTGACATGAGTAATGACATAAGGATGGAACACAATAGCATTAGGAGCATAGTCACCTGAATTTTATACTGTTTTTTCATTATTTCTGTCTGCAATCTCACACAACTCACAGATTAATGTACATGCAACAAATAACTACAGTACATGAGGGTTTTTTACTTATATATGGGTTACTATGAGATATTGCACAGAAACCAAAGGTAGATATGATATAATTGCACTGCAGAATCTGTATTGCATACTAAATGCTTTCTTTAAGCATGTGCGTATTTCAAGAGTCAAAGTATTGGAATGATGTTATTAATACAGCATTAAGATATAAGCATTCATCATTGTTGGCAACTCTGTCAAATTATGGCATCTTCTGTGTCAGTGGTTTGGTGAAGCATTATGTCAGCCTAATTTGATGATGATGATATTTCCATTCAGTCATGTCTGACTTGGCGATTTTATGGGCAAGGATTCTCCACATCTTCAGATCTTGCACTACTTTTTTTGAATTGTTCCTTCCTGGCTGGTGTCAGCTTTGGTTGTGTAGATCAACCTAATGTAGACCTTGCTTAGCTATAGATATCATAAATATGATTGCCCTCTAAATTCTTTGCTTGCAAATCCTCATAACCCACAGTTACATGCCTAGAGATAATGTCCATTAGAATTCCTAGGTATCTAAAAGGCCTCTGGTTGAGGAAGGTACTCATAGAAGGACAAATATTTCTCTACAATACAGTAAAATTTGTTTAATGTTCACCATTTACCTCAAAGAATGTCAGCACTTGTGAATCTTGAGGCATGCATATCTTTACATAAACAAATATATGCATGCATACCCATAAGCTCTGTGAAAAGAAATAGAAATATAAAATTTCCATGTCCTCACCAACAAACTACAATTCCTATATTTTTGCAGGGAAGATTATCAGGTAAAGCAATATAAAACCTGATATATTTTATTAAATGGAAGAGATATCCCAAGAGTGCAATGGGTCTAAAAATAAAAATAATTTCAATCCCATAAGGTTGATGAACACACAAGTAGATGCAAAACATAAGCAGTTTTGTAGTTGCTCCAGTTTTTGCAGCTCCATATGTGGGTTTCATCACTAAATGAAAACTTTGATCGGAAAATGATCAGATCTCTGTCAATACAGTTGGGTTTTCTTGTATGAAGACAACTGATTTAGATTTGTTCTTTTAATACCTCTCAGGCTCAGGCACAATGCATTTTATAACAGTTACAACAATACACAAGTCAATGTTACTATTTGTCGTGTCTCATTTTTGGGCCATCTGTGTGGCCGCATAGGAAGCTGGTCATTTTGGGCCGTTTCAGCCAGCATAAACTATGTATACTTAGCTGCCCACGTGATCCCAATCCCCCTCAGATGGTAATGCTCTGTAGGACCTGGGTGACTCTCTGCCGCCTCCACCTCAGGGCCCCAAGATATCATTTGTCATTCTGTGGTAAGACAATACACTGTATTGTAATGCTACAGCCCAGCTATCACAAGCAGCTGTCCAATAGCCTGCCTGACAACAGTGGAGCCTGGAAATCTTAGAAAAGACAGCATATTCAAAGCTCTAAGCTATGTTTCCAAACCACTAGCCCCATCATCTTAATTATGTCATCCATGTTTCATCCATGGGTGAGCATTCATTTGTTCATTTATTTTTCCATCAAAGAGCACAGAACAAGCCAGCAACATTTTCAGTAACTATGAAATAGGAGATAGATAGATGGATATATAGACAATTAGTGATTCCTCCAACATCTTTGACTATTCCCGATTCTTGCAATGGAGCATATTTGCATTGGAGACTGGGTGCACAGTTCCCTACAGTGGTTCCTAGGGGTTTTATTATGTGCTAGCACATCCATCCATCCTCTCTCAGGGCCAACTCATGGAGGTAGACTAAATAAATTTGTATCAGAATATTCATTAAATTCTGTTTAATTAATCACAGATTGAACACTAAATGAACCACCAAGGGGGAAATGGATGGAGGAGGATGGGGTGCTGGAGTGAATGATGGCTCATACGTAATTAACTTTGTTGATCAGAAAGGTGTGTATGGAATGCCAATCTTAGGTCTTCATGGGGCGGAATAATATATGATGCTAAAGGCATTTTTGCAGTTATTGTGCTTTTTTTTTTAGAAAAGGTAATAATATCAACAAAAGAGATTGTGCAGAACACAACTGGCATATGGAAAAAGGAGCTTAACTCCTTGTTCTTTGCTGTGTTTCTGAGGAAAATCCTTCTCCTTATGCTATGGTTGCACTTGGGATATTAAAACACCTGAAACACATACAGGGGAATTCTTTCCCCAATACTGTACAAGAACAGCTTCAGAGGAACAATTTTCCTCATAATTGCAACCTAACAAGAAGCATTACATTCCCTCCACCACAGGCTTGCTTTGATCCCCACTAATTATCAGTTTACCACATTTGATGTGATTTTCATTTTAAGAAATCTGCATGTGTGTTAAGATTCTTTTAACCTCACATGTATTTAGAGAGAAAGAGAGAGAAATGTTTTCCTCTGAGGAAAAGCTGCTTACCTATTCCCCACTTTCAGTTTCCTGTTTCTGGCTTCTGCAAAATGATGCTAGTTCAACTTGCCATCTGCTGCATGAGGGAATGGTGCCTTGTTTTTTTTCCCCCTTGAAAAATCGATTCGAACAACAGAGATGGAACAGGGGAGAAAGTGAGGCAGTTTTACTATGGATGCAGAGGGCATCTAAAATAAGCATATCTGCAATTCAAGAAATCTAAAAAGACTAAAGGAAAAAGTAATATCAGAACTCCCTGGCATAATGGAAAAAATGTTCGTTATCTCTCAATATCTCTTCAGTATGTCAAGCAAGCTAGGGATCCATCACATAAGCATTCCCACCTCCAGATGGAAAATATCTGTAAGTCACTCTCAGAATATTGACTTAAGCTCCATAAGAAATTGCACAGTGAAGAATTTCTTCAAGAAAGTGAAACAATAAGGATTTTGCCGAATATCATCCTTGAAGCAGCAAGTGGGAAATCAGATTTTGGGATATTTCCTATATACTGCAAGTGGTCTAATATGAAATAAAGACGAGTGGAACTTTTCTGTGCATGCTGTTTTTCATTATAGGCAGATGTGGCTTTGAAATCAATGTTGAATCCTCTATTTTTCTTCCTAACTCTCTTCGATAACATAAAAATATTCAGAACAATAGAATAAATTTTACTTCCAGGAGTATAGCCTAGTGTCTATTGTTATAAATGTTTAAGTGATACTGTTGGATTATAATTTTAACACAGACTTTTTTCTAATAATCATGCACAGATAGGATGCACTCTGTGGTGGGATTCAAATAATTTAATAACTGGTTTGCTCAGAGTCATGTTGCGTGTCATAAGAGGCATGGACCATCCCCATCCTCCAGCTCTGCCACACATGTGGGATGAGCCTCCCGTGTTGGCCAACCTGACCCTGGGCAAACTGGTTCCAAGGATGCTTGTCTGCACATTGGTCTTGTGGCTGTTTCAGCCTTCTGGATGTGGCTCCTTTAAGAGGTGAGGTTTCCAAGGAATGAGTAGGGAGGGTTACCATAGAGGCAAGGAATTGGTGCTCCTGGGAGCTCACTTGGGAAGGTAAAGAATTGTGGGGGGAGTGGAGGGAGGAATTCCCCCTCCCTGTGGAGCTGTGTGCAGGGGATGTTGGTCAGTCTGTGGGCAAAAGTGAGAGGGGCAAGGAATTAAGTTGGCAGCACAATCAAAGCTGGCCCCAGTGTAGGGGAGACTGCAAGGTTAGTCTAGCCAGGCAAATTATTACACACACACACCACTATCAAAGTGGATCCTGAGTGCTGTGCTACGCTGCAGTGGAGAAATGGGCAATGGAGCAGCCAGCACAAGGGAAGGAGGAGGGAAAAAGGCCTTCTTCTTCCCTTGCACCAACCGCTTCATTGCCCATTTCTCCATTGCAGCACAATGCAGTGCCCAGGATCGACTTGATTGTGTGTGTGTGTGTGTGTGTTAATTTAATAACTGGTTCACCTGAACTGTTGCGAACTGGCTGAATCCACCACTGGATGCACTGTTTATCACATTCCCTTTATCATTCTGGGACATATCTGCAAGCCTAAATGAACTCTAAGGTCTATAAACAGTAGGTTCTTTGTCATTCATCATTAATATCACCAGCACAGCATTTCTTGAGGTTCAGAATTGTATGACTATAATTGAGTTCAGATCACACACTAAGATAAAATGTGGTTACTGTAGCTTGTTTTTGTCTTAGCAAATAATGTGATGAACCCAGTAAATTGGAGCTTATTCAGTAAACCATACTTAGCAAACTTTGACTTCATATATTCTCTGAACAGAGTTAAAACAAGATTGGAGAGCAAGAGAGAATTGCAAAATAGAGCATTTATACAGTAATGTGGGAAAGAAAGGCTAGTTCCTTCTATCCCATCTCAACTGGCTGCCTTCTTAACCACCTATGGCAGCTTGATCAGTCAAGAGAAACTTTAGGACTTTTAGTTCAGCTACATATGTAAGGACATCACTTTCACATCCCTTCCTTCAGTGCAACTCATTTCTAACAATGAATGTGATCCTCTTATACAACCAAGTTATCTTTCACATTCTACATTTACCTTGACCAGCTGCAATATCTAATGGACTGAGATGAGCTGATTAAAGACTCTATTGGAATTGTAACCAAGGTACAGTGTACTACAGGTCTCTTCTTTCTCAGCTGGAATGTCTATTCAAATTGGAATAGCAGGAGTTGAAAATCTATGTCTCTGGAAAGCTGCGGGTAGAAGAAGGCTGCTGTCATACTGTTCATTTTAATAATTCTAAAATGCCATGTTTTCTCTCCCCCCTCCAAATACCTTATATGCACAAGACATGTGTGTGTTTGTGTATAAATATAAATATTGTGTGCAAAAATGCACAAAGCATCCATGTGAGAAGCACAGCTGGGGATATAAACAAAACTTCATTGCATTGTTATTTTGTCAGACTGCAGGAGAAAATATTGTTTTAGCTTAAGGATCCCCAGAACTGTGATGGGAAACTTCTCCAGCTGAGGCTGCTGCTGTGTACAGTAAGAACTAATTCTAGGCACTCCATCTCTTAAACAAATTTGGCAGAGAAACGTGCATCCCTGCTTGGAATTTACTTAGCTGTCAAGAAACACAATTAACCAGATTCTAAGCCACATGCTCAGTTATGAAGGCACCAACTTTGAAGTACAGCAGCTGCAAACTTAATCAAGTTGTCTTAAACTGTTGTCCCATTCAAGACAGAGCCAATTGACCCAGATGGTATGCTACTGGACAGAGAAATCTGGGCAAAAGCCAGAACAAAATATCCTTATAACACAGTCAATTACTACTTAGCCTCATTATTCTAGATGTATTTCTGGATTGTCAAGGAAAATATTCATATTTCCTACTTACTCCATCCCAATGCAAGGTATAAAAAATTGTGGATTTATGTGCCAAGTGGAAATGAGAGAGGTGAACTTAATTTGTGGATGAAGATACACTTTGGGATCACATGCTTGCTTTGCCTGAAGAAAGTCTCATCTACCATCATCTCCAGCCAACATGACTAGGATTGTGCTGGAAGAGGGAACTACAGTCTAACACATGTGATGCAAAGACTCATTCAAAAAGATACTATAATTATAACAATGTTATAATGAGCAAACATTATATATATGAGACAAGAATCAGTACTTTGAGAGCTATACCAGAAGGGAAGAGTATGTGAAGAGGGTTAGGCAAATTATTTTCTTCCGAACTGTGATTCTCTATTTTTCATCCAGATTGAGGCTAGAGAAGGATTGAAATTACTAATATATATCTACACTGTTTTGACATCTCAAAAGGCTTATACTAAAATAATGAAGACAACAAATATGTAAAAAGAGATTTATTTAAAATGTTGGAGTGGAAAGCCACAGATAAAGTAGAAATATTCATTCAGGGATGGTCTGAGCAAAGAGATAAACGTTCAACAGACAGCTAAAAGGGTACTCACTGGATCAATCTGACTTATTGTTTCTCCTCAGCCCAGCAGATCAGGGCATGCTCCAGGTCCTTCCTATCACATAATGTCATCTAGTTGAAACCTAGAGTTGCGCCTTCTCACCTGCTCTATGAAGACAGCATCCCCTGAAGCAGTGTTTCTCAACCTTACCAATTTAATATGCTAGCTGGAGAATTCGGTGTATTGAAGTCCACATATCTTAAAGTTGCTGGGGTTGAGAAACACTGCCCCAGGAGATTCGGAAGGCCCCAACATCTTAGCATTTTGTAAGGCATTGAAGAAGTGGCTTCCTAAGGTATTTGGGCCAGGGTTAGATGAGCCCTGCTGGTGGTTTTTTTTTTCCTTACTGTGATTGAGATTATTGTTCATCCTTGGGCACAAGGGGTTATATGTTATGGGGCCATATTTTTAACCCTTATATGTCACCCAGAATCACTTATGGGATGGATGGATGGATGGATGGATAGGTAGGTAGGTAGGTAGGTAGGTAGATATAGGTGATAGGTCATGTGTGTCAGGAAGTGTTAAGTTTGCATGAAGAGACAGATGCAGAGTGCTTCAAGCTCTTAGTTTATTACTGACTACAGCTCAGAACGGATCCAATTTGGCTGGGCTGCAGCTGCTACTTATAGCCAGCAGCTGCAGTTGCCAGCCAATCAGAGTGCAGGGTTTTCCCGCACTTTTTAAACCAATCATTTCCAACATTTTACAAGAACAGTTCAAACTAAACCAATGACTTCAAACCTGCATACATAACACCCCTCCCCACTAGGTTCAGTTCATACTCAAACTCCAACCTATCTAATGTATTCTTTTAAATAGGTGGGACTTTTACGTAATGCGTTGAGACCTCGTGGTTCAGATGTTTTAATGTTCTCACCTTGTGAGAGAGGAAATGTGTCTGCTGACATTTCCTTACTTGGACTTGTAGTAATGGTAGAACCTGTTTGGTTACTACAACCTGGTCTCTCCTCCCAATCCATCTCCAACCCAATGACAGCACCTAAATCAGGTAGTGATGTGCAATCTGCCATTTGTGAAAATGGTTGTTGGAATTGTGACAGGTTTTGGGATGGTTCCTGTCATGTTAGCTCGTTACACATGGGGTTGATTCTTGCTTGCTGATTACTCTCATAATCCTCCCTTCCCCTAGAAGAGGCAGTAGGTATGGGAACCAGAGAGGAGCAAAAGTGATGCTCCTGAGGCAATCTGGATCTTAACTGATCAATGGGCCTGCTCCAGAGGACACCGTCCTCCGTTTGTACCCTGTAAGACCTGGGGCCTGTGATTTGGGTTATCTCAGCAGGAATCCATAATGGTTCACCCATAAGGTTGTTAGCATAAACAGAATCACCCACAGTGAAAGTGCAAATTTTACTAGTGGAATGGGTGCGTAAGGGATGGAGGCGGTCAAGGGGAGACCTGAGTTTCCTACCCATCAACAATTCAGCTGGGGTTAAATTAGTTGAGGGGTTGGGGGTGATATGCTGAACACTGAGAAGCTTTTCAACTCTCTCAGTGATATCCCCTGGACCCAATTGCTGAAGTTTTTCCTTGATAAATCGTACCATATGTTCAGCCGGCCATTAGCGAAGGATGCCCAGGGGCTGTCAGGGCATGTCTGATACCCTGTTGTGCTAGATATGATTCAAAAAGGTTGGATGTAAATTGAGGGCCATTGTCAGAAACAAGCACATCAGGTAACCCGTGAGTTACAAAAGCTTTTAAGCTGTTTGATGACAGCTTCAGTTGTGGTGGATGCCATAGGGATTTACCTCCAGCGATTTGGAATATGCATCAACTATAATAAGGAAAGTGTGGCCTCTGGTAGGGCCAGCAAAATCAATGTGATTCCTGGACCATGGGCCCCTAGGACATTCCCATTCCTGTGTGGGGGCGAGAGGTGGGGCAGGCCTGACTACCTGACAGTTGGGACAAGATGCAACCCAGTTTTCAACCATTTTGTCAATACCTGGCCACCATACATAACTCCTGGCCAATCCCTTCATTCTGACAATTCCCAGATGACCCTCGTGTAACATTTCCAAAACCTCTTTTTGTAGTTTTGCAGGAATAACCACCCTGTTACCCCACAAAATACATCCTCTTAATATAGATAATTCAGTTTGCCTGGATTTAAAAGGTTGGGTGAGTTGAGGTAGATCTTGAAGTGGCCAACCTTTCTTAATCCAGCCTATAATAGGAGCCAATAAAGTGTCTTTGGCAGTCTCTCTGGCAATTTGAGCAGCATGTACTAGAAGCTTGGCAACAGTTTCTAGAAAAATGGCGTCAGTCTCAGGAACAGGGTCTTCAATGTATGAAGGAAGTGGGCAGCGACTCAAAGCATCTGCATGCCCAATGTCTTTACCAGGTCTGTGGATCAGTTTGTATGAATAAGCAGCAAGAAATTCAGTCCATCTCAGCATTCTTGGTGACAGGATCATGGGCGTTGGTTTGTCCCCTGCCACAATGCCTAAGAGAGGTTTGTGATCTGTGACAACAGTAAATGTTCTCCCATATAAATACTCATGGAATTTTTTGACAGCTGCTACAATTGCCAAGGCTTTCTTCTCCAGTTGGCTGTAGTTCCTCTCTGCTTTAGTCAAGGTGCGAGAGTAAAATGCAATAGGAGCTTCCCTCCTGCTGGGAAGCATGTGGCTCAATACCCCTCCCCACTCCAAAGGGGAGGCATCACAAGTCAGAACAACAGGAAAGTTCTCAGAGAACTGTATCAGCACAGCATCAGACATGATTAGTCTCTTGATATTGTTAAATGCAGCTTGTTCCTTCCTCCCCCAGACCCAAGCAGATTTTTTGTCCACCTATGTAGGGGTTCAGCAATGGTTGCCTTCTGAGGTAGAAACATATGATAGAAGTTAATGAGTCCCAAGAATGCTTGCAAATCTGTTTTGCATTTTGGCCTGGGGGCTTCTTTGATTGCCTGAACCTTTGCTTCTGTGGGGTGGAAGCCATGTTTATCGATCATGTAACCCAAGAATTCCACTTTATCTGTTCTAAGTGTGCATTTTTCTTCTTTGACTTTTAACCGCGCTTTTTTGAATCTAGTTAAGACTTCCCTGAGTCTCTCGTGTAATTGAGTGTCATTTTCAGCAAAAATTAAAACATCATCAAAATAGGGCACCACCCCTGGCAACCCTTGCAACATTCTTTCCATAAGGCTTTGGAAGTTGCCTGGTGCCACGCTTACTCCAAATTGTAACCTTTTACATTTGAAGGCACCTCTGTGAGTCACAATGGTTTGGGCTTCTGCAGTGGCATCATCAACTGTTAGTTCTTGATATGCCTGGGCCAAGTCCAATTTGGCAAAGACTGTGCCCCTGCCAAGAGAGTGTAATAAATGATGCACTACTGGAACTGGATATGCACTCTGTTGTAGCACATGGTTCAATGTCCCCTTGTAGTCTCCTCAGATTCTCACAGACCCATCAATCTTGACTGATGTGACTATGGGTGTCTCCCACCTGGAGTGATCAGTGGGCTCTAAAACCCCTTGGGCTATTAGTTTATCTAATCGTGCATCAATTTTTTCCTTTAAGGCAAATGGGACCCTTCTGGGTTTTAAACGGATTGGTTGTACCTTGGGATCTAGGTTAAAGGGAGATAGGGTCCCCAAGTACTTGCCTAATCCGTGCTGAGACCTCTGGAAACTCAGACTTCAAGGCCTCTTCCCACTCAGTGTTGCTCACGTGATTGATGCCAGTCACCTCGATGCCCAGCTTGGGTTGAACCACTCAAGGCCTAGCAGACTTGGGTGATCCTTGTCCAGTGGTCAGTGGTAGGCATTTGGTGTGGCCCTTGAATTTCACGTTGAATTCTCTTGTTCCAACTACTGGAATCTTGTTCCCTTGGTAGTCTTTAAGAGTCAATGCTTGCTTCTTGAAGTGCTTCCTGGGATCTAGGTTAAAGGAGATAGGGGTCCCAAGTACTTGCCTAATCCGTTGCTGAAGACCCTGGAAACTCAGACTTCAAGGCCCTTCCACTCAGTGTTGCTCACGTGATTGATGCCAGTCACCGATGCCCATGGTTGAACCACTCAAGGCCCAGCAGACTTGGGTGATCCTTGTCCCACGATGGTCAGTGGTAGGCATTTGGTGTGGCCCTTGAATTTCACGTTGAATTCTCTTGTTCCAACTACTGGAATCTTGTTCCTTGGTAGTCTTTAAGAGTCAATGCTTGCTTTTGAAGTGCTTCTTCTGGATGTTGGGAAGAAGTTGTGAATAGTGTCCCATGACACCATAGATAGGTATGAGCCTGAGTCCACTTCCATTTGGCAAGGCCTTCAATAAGTACCTTGACATGCACTTTTCTGCTTCTAAAGGTGATGAATGACCAATAGTTACTGTTTGATGAGTTTCATTCTTCCCATTTGCTTCTGTGCTGCACCCCATTTCTCACTGAGATTGTTGGGCCTGAATTCTTTGTTTTTGCTTGTAGCAAACTTTCTTCTGTTGGGTGGAGTTCTGGATGATTTGCAGACTCTTGCTAGGTGTCCTCTTTTATCACAACGGAGGCAAATGGTGTCTAAAACTTGCATTCAGTGCGGGTGGTTTCCCACAACCTCTGCAGTAGAAATCTTGCCTCTTTCTTCCCAGTTCTTTCTTTTTCCGCTCCATTCTGAGTCTGTAAATTCCTTCCACCTCACACTACAGTCTGACTCAGAATCTATTTGCTCACAATGAGTTATTGTGGATTTTTCCACATCAGGATGACTTGTGGCCTTGTTGATTTTCTTCATGGTGCTGCTGCTGAGGACTTGGTAGCTTCTGCTGAAGAGGCTTCTCCTATTGCTTCTTTCAGCGTGATCTTAGGTTTCAGTAATAACTTGCTCTGTAGCACCTTTGTCTTTTAAGGCCCAGAACTTGCTCTGTAGCACCTTGTCTTTAAGGCCCAGAACAAATCGATCGTGCATGGCCTCTTCTAAATTGTTAAATTCGCATGCACCCCCAATGTCTCTTAAACTTGCCATGAAGTCATTTATGTTTTCGCTTTCCCCTTGATCACGACGGTAAAACTCATGTCTCTTAATGAGGCACGATACTTGTGGCGCGTAATGGGTTCTTAACAGTTTTTCTAAGTCGGGCCAGTCCATTACCTTCACGTCTGCAGCTCCCGCCAATGCCTTCGCCATCTTGAAAACTGCCGGACCGCAGTGCATGAGAAAGACCGCCTTCTTCCGCTTCTCAGAAATGTCGGCAAGATCGTTTCCCTCCAGATACATTTGGAAACGATCTGCATCACTCCCAGTCTTCTGCCGCCGGATCGAACGGGGCTGGGGGGTGGTGGTGTTCAGAGCAGCCATCTTGCTCTCCTTCTGTTCCGCATTGCCGTCTTCTTCAGGGGAATCCCATCCTCATCGCCAGTGTTAAGTTTGCCTGAAGAGACAGACATGGAGTGCTTCAAGCTCTTAGCTTATTAGTGACTACAGCTCAGAATGGACCCAATTCGGCTGGGCTGCAGCTGCTACTTATAGCCAGCAGCCACAGTTGCCAGCCAATCAGAGTGCAGGGTTTTCCCGCACCTTTTAAACCAATTATTTCCAACATTTTACAAGAACAGTTCAAACTAAACCAATGACTTCAAACCTGCATACATAACAGGAAGGATAGTATTCTAGACAGCAGGAGCTACCACATGGAAGGCCATCATTAAGCATTCACTCTTTCAGTCTCTTTAAGTCTCTCTATATAGAGCAGGATTTCCTCTGAAGAATTTAGTGACTTTTTTTTTTAATTCACATTTATATGTCACCCTTCTCCAGAGACTCAGGGTGGCTTACAATTTTTGGAGCACAACCCAATGTGCTCAGCAATAGCCTTCATTCCATTGTATATGCCTGCTTATTACTAGGGCTTTTGCCCCCAGCAGCATTTTTACAAAGTCAGCATATTGCCCCCAACAATCTTGGGTCCTCAGTTTACCTACCCCGAGAGGATGGAAGGCTGAGTCAACCTTGAGCCTGGTGGGATTCGAGCCTGCACTAATTGCAGGCAGCTGGAACTAAGTGCTAGGCATTTAACAGCCTGCACCACCAAGGCTCTTGGTAATTCTACAGGTCTGCAACCTATAGGGACTTTGCCAAGTTATTAGGGGCTTATATATCAAAGGTAAAACATTGGAACTGGATATTACAGTCAATACATTTGCATCAGCATAGGTCAGCAATGTTCAAGTGCTTCACCTGGCAACCTGACTACAACTCTTCTGCTCCAGCTACCATTTTCAGATTCAGATGGAGGGGTCTCGTCCTACAGAGCACATTTTCATGATAATCAATAGTTGAATAACTGTAATTAGGCTAAGCTTGTCTGGAAAAGGGTATAGTTGCTATAGCAACTGAAGCTGACAATCAACCACAACATTTACCTGGATCTCCAATGACAATGATGAGCCAGAAAAATTTTCTATAACTGGGAATTAACTATTCACCCACTAGTTCTCTGTCTTTTCAGGATACAGTCTTAATTTATTAGAACTGATACATCTTGTCAGTTCAGGAAAATATCATGTTTGATGATACCAAATTCTACTGAGAGATTATGCAGGACCAATAAAGTCATACTCCTGTCTCTCTGTCCTCCACAGAAAATCATCTGATTGGGTTGGATATTATCCTAAATCAGGGGTCCCCAAACTTGGCAACTTGAAGACTTGTGGACTTCAACTCCCAGAATTCCTCAGCCAGCTATGTCCTAAATCATGACTATTGCCAGACTGAAAAAGATCAAGGTCACTGGTGTCTTCCAAATATATTTCAAGTGGAACGATTCCACCTTCTTAAGCAGCAAGTTGCTATAATTCTCTGGGTCCATAAAAAGTTATTTCTAGAGAAGATAGCCTATTTCCTGCCTTAAGGTTGTTGGCTCCACTTTACTATTCAGAGATGTATCCATCATTCCCTAGATCCAATATCATTTACTTTAAATAAACCAAGTTTGATAGGAGTCTAAGTGATATGTGCTTAGTGATCAGGTTCCCCAGACCAGGAATTAGTTATAAATCACAGAGTCTACCTTCATATCATTTAATTAGGCTGCTAGGCTAAAACTTGGCAGAAAGATATTCCATATAATATAGCATGGTAAGAACATTTGTTATATGGGACAGTTACTTAACCTCTGTCAATGTGAAGGTGCTTTCCCTCTTATGCCCATAGCAGTTTAAACTGACTGCTTTTTCATCATACCTTTCATGTTTAACTGACTCTTTATTCTGCATTTGAGAACCTTGAAAACGAACAGCTGTTGACTGCTGACAAACTGACATCTCTACTTTGACAAGTGCTGGCTTTCATCTGAGTTCTCACCCTTGCCTTGCCCTGCTCCTCCAGCCTCAAAAGCTAAACAGTGCCTGTACAAATCAGCCTTATCCAATCTGGTCTTTGTCAGATGTATAGACTGAGAATCCTGAGATTCTCATCTCTATATGTGAAATGGGCAGCCAGTTGAGGAAATAAGCAAGTCAGCCTCACATATTGTATCTCCTTTCCATAAAAAATTACAGTTTAGAAATATACTTCAGGAGAGGAGAGGAGTGGAGAGGAGAAGATTCTTTATTGGCCAAGAGTGATTGGACACACAAGGAATTCCAGGTGGATAAACTTTCAGTGGACATACAACCATACAGTACAAACAAACATATACATTGTCTATACAAACATAAGCTCTCAGTGTACATGCAAAGTACAGTGATAAATCATAAATTGTAAATCATAAGATACAATCATATATAATCAGATACAAACAACAAAGTGATAAATCATAAGATACCAACAGGAGAAGATAATAGGAAAGATAAAGAGGATAATAGCAATACAGCTGTAAATCACATTGGGAACCTCTTGGATTTCATGCACTACATTCCTCTGAAGATAGATTTACTTTCCCTTTTGTCCCTTGGAATCGAGTTCTCAGCATTTGGAAGACATCTGCAGCAGCAATAATCTTGGAACTTGCCCCCTCTTTCCTATTCCAGTAGTTTTCAGATTATCTCTGGAAAACAAAGGCAAGAAAGCTGATTAATAGTCCCCCAAGGGATACCACAAGCATGAAAATATGACAAAGGATATAATTCATGTTGTGCTGCCAGCAGAAGGGGCTCAATAAAGCAGGCTTCCCCCTCAAGGGTATTAAATAGAGATTCAACTGGCACCATTAAAATGTAAGCAAAATAATTGGGTCCATAAAGTCAAGGACAATGCAAGCTTCATCTGATAATGCCATAAGAAGGAAGCATAGCATGTAGGAAGAACAGTTTAACAGAATGGTTCAACAGCAGAAGAAAGTAAGAATGGATCTTACGATAGCTGATGCTGTTGATGGCAATTTTTGTGATGCTAATTTCTTTGATTTAGGTTTCAGTATATTCCCCACACATTTTTTGCCAGAGATTAATGGACTGGTGGTATTTTGACCCAGCTCCACCAGGTTGGTGTACAAGACACCACTTGGCACAAGGTAGAAATCCTGATATATTTACTAAATTTGAAATGAAATATGAAACTACCTGCCATCCCAAAATAAACTACATGAAAGATTATAACCTCAATCACAGTGTTAACAAGACCTTCCTTAAAAATCTTATTTAAAGTAAGACTTCACATGGAATTGCTCAACCTTGATTACTTCTATTTAGGTCTAAGTAGAAAGAAAAGTATACTGTCCATTACAAGTGTTATTAATCTTTCTTAGGTTGTACTCTCCAATTATACCTGTTGCAATTGGATGAGATTTGTATTTAACATTTGTTTATATCTCAATGTAATAATCATATATTCAACGTTGCATAATTCCATAATGAAACCATTCTACTTGACACCTTTTCCACTGTACAGCTCTATACGTATACAGGTAGTTCTCAACTTATGACCACAATTGAGCCCAAAATTTATGTTGCTAAGTAAGAAGTTTGTTAAGTGAGTTTTGCCCCATTTTACAACTTTTCTTGCCAGATTTATTAAGTGAATCACTGCAGTTGTTAAATTAGTAATCTGGTTGTTAAATGAATCTGGTTTCTCCATTTACTTTGCTCGTCAGAAGATTGCAAAAGCTGATCACATGACCCAAGAACACTGCAACTGTCATAAATGTGAGGCACTTGTCAAGCATCTAGATGTAAATCACATGGCCTTGGAGATGCTGCAATGGTCAGAAGTGTGAAAAATGGCCATGTCAACTGCATCTGTTAAATATTAAATTGAATTTGTCCTGGATCTTTAAATCTATATCTATTTCACAGAGTCATTCAATAAATTGCAATGCCAAGTTGTGTCAGATTAAAACAGATTTATTTGATAGAACAGAACAATCAATAAATATATTATTCTTAAATATATACAGAGTCTTTTCTTCTTTCATTCCTTTTAAATAGTCCTTCAAGGAACTAGAAGTCTCTATGAGAGATTCACAGTTCTTCCTCTCATAACTTCTCCTTAGATATAGCTAACCTCTTTAGAAAGTCCCTTTCTCTTTAGGTTATAGATCTTCTCTCAGATCCCTTTGCTATATCTTCTCATACACAGACCTCAGTCTGTCAGATCCTAATATCTTCTCAGAGTCTTGGATCTTCTCAGTATCTCCGATCTCCTCAGTCAAAAATGAGTCTCCACAGAAACTCCTCAGAGAAAATGACAGTTGACAGCCCCTTTTATACTCAGGGGCATGTCCTACAGTATCACAGTGGGGTGCTCAATGCCACCCTATCATTGGTGGGTTTGATCACCCCATCAAACTCCACAAAGTTGTAAACTGCATAGTAACTCCAGAAAGTTCTACTTTCTGACAGTCACTGAGTGAACTGTTGTAAATCAAGGACTACCTGTACCTCAGTCAGCTTAGAATAACTTTCAAAGGAGCTGAAGTCTGAAAGCTTATGGTATAAACATATAGCTACATCTTTTGTATTCTTTAAGACCTTTCATTTATTTCACTACTGCAGACTTACATGGTTACTGCAAAGCATAAGCCCCATTTGTCATTGCACAACTATGATGCTTACCCATAGGTAAGGTGCAGATACACCTTCCCTGATTTTAAAATTTCCATGCCCAAAGAGTGTCCTTGATTCATGGCACTTTACTGATTTTCAAAGGTACGAAGGAAAGATCCACATTCTATTGTAACTCTATAATATGTGCACCATCCCTTTCTATTTGCAGGTTTTCAAGTGCTCTAAAATCATTAGATTTGAACTAATGGACTATAGCATTCTCTACTGTGCCTGAACTTAGCTTTAATAGCTACACTTTTCATAATACTGCATATGTAGAACAATAATTTAGGAGCTTTTATGCTGAAGAAGCAAGCATTCTTGCTCCAGCTACTTTGGCTCTATCTCTTAATAAATCGGTCAACTGGAAGATATTAACACTTTAGTGACAAAAATTAATCCAGTGGAGTGACTATCTATGTTTTATAGTCTCTATGCTCCTTAAGAATATAAGAAGACCCCCTCTTTCCTCAAGTCAAGGACATCATGACCACCATACTGTAAAGCAGGGGTTGCCAACTTTTTGGACCTCAAGGACCACTAAACTCATACTTTTAAATCCCGAGGACCACTAATATGAATTTTTTAAAAAAGGATAATATATTTAATATAAAAATTTTCATTTTTTATATTAAATATAAATTTAATATTAAAAATTGTGTGTGTGTATGTATATGTATGTGACAGCCGAAGGCTGTCCTGATATTGTGTTTCAGCACTGACCAAAAAATAGCCAACATCTTGAGAAACCCCAAGAACAAGATCCAGCTAGAAAACCAAGGAGTTTATGAAATACCATGCAAAATTCGTCCAGCCACATACATTGGACAAACCAACAGGAGAATAAATGCACGCATCGCAGAACACAAGAATGCAGTCAGAAAAGAAGAAAAACTTCCTCCCTTTTCCAGCACCTTAAAGCCACAGGACATGAAATTGATTTTGAGGGAACCAAATTAATCTCCAATACTGAACACTTTAACAAGAGAATAATTAGGAAAGCCATAGAAATAGAGAAACACCCCATAACATGAATAAACGGGATGATACCTCCCGCCTACCAGACATCTGGAAACTAGCCCTAATCAACAAACGAGTCCCAGCCATGAAAACCAACACCAAACCCAAAACAACACATGACGCCACCACCAATCTCCCTCACCAGACTCAAACCCAAACCCATCCCATAGACGAAAGACAACCATCATCCAGAAACCAGACCACGGCTGCATCACCAGCTGCTACACCCCACTCCAACCCGCAAACTAAGTAAATTTACACACGCTATGAACACATAGCCAGACCTCAATGTATGTATGTATACATACATACATATATATATTAATATATATATATATATATATGCATACATATATATATATATATTTATATATAGCCAGACGCCTAGGAGTAGGGCCTTCTCTGTGGGAGCACCCACCCTATCGGAACCAGCTGCCCCTGGAGCTTCGGCTGGCCCCTGACCTCCTCTCTTTCCCCGTGGCCTCAAAACAAGGTTGTTCCAACTCACTGACCTGGACTGAGGGGTGGGTGTGGGGGACATTTAATGTTTATTTTTAGGGTTTTAGATTTTAATTGGGTTTCTTATTTGGATTTAATCTCTTTTTAATTGTATATTTGTATTGCTTTTATTGTATGCCGCCCCGAGTCCTTAGGGAGATGGGGCGGCCTAGAAAATAAATAAATAAATAAATAAATAAATAAATAAATAAATAAATAAATAAATAAATAAATAATATTTGTTCAGGTATTTTCCCACGTCATAGTTTGGCAGAATCTCATCTGCCATTATCAGGCTTGTGTATTTGGTTCGTCTGTGTGTCAGGCTTTGCAGCTGTTTCTGTTTTAAATTTCGTGCTAGTTTTGTGCTTTGTTAGAATGGTTTTTTTCTTCATCTTGATTGGTTGGGAGTCTTCGTCTGTGTTTATTGGTCTTGGAGTTTGCTGTGTTCTACTTGATTGGTGTTTCTAATATCTTCTGTCTGTTTTGCAGCATTTTTTTTGGTCTTGATTGACTGGCAACATTGTGTTTCGTGCATTGGGAGCTTTTAGCACGGCTTGGCTTCGGGTGAATGGCCGGCTATCGTTTATTAGGAAGCTAGGTTTCATCTGGGTGGCAGGTTGGGGTGTGTTTGGGCTGGAGGTATCTGGGGGGGGGGTTGTTTGTGCCCAGGTGTTTGCTTGGCTTGTGGTATGGAGATTTTTTTGTTTGTGAGTGCAGGCTTCCAGATAATTGACAGTCTGGTGGAGTCATCTCTTCTATTCACGTTCAGGTCTTTTTTCAATCTCTATGGCTTCTCTGATAGCTGGGGTTTTCTATAGTGGCTAGGGTTTTGGTACCATTGAAGTCGATGCTATGACCTGTGGCTTTCATGTGTTGGACTAGTGAGGAAGTGTGTTTCAGCTTTTTTACTGCATTTTTGTGTTCATCCAGGTGAGTACTTATTCTTCTATTGGTCTGTCTGATGTATGTGGCAGGGCATGATGTGCAGGGGACTTCATATATGCCTTGGTTTTTCCAGGTCAATTTTATCTTTGGGGTTTCTTTGGGGTTTCTTAGGATGGCTGCTATTTTTCTGTCTGTTTTGGAGGCAATCTTGATGTGATGCCTATGTAGTATCTTACTGATTTTGTCTGTAGTACCTCTTATGTAGGGCAGGACAGCTATTCCATAGGTCTGTTCATCTTCTAGGTCTCTATTACATCTCAGTGTGTTTTTGCCTGATCCACAAGGGGCTGCCTTAGCGCCACCAGCTGCCACAAATATACCGTGCGAAGGGAGATGCAAATGTGAGTATTGCTTCTTCCAGCCACTGCTGCTTCAGCCCACTAGCGCCGCCTTCCACCCCACTCCCATAACAGCACCATTACCTAATTCCAGCCACCACAGGCTGGTCCCATATTTCAGAGCTGTAGTCATCCCGATGGAGGAACTGCTCCAGAATGACCAGATGGCCTGTGACTACTACAGCTCTGGAATATGGGACCAACTTTCCCATCAACATTAGCAAGCCACCCCAGGGTGGATTTCCCTCCCCACATTGGTCTTACCTTCCAGTTCCAGCTCACATGACTCTCTATTCAGTCTCTCAAGGTAAGGTTTGTGCTCGGCTGAAAGGTGGGTAGGCCATGTGGGTGGAGCAGCCTTGCTTTCCCACAAGGCCCGGATTAATTGCTTTCGGGGGCGCTCCCATAGGAGGGGCCTCCTGGGAATACCGTCGGTCAGGCATTGTCGGCTGGCGGTTCCCAGAGCTAGGGCTTTTTCTGTGGGAGCGCCCGCCCTGTGGAACCAGCTTCCTGCGGATCTGCGTTTGGCCCCTGATCTCCGCTCCTTTCGTCGAGACCTGAAGACCTGGCTGTTTCAGCAGGCCAGCCTGGATTGACCCTGGGGTGGGTAGTTTTAACAATGTTTGCCTATTTGTGATTTTATTGTTTTAGTTGTTTGCAATTTGGACTTGTTTTTATTCGTTATTTTATTGTATATCTTTTTTTTTTTTTAATTACATTTATATGCCTTCTCCGAAGACTCAGGGCGGCTTACAATTTTTGGAGCACAACCCAATGCGCTCAGCAATAGCCTTCATTCCGCTGTATATGCCTGCTTATTATTGTTCGCCGCCCTGAGTCCTTCGGGAGTAGGGCGGCATACAAGTCTAAATAAATAAATAAATTTCTGTGCGGACCACCAAAATTTTGCCCCAGCCCACCAGTGGGCCATTGCTGTAAAGCATAATATGTATTTAAAATATGCTACCTGTCTAGCTATTAGCAGCCTTTGACAGTCCAATTTACAAAACCTGGTCTATTTTTAAAACTCACCCTAAGCTGGTGATCATCTCTACATCTTGTGGTAGAAACTACCATCTTTAATTATGCATGATATAAAGAAGTACTAATTTTACTGTTTCTGAAAAGAACAGTTATGATTTATTATAATAGCATTCCCTAACCAAAACAAATGTGGAAAAATATTTATATTGTGATGAGATTCATGGCAGATGTGATTGGAGATGATTGGTTGTCATGTGCCCAATCCATATCTTTTAAATAACTACTCAAAAGCATTGGATTGAAGTGGCTGAAGTATAAGCAGGTGCCTTCTTTCTTTTTGTCTCAGTATTGTCACCACTGCCAATTTGTGGCTGTCTAGAATTTTAAGCATTTGTATTCAACGTTCCTTCAGAAATGCTGGCATACAAACCATCTGTATAAATTTATTTGAACAAGAGGATTTGGAGGAATATACAAAAACTGTACTGTTTTACATCTTGACCTGTGTGGATACAGTTACTGTGAATAAGCGCATCTGGATTTTTCCAAACCAGAAGCCCTGGATGAACAGGGACGTGCAATTACTTCTCAGGACATGTGATATGGCATTCAGGTCTGAGGACAGGGTTTGGTATAACAAGGCAAGAGCGGAACTGAGGCGGGGCATCAAGGAGGCAAAAAAGGAATATAAAGGGAAGATTGAGGACTACTTCACAAATAATGATCCACCACGGGCTTGGCAGGGAATTAAACATATCACTAATTACAGGGGCAGCAACCCCATATCAATCAATAAGGACACATCACTGGCAGAAGAATCAAACTGCTTTTTTGCCCGATTCGAACTGAACAGGTCTTTGAACACACTGCCTCTACAAACCACCGGTACTCAGCTGTTCACAGTACAAGAGTATGATGTGAAGCAGGTGCTTAGAGCAGTGAATGTGAAAAAGGCTGCTGGCCCTCATGGGGTACCTGGAAAAGTACTCAAAGCATGTGCTGACCAGCTCGCAGGTGTGTTTACAAATATTTTTAACCTTTCTCTTACACAAGCCATTGTTCCATCTTGTCTCAAAACTTCCATTATTATTCCAGTTCCCAAAAAGCTCTCTCCTGATACTTTAAATGACTATAGACCAGTAGCTCTCACACCCATAATTATGAAGTGTTTTGAAAGACTGGTCTTAAAATATATACAGGATTGCCTCCCATCAAACCTTGACCCATACCAGTTCGCATATCAGAATAACAGATCCACAGAGGATGCTATTGCCATGGCTCTCCACGTTGCACTGAACCATCTGGAGCATAATGGGAGCTATGTAAGGATGCTTTTTGTTGATTACAGCTCAGCTTTTAATACCATCATTCTGGATATACTGATTAAGAAGTTGCTAGAAATGGGCCTCTCCTCTCACATCTGCTGTTGGATAAAGGACTTTCTTACTAACAGACCCCAAACTGTTAAGATTAGCAGCTATTTTTTCTCTACTCTTGGTCTCAGCACTGGCTCTCCACAGGGTTGTGTGCTGAGCCCCCTTTTGTATTCACTCTACACCTACAACTGCACTCCCTCTTGTCCCACTAACTCTATAGTAAAATTTGCAGACGACACCATGTTGGTGGGATTCATATCAGGAGAAGACGAGATGGCCTATAGATCAGAGGTTCTCAGATTGGTCTTGTGGTGCAAGAGTCATAACCTCACCCTGAACATCAAAAAGACCAAAGAATTTATTATAGACTTCAGACGATGCAAAGCAGAGCCTCTCCCACTATATATCAATGGAGACTGTGTGGAAAGAGTTCATAGTTTTAAATTTCTAGGAACTCATATTTCTGACAACCTTACTTGGTCAGTCCACACTATGGCCACTGCAAAGAAGGCCCAACAGTGCATGCACTTTCTGAGGCTGCTGAAAAAGAGTGGTCTGGGTGAGAAGTTGCTGGTTACGTTTTACCATTCTACCATCGAGAGCATTTTGGCATACTGTTTAATGGTGTGGTATGCTGGGTGCTCTGTAGTGGATAAGAAGATGCTCCAGAGAGTTATAAACATAGCACAAAAAATCATCAGTTGCTCTCTTTCTTCTTTGGAAGAGATTGCGAAGACCAGACTCCTCTCTAGAGCATTAAAATCTCCACAGACCGTTCTCATCCTGGTCATTCATATTTCAAACTGTTACCATCAGGGAGGCATGATAGGTGTCTTAAAATGAGGGCTAATAGACTGAGAAACTGTTTCTTTTCCAAGGCCTTAATTGTCTTGAATCAAACAATGCATATGTGATTTAGTCCTATGTATATAGTGGCATTTTAAACTATCTAACTTACTATGTGTTTTAGATAGGTTTTAGACTAGGTTATTATTATTATTGTTGTTGTTGTTGTTGTTATTTTAATTACATTTATATGCCACCCTTCTCCGAAGACTCAGGGCAGCTTACAATTTTTGGGATACAACCCAATGCACTCAGCAATAGCCTTCATTCCATTGTATATGCCTGCTTATTACTAAGCGGCATTTTTACAAAGTCAGCTTGTTGCCCCCAACAATCTTGGGTCCTCAATTTACCTACCCCGAGAGGATGGAAGGCTGAGTCAACCTTGAGCCTGGTGGGATTCGAGCCTACACTAATTGCAGGCAGCTGGAACTTAAGTGCTAGGCATTTAACAGCCTGTACTACCAAGGATTTTTTAAAAATTTTAATACTCTGTGATTGTGATGTGGTGTTTGGGGCACTGTGCTGGAGTACCTTTCAAATTTCATTGTATCTGTAGAATGCAATGACAATAAAGGTGTTCTGTCTGCTTTCTTCTATGGAAGAAAGATTTGGGTTCAACCTCTGGTCCCTTCTTAATCAAGTACCTCATCAAGGATAAGCCCCGATGGCATTAGCATAATTTTCTCCCAACAGCACTTAAAAGTAAAACAAGAATGAAGATTTACAGCAGTCTGAAGAAACTTTCTAAATGAATAGTTATTTAAATAAGAGCTTATACAAATTCTCAAGAAAATTTCCCAGAGCTCAAGTGTTTACAATGTTTCAAGCACTGGCACACTACCCAGTCCAATTGTCAAGCATATGCTCTTTCTACTTTACATTGTTAGTGAAGGAGTAAAGAGCCTCTGTGGGGAATGAATCAATAGACCTTGAATTTATTATCTGAAGATGGGTGCACTGCATGCAGGAGAGAATATACTCAAAAATATATCTAGCCACAGAGAGTTCAGAATCCTTTCCGTTTCAACAAATATCTTCTGAAGTTGAACAAAATAACAATGTATGTTAACATACATTCCATCAGTAGAACAAGAATGATTATGAAAGAATGTCTCTTATAAGGATGTTACAGCAAGTGATATTTTGTATATAGGATTGAGTCTTTATGTATGAAACAAGAGCCTAAAATGGAATGGATTCACTCTCTATTTACTCTTTGCAAAAGAGCAGACAACAAAACATTTGCCACCATTTCCAACTATAAATTAAACTGTCTGCCATCAACTGATGCTGTAACAAAAATGATTACCAATATTGCACAATCAATGCAAGTTAGAGTTGAACTATTGAATTTTTTCTGCTTTCCCGCCCCCTTTCCCATTCCTCTTTCTTTCCACAAAATTATTATTTTATCTTGAAGCAATAGGCCATGTCACCTTAATGGATTACATGACTGTCTTAAATGTCAATGGATAATAATTATTCCATAAACAGCATGATAAATATTATAGGTTTAAACCCACTGTGGCATTCTATTAATATTTTTAAATCACATGCACATTAACGAAGACAATGAGAGTAATAAATTCCCAAGGAAGGCTGAATGTACTTTTTCCTAATTCTTAAACTTGTGAAAGTTCAAAGAAATGGACGTGGGTCCAAGGATGAGACAGTAAGGTTATCAAAATGTCAAATTACATATGACATTGGAAATTCCAAAACTGGAATTCTAACCTCTTATTTTATGAACTGAGGTTATGAACCTCTTATTTTTAATATATTCTACCATAGGAATCTCCAATACCTCACACAACTTTCTCTTCTTTTCCTCCAGGTTTATTTGTTTTATATGGTACTTCAAAGATCAATGGCATTGGTATAACAAACCTGGTCTCTAGTGTACATACCCTATAATGAGTTGCCTATCTATGAGACCTAAGACTAATAGAGCATGTCATCTGTAACCAAGTTAATCATTGTCATACTTTAAAATACAGAATATTTGGAGGAATTTCTGCAATTCATTATTTTCAGGTATAAAGATGAGAAAGTAAAACTCAAGGAATCATTCAGAAAAGGTATTTTATCAAAGAAAACTTGCTCATCTTTAGAAAATTTGATTAAGTTTTGTATGCTTGTCATTCATCAAGCCTGTGCTTACTGGGAAAAAAGGTATCAGTCTGTTTTCCTTTCTTCAAAGAATAGCCACCCATTAAATTCCTATAATTCACAAAGCATTAAAAAAAACCTTCTGGATACCACTCAAGTTGTATACAGCTGAAATATTTCACACTAAAGAGAAGAATTGCAGTGTTTTCTTTCTGCATTTATTTTAAGCTGAGAAAACAGCTAGCTTCTTAGATTCAATGGAAATGCAGGATTTTGCCATTTCTCCTATAAACTGATAAGCAACCAAGCCTAGCTTTCTTAATGATGGATTGTCATTTTTTTTATAAACCTATGAATCATAAAGTGATGGCTTTTCCCTTTTCAGTGCTAACAAACAGCAACTGGGAAAGTGTTATAAAGAAAGGGTTAGGGGGTTAGGGTTCTTCTTTTTTATTAAATATAAATCATTGGGCATCCTCTAGATACATATTGTTCAACTTCTATACAAATGTACCATTGTCAAAAAATCTGAAAGTCTAACAAATATAAATAAATACTAAGGGGAGATGTGATTGTTTTCTTTAAAAAAGGAAGGTAATGTGGAAGGAAATATAGAGTATAGAATAACAGTATTGGAAGGGACCTTGAAGGTCTTCTATCCAACCCCCTGCTTAAGCAGAAGACCCTATAGCATTTCAGACAAATGGTTATCCAATCTCTTCTTTAAAACTTCTACAGTTTTCTTCTGGAGGCAAGTTGTTCCACTGATTACTTGTTTTAACTGTCAGGAAATTTCTTCTTAGTTCTAGGTTGCTTCTCTCCTTGATTAGTTTCCATCCATTGCTTCTTGTCCTATGCTCAGATGCTTTGGAGAATAGCTTAACTCCCTCTTCTTTGTGGCAACTCCTGAGATATCAGAACACTGCCATCATGTCACCCCCTAGTCCTTCTTTTAATTAAACTAGACATACCCAATTCCAGAAATCATTCTTTATATGCTTTAGCCTCCAGTCTGCTAATCATCTTTGTTGCTCTTCTCTGCATTCTTTCTAAAGTCTCAACATCTTTTTTTACATCATGGCAACCAAAACTGGATGCAGTATTCCAAGTGTGGTCTTACCAAGGTATTATAAAATAGTATTAACACTTTACGTGATCTTGATTCTATCCCTCTGTTATATATAGATGACTTTTTCTTAGGATAAGGAACAGAAAGGATTGTAAGGAAGGGCTTTAATTGCAAGATGAGTTCAACTACATAAAACAATAATAGGCCTCCCTGTGCTAGAGATGTTTAAATAAAAACTGGATGGCTATTGGTCAGAGCTGTGGTTAATTCATTCTGCATTACAGATTTCATTTATCTTTGAGCAGGAGATGGCTTCTAAGCTTACTTCAGATTGTAATAGAATCGGAATTTAACATATGGAGAATCTTAAAGATCATCTAATCCAACCTTCTGACATACAGTGATTATATTGTTCCTAACAGATGGTCATCGAGCCTTTATTTAAACATGTTCGGCACAAGAAAGTACATCTCTGGAAGCAGACTGTTCCACGGCTGAATGACACTAACTATTAGGAATTTTTTTCTATGTCTAAATGAGATCTATTGCCTTGTAATTTCTTGTCCTGTCTTCTGGAGCAGTTCTACTCTGTCAGGTTGAACATTTCATTAGCAAATCTAACCCATGTTGCAATTTAGCACAGATTGTCTGGTGAACTAAGATTGCAGTACAGTCACTTTAAGTTACCTATAATTAAGGATGAGTTACTTTTGCCTCCCAAAGGAATGTGATAAAAGCAGCATGGTACACATCAAAAGAAGCATTTATATAGATAAACAAAGGGCCCTAGACTGTATGCTTATTATCCCTGGCCTTTTGCTAGAGGTCAAGAATCATAAAAACACTAAAGAGTAAATATGTACTACGAATGTGAGTAAATCTAGATTATAAATCTTACAGAGTAGGGTGGGGAAAATTTCAGCCATCTCAACATGAAAGATCTGGCTGAAGAAAGATGACTTTGCATATGATGATTTGCACGTTTAGAAGGTGATTTAAAACATAGTATATCTCAACATATGGCTTTTAGGCCAATCAGAATGGGACAACTTGCCACAGCCAACTCACTGTGGCCAACTCACCACAGGACAACTCACCATGGGATAATTAGCCATAGGACAATTTAACAATTCAATTTAATTATTTAAAATAAATAAAAAATGATTTTAATTTTTGTCATTCACATTTCATTCTGTCCTTCTTTTGCATCCTTTCTTTAATGATTCTATTCCACCATTTTTTTGATATTAGCATACAGTAACTCTTGTCTTGTAGTGAGTAGTCCTGCAGTGAGTTGGTTGCGGAGACCTGGCTGTGGCAAGTTGGCCACAGCAAGATAGCCATGGTGAATTGGCTGTAGTGAGTTGGCCATGGCGAATTATCATAGTCCCTCAACCAGTTCTCCAGATATTACCAGTGTGCTTTTCTGTTTAAAGCAGAATGCCCTACCATCCTATAAAGTGGATTTGGCCCGGTTTACCCAATGCAAAGAGGAAACATGCCAGCAGCTTGGGGAGTGGTGTCAAGCTGGCCATGCCCATCCAGCTGGCCATGCCCAGTGAATGGTGTCGAGCTGGCTGCACCCACCCAGTTGGCCACATCCACCCAGTCAGCCACCTCTACCTGGCCTCCCGAGGTCAACCACAGTCCTGATGCAGCCCTCAATGAAATTGAGTTTGACACCCTGACCTAGAGAATGCTCAAAACTTTCTCAACTGTGGCTATGAAAACCCACTAGCTGGGGAATTCTGAAGTTTGAAGCCTGTACATCTTCAAGCTATCAAGGCTGAATAACTGGTCTAATTCCATAATTCATTTTTTATCACTACTGTTAGACAAGCAAAGTCTTTTTAGCAAGAACTATGATAATCTTACGGAGTGGGCAAGGATATTTGTTATTACTTGCAGTATGTAGCCAAAGTGTTTCTTTCTCTTCTTCATTTTTTTTTATAAAAATGTTGTCCCATGTGCTGACTCAGATGGTGGGAGGTTTTTCTTCTTTTCTAAAGAAGCATCAACATCTACCTCACAGAAAAAAGAAGCAATCTATTCCTCTTTGAACTTTGGATAGAATTTGGATATTCGTAGCACACACAGCTTTTACTTTGCCTCCTTCAGGAAATATAATCCCTGACTATTTATAGGATGAGGGCTTGCTATTGGTATTAGCATAAGGCTTTCCCCCTCAAATTAAAAAAAGTAAAGCAACTATCTTCTTTCTCTCCCCTTTCCTTTTCTTTAACCACTCACCACTTGCAATAGCTTGGTAAGGGATCAATTCTTTTTTAGCCCCAAGATGACCAATACAACTCAATTTACCTCTTAGCAAGAGTCTCAAAGGTGCTTTTTCAAGAGACAATGTCAGATCTGTGTATCTGCCATTCTTCGGTGAAAGGGGGGGTTGAATTTGATACATTTATTTATTTATTTATTTATTTATTTATTTATTTATTTATTTATTCGACTTGTATGCCCCTGTCCAAAAGGACTCGGGGCAGCTCACAGCTAAAAATACAACAATAAATAAATTACCTAAAAAACATATTAAACAATTACAAGCCAAGTTAGAATTAAAAACCCCAAAGTTAAAACAATCAAACCCCCAGAGGGTCAGCACAGCTCGGATTGTAAAAATAGCCAGGTCTTTAAATCATGGCAGAAGGTGCGGAGATTGGGAGCCAACCGGAGCTCCAGCGGAAGAAGATTCCATAAAGTGGGAGCTGCCACAGAATAGGCCCTCCCTGGGTCGCCGCCAAGCGACATTGAGTCGCAGACAGCACCCCGAGGAGATCCCGTCTGTGCGCCCGTACAGGGCAGTTGGTATTTGATGCTGGGAGGAGTCGTTCTTGTAAATATCCTGGACCCATGCCATGTAGGACTTTGAATGTTAACAGCAAAACCTTGAATCTCACCCGGAGGGCAACCGGAAGCCAATTTAATTCTTTGCCTCGCTATGCTGATGATACCCAGCTCTTCATCTCCACCCCGGACCATTTCAGTGATGCCCTCTCTGTGATGTTCCATTGCCTGGAGGTGGTATGGATCTGGATGGGGAGGAACAGGCTCCAGCTCAACCCAGACAAGACTGAGTGGCTGTGCCTACCGGCATCTCGGTTTATCCAAGAAATTCCATCACTGATCCAGGGGGGAGAGGTGTTGCCCCCCGTGGATAGGGCGCACAACTTGGGTGTCCTCCTGGATGCACGGCTAAGTATGGAGGAGCAGGTGAGAGCCGTCACCAGGAGGGCATTTGTCCAGGTTCACCTGGTGCATCAGTTGCGCCCTTATTTGGACCGGGATGCCTTACACACGGTCACCCATGCACTCGTCGCTTCCCATCTTGACTACTGCAATGCTCTCTACCTAGGGCTGCCCTTGCGGACTATACAGAGGCTTCAACTGGTGCAAAATGCAGCCACGCAGGTAGTGATGGGAGTGACCCAATACTCCCATGTGACACCCCTCCTGCGCAATCTATATTGGTTGCCAGTTGCCCTTCAGGTAAGATTCAAGGTGCTGGTGTTAGCCTATAAAGCCCTTCATGGCCAGGGTCCAGGGTATTTGCAGGAGCTCCTCCTACCACCATTGAGTTCAAATCACCCAGTGCGCTCCCACCATCAGGGCCTCCTTGGGGTTCCGTCGGCCAGACAATGTTGGTTGGCAGTCCCCTGGGGGAGGGCCTTCTCTGTGGGGGCACCCACGCTGTGGAACCAGCTGCCCCTGGGGTTGCGGCTGGCTCCTGACCTTTGTTCCTTCCACCGTGATCTTAAAACTTGGCTGTTTTTACAGGCCAGCCTCAATTGAGGTTGGTTGGGTTTTTTTTTCAATTAATTAGGTTTTATTGTATTTTAGGGATTTATTTGGATGGCTTTTATATTTTAATGCCTTGTATTTATGTTTTGTATTTTGATTCTTCCTGTGAGCCTCTCCGAGTCCCCCAAAGATGGGGCGGCATACAAATCCAAATAAATAAATAAATAAATAAATAAATAAATAAATAAATAAATAAAATGTATCCTAAATATCCTATTTCTTACATTGTCTTTTGTATAAACTGTTACACGATTTACAACCATTGCCTGGTACCCCAGATGCCTGGAAAATTCTGGGAGATGCAAGGAGAGAAGGGGCCATGTGGATTGCAGCACCGGAAGATAGCCCTGGGAACCTTCCTTATCTGTTTTCCCAGAGGTGCTGGTAAAATAACATCTTCACACCTGTGGATTGGTGGAATCCACATCGGACTGTTAGGAGGGGTTTCTAATTCCCTTTATGATAGTTGCATGGCCTGAGGGACCTCAGATCCTGCTTTGAATTTTGACCTGCTTATTCCTCTCTTCAAATAAAAGATTCCTTTTGAAATACAACATTTTCAAGAGTCTATACCAGAGGTGGTAGTCAGCAGTTCTGACCAGTTCTGGAGAACCGGTAGCGGAAATTTTGAGTAGTTTGGAAAACCGGCAAATACCACCTCTGACTGGAGATTTTACAGTATCCTTCCCCAGCCATGCCCATCAAGCCACGCCCACAGAACCAATAGTAAAAGAAATTGAATCCCACCACTGGTCTATACTTATTTTTTGAAAGGTAGAGAGGCTGGTCTTTACAGGCAACTGAAAAAGCACCTTTGGGACAACCATGACTTGGATGACTGAGAATCTCCATAGACTCTCAGCAAGAATTTTGGTACTACCAAAACTCTTTGGTAGATGGTAAATTCAGGCTTTGACTTAGATAGTGTATAGATTGCAGGCTTCAGGAAGGAACACATGGCAAAGTCTATTTCTATTTCCAAAAACGCAGTGTTTGGCATTTCCACATAGAATTGTGCAAGCCTTTTCTTCTAGTTTTTACAGTCCTAAGACAGAAAGTTTGCAGCCAACCAAATATTGCTGAGCTATAATTCCCAGCATCTACGGGCAGCAACATCTGGTGGATAATAGTCCACTTACCTAGCGGAAAGGCTAAGAAGTTAAACCAAGGTTCAAACTCAGCACAAGGCAGCTTCTTTTGATCCAGCGAACTGACAAGTATGAGATTACATTGTCTGGTTGCAATCTTGTGCATATTTATCTATAAATAAGGTCCACTGAATGCATTGGAAACTGTTTGGAGTAAACATAAAAGCATTTTACAACAGTCTATTATACTTGGATAATGATATATTTATTTTCCTGCACAATAACTTCATAGTCCTTGGAAAAAGCCAACGTCTTTCATCTTATCAGGTGCATTTTATTGCCATCTGGTTACACAGTAATTTCAGCCTGAGCTTTACAATGAATCACATGATAGAATATCAACTCACCAGTGGTCAAGTAATTGGGCAAATAAGAAATTGTCTCTTAGTACAATCACAGGATAAACCAGTGAGTAGCAGCAAAGGAAAGTGGGTTAGAAAAGTAACCTTTGAAGGTAAGAAAAAAATTCTGGAGAATTTCTACTTTAAAAAAAAGGTTTATAAAAATATATCCTTAACTAAACTTAAAGTAAGAAGAGCAGTTAAAAGGAATAGAAGGAAAAGTTATTTCTAATGGACTTCTAACATTATGATTATCTGTTGGGATACTTCCTAAACAGAACTGTCCTTTTAAGGAAAAGCAAGATTTTTTTCCCTTCAGTTGTCCTTGATTGTATTATGGTTGCCATCCATCACTCCTAATATTTTAGAAAGAATAGCTTAAAAAAAAGCTAGGAGTGTGTCCAAAGACATTTCTATTGGGACTAAGATAAGAAAATGAATATATGAAGATCCTTAAAACTTTTTAAACTGTAAAGAGGGGGTACATTTTAGTATAGGTGAGGATGAACACTTATTTCAATTCAGAATAAAATGATCATGAATTAAGATTTCTAAATTTTGTGGAGAATTTCCAAGAGGGAAATGGGCATTTTTCTTATTTGGTCCTTTGAATGTAAGAATAGAACTCAGGAAGGAGAGAAAATCAACTTCTACTTGCCTTTTCCTTACATAAAATGAACCAAAAGAATATGACATATACCAAGAATATTTTGTTTACTATTGTGGAATGAAGATGAGCTGCTCCAAGGAATGTGACAAGAAGGAGAAGCCTATTTTGTCTTTTTCTATAGAAGCAATCTTAAAAAACCCAGCTACTGAGGCTTGCCTCCACAATATGGTGACCTGCAATAGCCAACCTGAAGTGGCTCAAAAGTTCAGTTCTCAGCCACTTTTGGACAGGTATAAAGGTAGGAAATTTGTTCTAGTTTATGAAACATATGAACATTCTTATCCCTTTGCATGACTTTCAAGTTGATTTTAAAAAAAAACACTTGAAGTATATTGAATTCATATTCCAGCATGATTGTTAATGTTTTTATGGCTTCTGTGGAAATTTTGAGCTTGCTTTATGGTACATTAGGACTATGACATATAACATTTTAAATTAAAGTTTATTTTCCAGATAACAAAATGGTACCATAAAATTTTTCAGATTGCTTTCCTAGTTTTCTTTTCCTTTTACATTTTAATAGGTAGATATATTATACACTTAATAAGAACACTTTGTATGTATTCATTAAGTGTTGTTTTTATGCAGTCTCTCTCTCTCTCTCTCTCTCTCCCCTCTCTGTTTTAAAGTAGGGAAAAAATTCAAAGCTTTTTGTGTATGTGTCTTTTTATTTTTAAGGACAATTTTTCTAGACAAAATTTAAACAAATTGGGTTTAAGAATATCTTTTCTTTAAAATGTTATGTCCTAATGTCACACCCTTTAAACATATTAATTTGTTACCTTGTAAATTATGGGTGGGTGGGAATCCCTAAGAAACATCTGATAGGTTTGTGGAAGAAATGTTATTGAAGTAGTATTAATGGAAAAATATCAATTATATAGATTCTAATAAGGACAAAAGACATAGCTTTTCATTGAGTAATATGGGAACCCTACAAAATGAAGCAACTACCTAGCAGATAATTTAAAAAACAGATATAGTAAAATACTTCTCCAATATATGGCTGTCCAGCTTTTTTTTTATGTCCACCACCTTGCTAGACAATTGGTTCCATGGTTATATTCTTCCTGAAGTTTAAGTCCATTCTTCCTTATTTCTGGGTCAATAGAGAATTGATGTTGACATTCTTCATCTGACACTCTCTAGGAATTTCAGGAGTGCCATCATGAACTTTTATTCTAAGCAAAGCTTGCTTAGTTTCCACATGATTAAATATGAAGGAGTAGAAAACAGGAGGAGATGAAGTCTGACAGTGTATCTTCTCATTATGGGCCAGTTTGAAATCTGCAAGTTTAAACCACTTCATGTCATGTGGAAATTGCACAAGTTATTAGTCTATTGAAGAGCCCATAGCTAACAGGCATATGTAGAGAAGCAGTTACAGTGCACATGCTTTAAGTCTAGAGATGATGTATAAACATTGTAGCAGCTACTAAAATGGAAAGTCTGTACTAATCTGCAGGACTGAAGTTGTACTTGAATCTGCTGTGCTAGTTCATGTGCACAAAGCATTTATCTACACTGCTGGTTAAACAAGCTATGAAATGCCAATTTTATTATGAAAGTACACCTGAGCTCTCAAACACACAATTTCTATATAAAAGCTTGCACTGTTAAGGCAACATTGTGAATTACTTTTATGCAAAATGTGCTTTGTTTACAGATACAAATGAAAATGGGAAACAGACAAAAATTTCTTTCTCAACAGATGCATTATGAGATTATGATAATTCCACATTCCAATATTTTAGAAACTGACAATATTATGTCAGTTGGAGTAGCCCATTTCAAGCCCATTTTAAAATCTCTTCAGATGTTTTGAAAATGAAGTGTTTTAAATTTTAATGTGTTTTTCTGTTATTTAAATTAGGTAATTTAATGTAATAGCTCCTTCCTCCAACAATCCCTCCTCACATGCTTTGAAATTGTTGAATGCAATTAGAGTCTAAAAGTGGAAGAAATGTGTGAAATAAGCACCATCCTCTTATCTTCCCTAAGGGATCCTTCCTGATATATAGCTTTCAGGGCCCAGAATTTTCAGCAATGGCCAGGCTGGCTGGGGATTTCTGGGAGATTACATAGTTGAAGAATGTCCAAGGGAAGAAAAACATCCATATTTACTCATGGGCAATTTTATGCAATTATTCGTTTAAGTTTCTATTCTTCATACATTTATCATCTTTTCCAAAAACAGACCAAAAATGTTAGTACCTGTAATATTTAATTATTGATAACATCCATTGTCATAGGTATTTGAACAGTCCTAACTTAGTCCAGCATCTGGTTTCTCAAAGTAGCCTTCTGGGTGCTAACAAGAAGACACTAGGAACTTGCCCCTTGCCAGTTATTTTCCTTTGCAACTGGTATATAGAAGCATGCTTTCTCAAGCTCAGACAAGTTATCAAGAAACCAAGGCTAATATCCTTTGATAGGCCTATCCTCCATGAATTTATCGAATTTCCTTTTTAAAACTATCTGAGCTCATTATTACCATCATTCTCATGGGTAATGAATTCCAAAGGTTAATTACTTACTGTGTTAAGAATTACTTGTTTTTACCTGTTCTAAATCTCTTTCGTGTCAGCTTCATTGGATAAATTCATTGGTCAAAAGAGAGAAAAAGTTATTCCTGTAAAATCTCTGTGTCATGAAGGCTTTTGTCTCCTCTCAGTCCCAATTTTTCTAGACTTTTCTCATAAGGCAGGCATCCTCTTCTCCTGTTTTCTAGTTATATTTTTTTCCGATGTGATGACTAGAATGATAGATGCATATATAGATGCATGTATAATCTTGATTTGTTGATTTGTTGTTCTTTGTATTTTCCATCTCATTCTTGATGATCCATGGGATGGAATTTTCTGCTGTGCTCTGTTGATACCTTTATTGTGTACCCATAATTCATTATGATCCAGAGCCTTTTCCTTTTCCTAGTTGGTTACAGACTGCTCAAACTTGAACGTTTTAGAATGCAAAATATTAGTGGGTTCACCAAAAAAGCATTAGTTTACACTTAATTGTACCCCTATTTGTGTTCAGGGGAAATTAAAAAAAAACTACAATCTTACTCCTTTAGCTAAACAATGCTCCTAAATCACAGTTGATAAGATCTACAATCTTACCTGCTTCCTCACAAAACACATTATTTCTTTTTGCCATTACTTTTGTAAACTCCCACAAGTTAAACTGATCCTTGAAAAATTGCAGTTCAGGATAATAACTTATAATAAGAATGTCAGTTGGATGACTTTGAGCCAGTCACTCTCTCTACACCCAAACCCCACAGTAGCTGCTGTGGGGAAAAATAGGAAACAGGCCAGTGGTGGCATTCAAAAAATTTTACTACCGGTTCTCTGGGCATAGCTTGGTGGGTGTGGTGTGACTTTCTGGGTGTGGCAAGGGAAGGATATTGCAAAATCCCATTCCCTTCCCACTCCAGGAGGAAGATTACTGCAAAATCCCATTCCCTCCCCACCCCACTAACCTGCTTTCCAGCTCCGATCTCCTGTGCAGGGCAACAAAAGAAGACCCAGCCAATCAGCAGGGACTCGGGAGGCAGAGAATAGATGAGGGCGGGGCCAGTCAGAGGTGGTATTTGCCAGTTCTCTGAACTATTCAAAATTTCCGCTACCAGTTCTCCAGGACTGGTCAGAACCTGCTGAATACCACCTCTGAAGCAGGGGTATTAGAGATATAGGCTGGGTAGGATAAAAATAAAAATATTTTCAGGTAACATGACTTTTGGCAGTGTGGTATTCTAAACTGGAAAAGCAACAGAATAAGTACAAGCATATCAACTGTTAGTAATGTATTTTAATGATAAAGTAAAATAGTCACTGAAGAAGACTATCCTGGAACTACTTTAATTCAAAACCTCTTTGAATCTTGTTGGATTAAGAAGCATACAAACTGCAATAAGTAATCATACATACATATTATATTCCTGTAGATAAAGCAGTTTTGTTCCAAGCATTCTTTGTGGAAAAAGGCTCTAATTTTTGTGGCTGAAATTCTGCCATTAAATTCCATGGCTATCTGAAATTTAACCAAAAGCAGAGCACCTTTGATCTTTGGGCCCTAATATAAAATACTTAATACTTCCCTACAAAAAGAAAAAGAAAAAAGATGCCCAAATCAAGGTTAACTCATAATAACTGCATAGATGTGTATTCTATATGGCAGCAATGCTTAAATATATTGCCTTTCAGGTGTTTTTTTTTTTTCACTTCTAGCTAGAACCCCAGTAGTTTCCCATCCAATTATGGAATGGATTCAACTTTCTTCATTTTTTAAGATCAGGCAAGCAAGATCAGTTTAGGTGCTGCATTAGCTATAGGCATCAAACAATGCTAAAAGTCTCCTTTGAGTTAAATTCAACTCTACTTCCATGAAGCTTTCCTGTCAGCAGCAATAAAGTATTTAGCATTGCTCTTCTCTGGATATTTTTTTCAACTTCCCTTCTGGAATTTTACCTTAGTTGGGGTGAATCAGCCATGATTGGCTAGATTCTACCCTTCATATTTTATATCTAATATATGAACTGAAGTTTTAGATGATAATTTATGAACTGTCAGAAGAAACTTCTGTTCAGCAATAATTTGAATTCTTCTGCTAGAGCTTCACATCTACATTACCGTGAAAGACACATTTTGTTGTAGCCTTTTGCAAGCTCACTATCACATTAGAAGACATGCTTGTCATTCATATTATTATGCAGGCCTACAGAAAATTTTCAATGTACATTTTAAAGTTGGAATATGTATAACAGCCTTTACATTTTTATAAGTGTGTGCCTTACTTCTCTATCTTAAAAGGTCTATATTATTCTTTACTGAATTGCTGAAGAACTATCCCCCTCCCCTGCATTTTGCATCCAGCTATCAGTCTTTAATCTTTCTTTGAAATAATTTTGCCTAAAGTGAATTCAACTATATTACTTATATTTTTCCCTCTGCATCTTACTGCATATGTAGATGCTGGAGCAGTTTGAACCAAACCTTGAAGCCATTTCTCAATCGATTATTAACATTTCCCTCAGTCTGCGCCAAGCTAAAATGTCACCATTACTGGAAGTCAAATGCTACATTTACCAAAGAAAATGTCATTCTGCCTCCAAAGCCCTTTTTTCAACACCATCTTCCCACTCTCAACATCTCGGTTTTTACCTATTCTTCTTTCCCTTAGTGAGGTTATTTTAAAGATTTCAACCAAACTTAATTTCCTATTTGTTTTTGTTTTCGATAGAAGGAAGCTGCTAAAAATATTGAGGAGATTGGCATCTTCATAATGTGAGAAAAATTGGGGAGATCATATGGAATAAATTATAGACTCTTTGCATATTCTATGGTCACTTTAATTTATTAGAATTGCCATTTTTATATACCTTTTGTGTATACATGGCAAGCAGAAATTCAGGAGCCAAGCATTTAAGTGAACAGATATACTGGATTTACCAGAAGGAAAGGCTAATTTCTCCTAGGAAATGTACTTTTAAAATGAGCATCTTGTTAGATTCACTAAGAATCAATGGAAGCAGAGCAGGTTTTTATTCTCTTCTATCTAACCTTTTTGTAGTGCAGGGGGAGTGGGGTAATAAACTTAAAATCAGAGACATTTGCAAGTATCATAATTACCAGCTTTCCTCAGATGAGGACTATGGTTCCCTATGTGAATTGGATGGTTCAGACCTTTACATTGTGGTTAAAATCACAGCCATGACTGCATGATCATCTTGATTTTTTTGACATACATGTACTCCAGTCTTCCTTTAGTGATGTCTTGTTTAGTGACTATTCATAGTTACAGCAGTGATGGAAAATGGTTTTATGACCAATCCTTACATTTATGACCTTCACAAATCTATAAAGCAAAGGGAAGCTTAAGTAAGATAAGCGCAGTCACAATTTCACTTAATCACTTTTCTTCATGATCCAGTTGCTGGTTGCAATTGTGATTGCTAAACAAGAACTACCACTTCCCGCACTTTTTTTTACAGACCAAATGCTGTACAGGGCTTGACCTTTGAATCTGGCTGTACTCCCAAATATAATGGATAATACCAAGATTTAATTATTGTTGTAATAAAAAAAACCTCTTGATGTTTAAGTTATGTACAGTATTCAATAATTTTCCTCTTAAAAATTAAGAGGAATTAAATTAACAATTATGGTTCACTAATACTTCAGGTGCTTTGTCCTTTGGATGCTGGCTGGGAAAATCTAGGAGTTGAAGTCCACACATCTTAAGGTGTCCAAGTTCGAAAATCATTGATGTAAAGTGAAAAGAAAATGTATCCACCCACAATTGTTGCTTTGAATGGCAAGAAAACCATTGTTTGGTTGATAATAAAACCATACATTTATATGCCGCCCTCCTCCAAAGACTCAGGGCGGCTTACAATTTTTGGGGATACAACCCAATGCACTCAGCAATAGCCTTCATTCCATTGTATATGCCTGCTTATTACTAAGTGGCATTTTTACAAAGTCAGCTTATTGCCCCCAACAATCTTGGGTCCTCAATTTACCTACCCTGAGAGGATGGAAGACTGAGTCAACCTTGAGCCTGGTGGGATTCGAGCCTGCACTAATTGCAGGCAACTGGAACTTAAGTGCTAGGCATTTAACAGCCTGCACCACCAAGGCTCTTTTCTCAGAATACTCTCATTTTACCAGAGAAAGCTATAGCTGAAATCATTTTGCCTTATTATTGCACAACCACCAAGAATTATTAGAATTAATTGTCCCAATCGCCATTGTGTACAAATGGACAATGAAAGTAGGGCAGGCTCATTTTTGTCTTAGCTCTAGTTTTTAAAAAGAGAAGTAAGTTAACACATATGTTTTATTCTGAACAACTGACCCAGAAGAGAGGTAAAATGAAAAATGTGTTACTTTGCTCTGACATTTGTCTTCACTGCATGAATAACGACACTTTCAGATTACATGGATTATTAAAACTAACCGAAATAATCAGTAATGGTTGTCAAAAAGAAAAGAAAAGTTCCATTAGCCAACCAAATGAAATGTCATTCTGTTTAATTATTATTACATGTGTTTCCTTTCTTTATTTCATTGCCAGACCACAAATCTGAAAAGGTCACATGTTTGGCTTGCATTCAGTTGTATTTGGATGCCCACAACTATGTAATCACCTAAAAGGAGTCATATTTCAACCATGGCTATTTCTTGGCTAATATTTTTAACAAAATTCTTATAGTTTTTTTCTTGCACATCCCCCTCGTGCCCCCCGTTTCTTCTTGTTGGAAGTTCCCTCTCTTCATGAGATTTAGGCACACTGGATTATTCTTCCCATAGAAGAATAACAGAGTTGGAAGGGACCTTGGAGGTCTTCTAGTCCAACCCTCAGCTTAAGCAGAAGATCCTATACCATTCCAGACAAATGACTGTCCAATCTCTTCTTAAAAACCTCCAGTGATGGAGCACCCACAACTTCTGTAGGAAAACCATTCCACTGATTAGTGATTCTCACTATCAGGGAATTTCTAGTTGTAGTCTGCTTGGCTCCTTTGTTAGATTCCATCCATTGCTTCTTGTGCTGCTTTCAGGTACTTTGGAGAATAGGCTGCCTCCATCTTCTTTGTGGCAGCCCCAAGGATATTGAAACACTGCTATCATATCATCCCCACTCCTTGTTTTCATTAGACTAGACATACTCAGTTCCTGCAATTGTTCTTCATGTGTTTTAGCCTCCAGTCCCCTAATCATCTTTGTTGCTCTTCTCTGCACTCTTTCTAGAGTCTCCACATCTTTTTTATATTGTGGCAACCGAAACTGGATCCAATATTCCAAATGTGGTCTTACCAAGGCATTATAAACAGTGTTAACACTTCTTGGACAACCTGTGTGTTGTCCCATTCACTCACTCATAATGGTGAGTTAGTGGGTTAGTCGGCTGGCGGTCCCTAGGGGGAGGGCCTTCTCTGTGGGGGCACCCACTTTGTGGAACCAGCTTCCCCTGGAGCTACGATTGGCCCCTGACCTCCGCTCCTTCGCCTGCCTAAAGACTTGGTTATTTGAACAAACAGCCTGGACTGGGGGGGTTAGTTTTAAAAGTCATGTTGATTGGGTTTGAAACACTTTATCTGGTCTAATTAGTTTAATTATCTTTTAATTCTTTTAAATTTGTATTGGGTGTCTTTATGTGAGCTGCCCTGAGTCCCTTGGGAGATAGGGTGGCATATAAGACCAATAAATAAATAGATAGATAGATAGATAGATAGATAGATAGATAGATAGATAGATAGATAGATAGATAAATATTCCCTAGCAATTCCCTTCACTAAAAACCCACAATTGTCCCAATTAAGCCAAAAGCAGGCCAATGCTAGTCCATAAAGCAATGGTCAGTGAGTCCAGAAGGCACTTGAAAGTTTCCCAAACAAGATAAACCCTCTAGGCAAAGTTAAATCCACAATACAAGAGGGTGCATTCACTTTCCAGGTGGTTTTAGTACTCCTTTTGAAGTACAGATCTCATGGCTGAAATATCTGGCCTAATCTTTGGCAGCCTTTGCTTTTCTCCTCTCTGGAATGATGATAACATCATGCTCGATTAAATGTTCTAGAGCAGGGGTCTCCAACCTTGGCAACTTTAAGACTTGTGACCCTTCTGAAGAATTCTGGGAGTTGAAGTCCAGAAGTCTTAAAGTTGCCGAGAGACCCCTGTTTCTAGAGATCATACAGTTTGCAGATCCTTATATCATTCAGTTTGTCTTAACAAAAAAACTTCACAACTGTGTATTTTTAATCTTTTTTCCTCTCAAGGACCATCACTATGATGATTTAAAATTCCTGATAAATGACAGGATTGGACAAGCTATTATTTCTTTGGGCTGTACAGGTAGTCCTCGACTTATGACCAGAACCGAGCCAAAACTTCCGTTGTTAAGTGAGACATTTGTTACATGAATTTTGCACCATTTTATGACCTTTCCTGCCACAGTTGTTAAGTGAATAATTGCAATTGATAAGTTAATAATACGGTTGTTAAGTGAATATAGCTTCCCCATTGTCTTTGCTTGTCAGAAGGTTGCAAAAGGTGATCATACAACCTTAGGACATAGGAATTGTCATAAGTATGAAAAATGGTCATAAGTCACTTTTTTTCAGTGCCGTTCTAACTTTGAACAGTCACTAAATGAACTATTGTAAGTCAAGGATTACCTGTATTTGACTGCCGGGGCAGCACACTTCCACTGCCCAATCAAAATTTCTTCCCCTCAATATCTCAATGCCATGTTGTGTTGTAATAGCAACAATTGGCAATAGGATCAGGGGTGGGATTCTACCAATTCTGTCTGGTTCTATAGAACCCCTTGTTAACTTTCTAAGCAGTTTGGAGAACCGGTAGTTAGAAGCAATCTCCTTTTGTTTTTTTTCCACCTTTATCACATTCTTGCCAGAACGCCTAGACTTCCTGTCTCCAGAGCTTCTGAGGCTTTGCTTTCTTATAGGGGAAGGGTTGTTTTAAGATTTTTACACTGCTTTTGGGAGGAAATACTTCCCTGGACAATCAGCACTTTGAAGAAATAATTGATCATGAAGCAAAGCTTTTAGTGACACGGAACCAAGATGAGTGACATTCAGCAAGGCTTCTTGGCTAGCTAGAAAGATTGACATTCACACGTGAGTTTACATATCCTTTCTGAGTTTTGGTCTAAAACTGGTTTTTGGTGCAGGTTAATTCTGTGCTTGGTGATGTTTAATCCTGTGTTTTTTGATGGGATAATTTTCTCTATTCAGCTTCAACAATTTAATTATTTGTATTGTGTTTGAATTTTTTCCTGCCCCATTGTTTCTTTTTCTATCTGGGGAGGGGGTGTTCCTTCACTGCTTTAGTGGTATCTGGAACTGTGCTTTTGGGGTATACTTCCAAGAGGCAGGATGCAGGCTTGGCACTGGGTTTTTTTACTGCCTTTCTGGGGGGCATGTGACCTTTCCTTAAACCTGGATGATTTCCTTAGGATATCTTGTGAAGTGAGTGAGACCAGCTGGTATCTTTAAGTGATGCAAATGGATCTAAGGATTACTTTTCCTGGGTGTGGTCTTTCTGGAGAGCTTAAATAACCTCTCTGCTAAAGGGTTTCACTTTATGAGCAAGAGATGGCTGCTTGATAGTTATCACTGTATTTTAGCTATTTTCATTCCTCAAGGTGCTCTGGCACTCTGACTGATTTGTAACTCCGGCTTGCAGGTATTTTTAATCTAATGATTGGTATTTAGGGCAGCTTTTTGCAATCAAAGAAGCTTTTTGTATTTTTATATAGGTAATCCTTGACTTACAACCGTTCATTTAGTGACCATTCAAAGTTACAATGGCACTGAAAAAAGTGACTTATAACCATTTTTCACACTTATGACCGTTACAGCATCCCCACTGTCATGAGAGGCCAGGCAAGGAGAAGTACCCCTTGACATGAGTGATGTCGAGTTGGTCATGCCCACCCAGTCACATGACCACCAAGCCACACCCACCCACCAAGCCCACCCACAGAACCGGTTGTTACAAAAATTGAATCCCACCCCTGAATAGGATGCATTGGGTAATCCCATTGTTACTCTGTTTGTGTGTGCCTTTCCCAGTGGGAGTGGGTCCTGTACAGCTGCAGTGCAGAATTTTTCTTCTGATTGTTCTATTTTTAGTTTCATTTTCTTTATATTTAATGTTATGTTTAAATTATTCATCTTTGGTATAGACAATAACAGATATTAAGTAGTCTCCTAGCAGTATAATATATGAATTAGAATTCTGAACTCCAGAAATCTAGATCTCTAGGAAATATGCTTAGGATACTATAAGGCTGAGATAATAACAATAGTTCCTTTCTTAAAACAGTGGCAAGTGTCAAACCTGGAAGTGAAACCTGCAAGAAGTAAACCCTACAGTCAGCTAACGCACAAGGTTAACTAAGTTATTTTCAGCCATGTTGCTGTAATCTCTCCAGAACTGAATAAAGCTTCTCCATATCAGTTACCATCAAATCTTTGCTTGCAATGCATTCAATCTCTTTTTGGACTCCTACATTATTTTCTTCCATGCTTCATTTGCTTTCATTACACTGGCAGCTCAGCAAGGAACCTCTCAAAACACAGTTAACGTTGAATAGATTTTTCAAGAGAGGGATCTCTCTCTCTCTCACACAGACACACACACACACACACACACACACACACACACACCGATTTTTATAACACAGGCATACCGATTTTTATCATTCCCTTTTGTTGTAAGATATTTTCAATCACTTGTTTTTGTGTGTGTGTAAAGCTTCCCTGTTTTTCATGCCAGAGGTTTTTCTTCTACTGTTCATTGCAGCCATCCACTTCGGTAATTAAGTGTCTGTGATCGGTGCCTAGGTGAAGGCAGCTTTTGTCTGAAAGGCTTTGGTCTAAAAGAAATTAAACGGAGCCTTTAAACATTCCAGTGTCCTGCTGCTCCATTTCTGCAGTGCCCCAATAGATATCAGCAGGAAGCTAAATGCGATGCTTCAGTGGCAGAAGGCTCTAGTCTGAGCTATTTGTATGCATCCAATTAGAACCATTCTCCCACCTAAACTAATTCTTTTAATAAGGGGTGAGAAGATGCTCTGATAAAAATTAGCTACGGCACCATATTTTCAATTCCAAGTCTCTTCATAATCAAATAAATAGACTCCTTAGTTAGTTGGAGAAGCCATATATCCTCCTTTTGTTCTTTTTCTAATGAACAGGTTATCCTTCATTTTCATGAGAAGGCCAATGTTTTCCACATCACTCATGAATCAATGATCATTGTCATCATCATCAACCATCATCATCTCTCCAAGTGCCACTCACTCTTCAGATCATCTCTAGGTATAAATTAAATATATTGTGAGGACATAGACTATTGAACTGTACATACTTTGAAAATTATTTGGAAGAAATGCTTCAGATTATATGTAAGCATTGGCACATTATTTTTCTGTTATTCAGTAAGGAAGAAACATGTTTTTAATGCCCCCCCCATGTATTCTTTAACAGGTCCCATTGCACATTATTCACTGTTATTCAGTAAGGACAGATTATACTTATGCAAAGTGGAAAATATTCCAATCAGAGAATCCACAAGTACAAAAGTTGATGGGTTTTCCATCATTCTCCCTTATAATTTAATAGAAAAGAGGTATTTACATACAATCCACCTTGTAGCCTTCCATTTTGCTCTGGAAATGAAGTAAGCCAATTTAAGAAATCCATTTCAGATTTCATCCATTTGTTCTGTTTTGACCTCATTGAGGGCCTAGTGTTCCATCTAGACCAGGGGTGGGCAAACTTTTTGACCGAGGGCCACAATGGGTTCTTAAACTAGAACAAAAGCATGGATGGAGTGTTTGTGTGAACTAATATAAATTCAAAGTTAGATTACTTCACGTAGCCTTCTGGGAGAGCAAGAGAACCCTCTGGCTCCATGGGCGGATAGAACAAAGGCGCAGCCCTGGGCCATAGTTTGAAAAAGATGTAGATGATTCATGTTATGCCTGATGTACTCCACAAAGTTATCCTACAGATTATACTTATGCAAAGTGGAAAATATTCCAATCAGAGAATCCACAAGTACAAAAGTTGATGGGTTTTCCATCATTCTCCCTTATAATTTAATAGAAAAGAGGTATTTACATACAATCCACCTTGTAGCCTTCCATTTTTGCTCTGGAAATGAAGTGAAGCCAATTTAAGAAATCCATTTCCAGATTTCATCCATTTGTTCTGTTTTGACCTCATTGAGGGCCTAGTGTTCCATCTAGACCAGGGGTGGGCAAACTTTTTGACCCGAGGGCCACAATGGGTTCTTAAACTGGGCCGGAGGGCCGGAACAAAAGCATGGATGGAGTGTTTGTGTGAACTAATATAAATTCAAAGTTAGATTACTTCATGTAGCCTTCAGAAAGCCCTCTGCTCTTCAGCTCCATGGGATAGAACAATAGCGGGACATCGGCCCCTGGGCCATAGTTTGCCCACGGCTGATCTAGACCATATTTAACATGATTGATTTTTCTGCTACTTTACTCCTAAAAGTGAACACAAAGAAGAAAGAAAACATTACAGTTTTACCATTTTTCCTTTATTCTCGGTTAGAGTGAGTAATAATCCTGACTGTCAATTTCTCTTGATTAAAAAAAAAACATCTTCACATGTTCCATCAGTGAATTCCTTCTCCCCTCCACTCAAAAAAGACTCCACCAGCTTTTCACCGTCCCATTGTTGAACTTGTAAATATAATAAATGGCCTTGGAGGCCATGACTAAGGGCTAGAGAGGAAGAGCCATTCCTGCATAGTGCTCGCTTGCCAGTTGGAGTGGAAGAGGTTGCTTACAATGAAATGAAGAGCAGCAGGAGAACTAGACAGCACTGCTTGAACTGACACAAGTCAGAAGTTGCTAGTTATGATGCATAGCAAAAGAATATATGCCTTTCAAAGTATCTATGTGTGAGAACTCTATTGTGCATTTCTGTCCTTGAAAATTCTCAGTAGCCCATTCTCAGGCATAGTTGGTATTGCCTTCTCTATTGATGGAAAAATAATTTCATGATTTTGAAGACCTTCTTGAGCAATTTATACTGTCCTTTTCTAGATTTTCAGGGATTTTTGTCCTAGATAGAGTTGATCTTCTTACTTTATCATTTTCAACAGCAAAATACTATGAGGCAGTAGTGGGATTCAAATTTTTTTTACTACCGGTTCTGTGGGCGTGGCTTGGTGGGCATGGCTTGGTGGGTGTGGCAGGAGAAGGTTACTGCAAAATCCCATTCCCTCCCCACCCCACTAACCTGCTTTCCAGCTCCGTTCTCCTGTGCAGGGCAACAAAAGAAGACCCAGCTGATCAGCTGGGAGTCTGGAGGCAGAGAATAGATGGGGAGGGGCCAGTCAGAGGTGGTATTTGCCGGTTCTCCGAACTACTCAAAATTTCCGCTACCAGTTCTCCAGAACTGGTCAGAACCTGCTGAATACCACTCTGCTGTGAGGCAAGCAAACACTAGAGAAATTGAAATAATATGGATAAGAAGTTTACTATAGTATTTTCATTCCCCAAATCTCTTGAAAGTGCAAAGGTTATCCTCATGCCCTAATTCTTCATTTTGAATCTACTCATAATTTAACAGTGTAATAAAAATGTCTTTTAATAAAGAAACTGGAACAATTGCAAGAAGTTTAACAATCACTTTTTCTAAAAGGACCTCCTCGGGGTTTTTTTTTTAGTTTTTATTCTAAACATTTTTTATAGCTTATAAAGAAAGTAAGAATTCTAAGTAATCGCATAAAGAAACTTTTAAAGTAAGAAATGTAGTGTAATTTCCCCAGAGCCATATTCTTAAAACCACCATTGCACTTAACATTTTATAACCCTATAATTTCCACATTTATTATTATACCATGATTTTGAGTGCTCTTGTTTGCTATGTGACCTCTTAATTTGAGATCTCAAAGTTGCTTGCAAAGATTTGGAGCTATAAGAAATTGTACCTTTTTAGAGGTGAACACTAGTGAAGATTTGCCTCTGTAAATCCAAGTTCTCATATGCAAATAGTTCTTGTTTAGTTAACCAGTTGGCACTAGATCTAAACTAAAATCTTTAACTCAATCTTAACTAAATCTTTAAACAAAGCAGTCACTAAATAAAACCACAACTGTGTTTATAATCTTATTTCAGCTTTCCTTTCCTTTACAGACTTATGAAAATCATAAATTCAAGGATAGGGTTGAAAAATCACTTTAACAGAATAACAGAGTTGGAAATGATCTTCTGGTCCAACACCCAACTCAAGCAGGCAATCCTATACTATTTCAGACAAATGGTTTTCCAATCTCTTCTTCAAAAAGTCCAGTGTTGGAACATTCACAATTTCTGGAAGCAAGTTGTTCCACTGATTTTGTCTAACTGTCAAGAAATGTATCCTTAGTTCTAAGTTGCTCCTCTCCTTGATTAATTTCCATTCATTACTTCTTTCATCATTGCTTGTTCATCACAGTCATGACTGAATGGTCATTGTATGAGGCAATCACTACCATTGCTGCATGAGGCAGATGCTAACACTCACTGTAAAGGGCAGTATACACACTTTCCTCCCTTCTTCCTTTTCTCTCCCTGGAAGTAGAAATATTATTATGATTAAGTTTAATAAAAATACAGCTTTTCACTTTCTTACCAGCATGTTCTTGATTAGCTCACGGTAACTACAGTAGCAGCAATTTCATTTACAGCTGAAATCAAAGCCAGTCCATTCAGTCTCTGTTGGTTTGCAGTCTAACCTCAGGTTATTTTATTATTATAATCTAAGTGATCCAGTTTTAAAAAAAACTGCTCAGCAGGACAGGTACTCAAATTCCTTGTATTGTTGCTGCTGTGACCTTGTATAGAAGAAAAGTTTTGTAAAATCAAATATATGAGGAGAGATTATAAGAAGACAAATTGGTATGACAGACCAGGGAGAACTAACTACTCTTGGGGCAAATCTGTTCCTTGATATGTTTGATGATGGAATCATCTACCCTTATGTTATAAAGTTGGAATCTGGAAGGGAAGGGAAGGGAAGGGAAGGGAAGGGAAGGGAAGAGAAGAGAAGAGAAGAGAAGAGAAGAGAAGAGAAGAGAAGAGAAGAGAAGAGTTGGAAGGGACCTTGGAGGTCTTCTAGTCCAACCCCCTACTCAGGCAGGAAACCCTATACCATTTTAGACAAATGGTTGTCCAATCTCTTCTTAAAAACTTCCAGGTTTGGAACATTCACAACTTCTGGAGGAAAGTTGTTCCACTGATTAATTGTTCTAACTGCCAGGAAATTTTTTCTTAGTTCTAGGTTGCTTCTCTCCTTGATTAGTTCCATCTTGTTTCAGATGCCTTGGAGAATAGCTCAACTCCTTCCTCTCTGTGGCAACCCCTGAGATATTGGAAGACTGCTATCATGTCACCCCTTGTCCTTCTTTTCATTAAACTAGACATACCGAATTCCAGCAACTGTTCTTTATATGTTTTAGCCTCCAGTCCCCTAACCATCTTTGTTGCTCTTCTCTAGCTTTGGTGAGCCAAGCAAATTATTTCTAAATTCCTAACATGCCTTTCTATTAGTATATTCTGGGCGGTTAATTAAATTCCTGGCCAGCATCCAGATCTGTCCTCCAATTTATTAGCCAGGAATGGAGCAGAATAGAAAGGCTTTCCTTCTATTTTCCACACCAGATTCATCCTTGCTAACATTTTCAGAACCAGTTTTGTATAGTGATTAAGGCATTAGACTAGAAATCAGAAGACCCTTAATTCCAATCTTGTGTTAGGGATGAAGACTACTGGGTGACCTTGGGGCTGACTTTCTCTCTTGGTTAGGATTAGGGGTAGGGACAGGGATAGGGGTAGGCTTAGCCTTGGAAAGGAGGCATTGGCAAACCACATCTGAAAAATCTTGCCAATAAAACTGCAGAAACTTGTCCAAGCAGTAATCAAGAATCAGCAGTGTCTCAAAAGAATAACAACAACAAAACCTGTTTTAAAAAAATTGGCTGCAGGGGACATAGGAGGCAGATATTTCATATATGAAGCACCACCCAGGGTAGCTGAGTATAGTACACCTCTATCCCTCCCTCTCTTTCTCCCCGATCTGAACACCCATAAAGTTCCCTCTCAAGTCAGAATGCCAGACAGCCATTCCGAAGATCAAGGCTAAATTCCCTCAGGGTGGCATCAAGAAATTACATTGTTGGAAGTTAAAACCGACACACACACCCCACTAGAAAAATGAAATATGTTATGATATACTAAAAAGGCAGAATATTTCCTCTAAAAGAAAAGTAGAAACTCAGAGAGGCAGAAACTACCCCTTTGTTAATGCCTGGACCAGTCTATTTTACATAACAAAGATCTACTGCAGGCAGTCATAATAGGAATTGCCCAAAGCCCTTTCATTACATCATCATCCAGCAAGACTCAACCAAGCCCGGGACTCAGGACAACCTACAGAGTTGCTCCTGCATGGCCCCATGGGAGTCTGACAACCAATCAGAATACAAGTTCAAATTCAAATCCCAACAGAGGGTATAAATCTCCCTCTCTCTCTCTCCACTCCATGTGCCTTTTCTGCCCAGGAACCCATCCTGTTCATCAATAAACCATCTTTCCAAGCGGCTTCCATGTTTCCAGTGTCTTTTTCCCCACTTGGAACTGAACCCAGAAGGATATTTCTTCCAACAACATGACACCCAGAGTACATTGAAAACTGAAGCCTTTCATTTTGCTGCTGAAAAGTGGTGCAAGCAGGATAAAGCCTTGGCACTGAAATCTTATCACTATTCCTGTCAAAAGTGACAGGAATAGTGACAAGAGGTAATAGGTCGGAAATGTCTCAATGCATGTGTGGGAATGCATATGCTAATTTGCTCAATGCAAATGTAACAATACATGTGCTAATACAGATATTCCAAGCCCACTGATCAAGAACACACACATACACACAAGCCACATGAACATAAGAGAAATCCATTGAATTCGTCTACTAGTTCATATTGTCAAATATATACATATGCCACCCTCTTCTACTGTTGTTCTCTACCGTCTGTCATATAAAGCAATTGTACTGAGGACATACATTTCTGTAAAGTTTTGATCTAAAATGATATGGCTGCATCGCTGCTTGAAACAGATTACTCCGAATGAGTGCAGCTGGTAAATAAAAGAAGTTTTTGTGGTGTTTGGTTAATAGTAAACATGACAGATGGGGGCAGCCCTCTCTTTTTCAATACCTATCCCCCAGAAAACTACTGGCAATTGGATGTTCTCTGTGAACAAATTTGCATTGTTATAGATCTCCTCCAAAAAAAAAACCCCAATGAATTCTTTCTTGGATTCCTGCTATTGGTCCCATGCAAGAATACCTAACTATGTCTTTCCTTCCTATAATACAGAAGCATATCAGTTAGATGACATAGATTAAACTTTTCTTCTATAACAAATTTCAATAATATTACAGCTTCAGGATTATTGCTTTTAATATGTACACAAGGAACATTTGCTCAGTTCTTAATCACTGCATCACTTTCTGTCTTTCTTTCTTCTTTCTTTCTTCCTTCCTTTCTTTTAAAGAATATTTATATAGCCGCTCAATTCTGACTAATTCTGGCTATCTCTAAAAAAAACAGTAAAACTGATACATCAAACAATAATAAAACAGTAAAATAATAAATAAATAAATAAATAAATAAATAATAATAAATAATAAATAAAAGATAATTAAACAAAACTCCGTACCCTTAGAATCCCCCATAGCAGCCTCTATTGCCCTCCTTCCATATTATCTACCTAGACAATCCTATTCCAGCTCTCAGTAAAAAGGCAGATCTTAAGGAGCCTCCAAAGGCTAGAAGTATGGGGGGGACTGTTAAATGTTGTCATAATGCTAGCAAGACTCAGCATGACTGACAGTCTTGGAAGTTGTCAAGGGAGAAGTATCTAATGACTTGTACTGTGATATACTAAAGGTTCAAGGGTTTGAGATGGAGCTTCTTAGTAATGTGTTGTATTTATTCATTCAATCAGTCTGACTCTTTATTCTTTGCTAAGATCGTAATGACAGCATAGATCAAGACAGATGTACCTTTTTCTACCCAGCTGATTATATATTGAATCCTATACTGAAAAGATTTTTATCACCAATTAACTTCAATTCTGTATTATCACAATAAATCATATCAAGCCTGTTTGTTTTGAAGCCTGTTATTTTGTAAAGCCATATGCACACAATAACTGTAGATACCACTTTTTATCTTAGTAACCAGATAACTGAAGATAGATCTATGAAAGATTTAAGAAAGTGTACCTGACAAAATGATTAAAAGGAAAGTTTATATTAGGCGTCATTAGAAAACAAATGAAATACACTCTTTTGTAACAAGTTGTAGACCAGCTACATGGTCTGCCTGCTTCCCTGAACTGATCTTCCAGAATGTTCATGGTTTCTTCCAGAGGTTTATGTCATTTCTTGAATTTATGTCTTTGATTTCTATAGCTGCCATTTCAATAAGTGATTTGGCAATGTACATCATATAAACAATTAAAACAGTATAAAATAAATATATATAGAACCAAGTAAAACTGCTATTTTTAATATTAAGTGTCTGACCATGCAATCATTTTGGGTTAACCTTTTTCATATTTTTCTCCCCATCCTAGGACTATGTGTGAAAGATACAGTGAGGTCACAGGAGGAACAACCCCAACTATACTATTTGTCCCACTGCCTACTTCCCCAAAATCTTTCCATGGAGTATAGGCTTTTCCAAAACACATTAGGGCAAATAAAGCTACTTGTGCATTACAATTTATAGTTGTGCTGGATCTCAATCTTATGGACTTTCTAGAAGCATAGAATATACAATTTGGAAAGAATCTTGAAGATTGTCTTCCCCAACTTTCTACCTAGTGCAGAAATACATTTCTGACAGATAACCATCAACACTTCCAATGAGGAATGCACTAAAGGAGTTGGTCCTATTGTTGGATTGGATAACTTTCACCACCATTCTACTTGTCTTTCTTTTTATTTGTAAGCTGCCCAGACCAGTCAAGGAGTCTGACTATCTTGAAATTAGAACTGGAAATTGGCCTACTTCCCTGTAATTCAAACCCTTCTTTCTCTAAATAACAGCTTTAAATAGTTCTGCAGATGTTCTACATGCTAGCCTTCATGTACTTGATGATAGCTCTTAAGCCTCACCAGTCTTCTTTATATTAATCATAAAAAATGCCTCAAATCACTTCTATTTTTTTTCTTATCCAGATCCCTTGGTTACTCTTCTCTGATCAGATTCTAGTCTGCCAATGTCCTTACTAAAGTATGGCACCCAGATCTGGAAGCAATATTATGGTTGCTGTCTGACCAACCCTGAATAGAGAGAATGATAACTTGTTTCTGATGAACAATTGATCAGGCATAGAAACCACTTTGCATTCATCATAACGCAATGGGTTAGGCCTGATGGCAGCATTGTTGAGGCCTGGATTTACCTCTTAGTCTCACCTACAAAACCAAACTCTCAGGATTTGTGCAGGCATTCTGAAACAGAATGGGAGGCAGATACGGTAAATCTGCCAAAAATACTTGAAATATACCTGGTTCTTCTGCATCCTTTAGATTTCCTGTCTGTATTAAGGGATTTTTTTTTCTTTTAAAATCTGTGGTGCCTTTTTGTACAGATGACAAGAAAGTGAAGCGTAGAATTAGGACCACATTCACAGCAGAGCAGCTCAAGGAATTGGAGAGAATCTTCCAAGCTACACACTATCCAGATATCAACATCCGCAACCAGCTGGCAGTCAAAATTAACCTTCCAGAAACCAGAATTCAAGTAACTTCTAGTTCCTTCTAATGTAGAACAAATGCAGCTGTATGCTGATTAGTTCTTAATATTGATAAATTAACAAAAAGTGTAAAACTGATAAGTACCAGTCAGATTACAACAAACTTTATAGCATAATATATATTTCCCTGTTACTAATCTAAAAAAAGTTTTTGGTTTATGAAAGATTCTGAAGATAGTTGTATGCAGCAATGCCAACAAATTAAATACAAGCCAGTTATCATACATCGGAGAACTCTATTTTTGTTGCTGTTGAAGCTTGAAAAATAAATTCTCTGTAACAAAAATTGATTTCCCAATAAACAATTGCCACTTTTGTGTATTTGTAACTGAATTCATTCCCTTGAAGTGAGGTTTCATTTAGTTGCAAAGCAATGAACCTCATAAAATAACAATGATTTCTACTTTTAGATTAGTTTGGAAATTTAACCACATAAAATTTCCTCAGAAAATTGTTAACATGCCAAAGCAATCCCAATTTTACAGATACTGAAAGCAAAGGAATGTAAAAAACATATTACACAGTTATTGATTTATAAGTTCTTAAATCAGATTTTAAAAATACATCCTTTGTTTTTTGGTCAGATAAAGTATCATTTCAGTAGTAGTATTTTTCTATTCTTGTATAAAATGTGGGAAAGTTGTAGATTGTTAAACACCATTGTTTAATCATATTTACCATATCTGTGTACTTTTTAGCTGTATATATGCATTCAATCTAAGCTTCACACACAAAATTCAAGAATAAAATAAACTTAGCAGGTGAATTAAATGTCAGGAAAAGTGAATTTGCTCTGATTTAAAAGGTATTTATTTATTTGGTTTGCATGCTGCCCATCTCATATAGAGGCAACTATGGGCAAAATTAAAAACCAATAAATATTAAAACAAACAACAACAACAACAACAACCATAATGATAATGATAATGATAATGATAATGTGATATGGTTGATTAATATCACAGGGTCAGATATGGCTGGTAAAAATATGTACCTGTGAAACATGTAACAGTGATACTCACTGTCATGAGGGTACTTGGTACCATGTCCAACACATCATCACATGGCCATTCAATTTGATGAAATACTTCAAAATGCAACAAATGAAAAATGGTTAACAGCTGGCCGAACATACTTGATAATGAAAGATCCAGAAAAAGGCACAGAACCAAGCAACTATCGCCCACTGCCTACTTGTCTACCAACAATGTTCAAACTTTTTACAAGAATACTGGCAAATTCAATATTCAATGATCTGATAGAAAACAGCTTGTATCTGGTAGAATAATCTTGTATCTTGGTTGATACCTAGGACGCTGGCAGCAACCGGTATCAACCCTTAGCACCAGTCAATGGTATTTGTGATTCATTTTTGAATGTTCAGTTGACTGAGTTTCATGTTTAATGAATAAAGTAAATAATAATAATAATAATAATAATAATAATAATTTACTATTGAAAAATGGGGGGAAGGAAGCATAAGGTACACAGAGAGAGGTAAGGTCTTATCTTAATACGATAGCCACCTCCAGACTGGTGCATTCTTGTTGGGGATCCAGGCCAACCAGTAGGGCCAGGTCTTCAGGCCTTTATGAAGATCAGGTGAATGGGTGTGTTCTCACCTGGGGAGGATATAATGTTCTACAGGGCAGAAGCCACAGCAGAAAAGGTTTCTGCTGACACAGGTGAGGCAGGCAAATCCTATTCCTCCAAATATTTTAATTTCAATCTCAGAATTTTGAATAAAGTTAGAATTCCAAATTCCAATTAAAATTTGAAATCAGGGTTCAAAAACACCAAGTTTTATTTGGATGTATCAGTATGTTTAATATACAAATATAAAAATTATATAATATAAAAAAATACTGAAAATATATTATAAGCCAACTGTCAGACAATGTCAAATACCTATTTTTATATTTCTGGTAGGACAAATCAGAAAGTATTGCTTTCTGTAAACATTTCTCCTAACAAATAGAAGCAGCAATAGTACTAGTAGTCATTAATCAAATTTTAAAATTTTGATTCTTTCTTTTACATAGATTTGGTTCCAGAATCAACGAGCAAAGTGGAGGAAACATGAACGATTTAGCACTTTCACAGGCCTGAAGCATCAGACTGAAGCTGACTTTATTTCAGTTCCAAAACCAAAGGTAAGTGTGGGTTTCTCTCAGCCAGTCCTTGAGAATTGAAGATTTGTCCTGAAATGAATACAAACTCCAGCTACTTTGTCGTGCAATGGTGGTTTATTCATTAGCTCAGCAAAAACAAATACTCTTCTCTGACAAGAAAGGCTAAAAGCCAGGCAAGGTTAGAGTTAGGTTTGAGTTTGCTCCCTTTCCTTTTATTACTATTATCATGAAACACGCCCCACCGCACTCAGGCCTATATGCAGTTCTAATTCTGGCTATGCCTAACTCATTATCCCTAAATGCTATTAACTTATAACATGTCTACATCCCTACCCTATTCCAACCCTCACTAACTGATCCCAGTGGTGGGATTCAATTTTTTTTGCTATCGGTTCTGTGGGCGTGGCTTGGTGGACGTGGCAGGGGAAGGATACTGTAAAATCTCCAGTCAGAGGTGGTATTTGCCAGTACTCTGAACTACTCAAAATTTCTGCTACCAGTTCTCCAGAACTGGTCAGGGCCTGCTGAATACCACCTCTGACTGATCCCCACCTGGTGCCACCTTCACCATGTTTTAACCTAAGGCTTAATTACCACCTATATGTGCCCCAACCCCTTTAACAATATGCACCACATCAATACATGAAAAGAGCCATTTCCAGCAGCCCAGCAGTTGTTTCAGAATAAGCCTGCAGTTGCTTCAGAATCCATCCTCAGAATTAGAATTAGAATTAGAATTAGAATGCTGAGTCATTCTAAAGCCATTGGCCAGCACACAAGCAGAAGTACAGATCCAGCAGCACCAGAGATAAGGCAACATGGCCAGCTGATTTGCTGCGAGGCATATTCAGAGCTGACGGGCTCTGAGTGAACTCAGAGCCCAACAGGTTCTCTATTCATTTGTAATTTTTTTAAAAAGCAGTTCCATTCTCTAAATGTACTATCAATAATACCAAATAGAGATATACAGTACAAAGTGCAAAAATGTAAAATCATAAAATTAGACAGAAAGTACTAACCAATTTTTTAAGAATAGAAAAAGAAATTACAATACAAAGGCAATTTATTTTTTATTTATTGGTTTTACACATTGGCCGTTTTGATATCCATAATGTCTCTGGGTGGCTTACCGTGTAATAAAAGTACAAATATAAAAAGAATTATAAATATAAGAACAATTAAAGAATTAAATAAAGACTAAAAAGCAAAGGCTCAAATACAGCAGAGTGGTGCTTTCTTTGTCACTTTCAACCTAAAGCATGTCCATCAAGGCCACACTTCAACTAACAATTATATATTTTAAGAAATATTCCATTTTAATCAACAAAGTAAAGCTTTAACTATATGGAATCAAACATTTTAGTCATTTCATTGTTTGATAGATAGCCAGTTCAAAAGATGAGGGCAAATATGTTTTTTCAAATAAGCCACAGGAATACTACCATACTCTCTTTTAAAGGAAAAACAAACTATAATCTCTTTGTGACAATCCAAGTGGTATAAATACAAAGTTATTTATAAATTGATAGATTACAATTAAATATCCACTAGTGCCTTTAAATTTGATATTCTCTTATTAAACCTTTAATTGTATTAAGAACATTAAACCAATATTTAGCCACAAATGGAAATGCTAAAATGCTAAATGTTAATATGCCTTCACATTTATTATTACTCCAATATATGTAATAATGTATAGAAATTAGATAGCTACCCCTTTTGAACATCCACTTTCATATCTAGGAAGACCTGAATAATACTTCTTATGAATTAGATCCAAATTGAGAAGTTTACAAATATTCTGACTGACTTTTCTCAGATTTGAACCACAGTATATTATTTTGTAGGGACACGGTGGCTCAGTGGCTAAGACACTGAGCTTGTCGATCAGAAAGGTCGGCAGTTTGGTAGTTCGAATCCCTAGCGCCGCATAACGGAGTGAGCTCCCATTACTTGTCCCAGCTTCTGCCAACCTAGCAGTTTGAAAGCATGTAAAAAATGCAAGTAGAAAAATAGGGAGCACAGTGTTCCATGCGCCTTTGGCATTTAGTCATGCTGGCCACATGACCACAGAGACTTCTTCGGACAGCGCTGGCTCTTCAGCTTTGTATCAGAGATGAGCACCGCCCCCTAGAGCTGGAAATAACTAGCACATATGTGCGAGGAGAACCTTTACCTTTACCAATATTATTTTGTAACCTCTCAAAAAGTGTAATGAGCACTAAGATGTTCTAAAGCATTATTCCCTTTTCAACTAGTTTTAACACCCCTCATCCCACCCAACCCCAAAGTTCATCTGCCATTTTTAAATAATATTATCCCAGAGTCAATTACTCATGAGAACCAGGATTTAATTCAGGCCTGACTTCAACCTACCCAGATGTGAATGGGCTGGCAGCTTCATGCCTACTAGTAAATTCTATGGGTGCCTACTAGATTGTATGTGTACTCACCTTTAACTTTAATTTCAAAGTTTAATGATAAATAAATTAATAAGAAGTTGACCTCCTGCAAAGTAAATTGCTACTTTCTGGCACCAATCCTATTTTTAAGAATGCTCTTGTGTCCCACATAACCTAATGAGTATGCCTAGACAATAAATACGAGGATTGCTGTAATCCAGTGCTATGTTTGAAAATAAGTTCAGTTGCCCAGACGGAAGATTACAATTCACATGTTACTGTGTGGTGATTTTGTAACAAGCCATCCTGATTATGACAGCCATTTGAGGAAGAATTAATACAGTCATTTTTAAAGGGTAATAGTACCATATATATTTAAAATTCCTAAATTGTCCAGTGCTCTAAAACACTTGCCTATCCTTTAAATCAGATACCTTGAACATCCCGACCGTTATTTTCTTGTGCCAATATAGCAGTAGTTAAATTTTAGGGACACATTCAATTTCCCTCATTTCCTTCCTAAGTTTTTTTTTGGGGTGGGGGAGTGGGAGTAATTCATATTTCCCTTTTCCAGGGTTTGCCACAGTTGGGAATAGGTGTCCATCAACACAAACTATGATTAATGCAATCTAAGCATTGGAATCTGCCAGCAGATAATGTTTTTAGATCAGCAGCTTTGATACCTAATCTTCCTGTTAAAAATTCACTTTATTTATTTATTTTTCTTACTTTATATCAGTTTGTATTGTTTTTATCTTGCTTTAAAAAGTGCAATAAAATTCTATTTATTATTATTGTACATATTGAACATATTTTATATAATTTTGCCTAATTCCTCTTTCATTCATTATTTTTATCTTATAATAGGACCTTTCCATGATGCCCAGCAACAGCCTTTCTGGTATCACCCCTCCTTCAGGGTACTATTACACACTGATCCAAGAGCATTCCATGCACGCCTAACTATTATTATGCTGCCTTGGCCCCATTGCCCATGGACTCTTTGGCATTTTCAAAATCATCTCTAATTATTGACTGTCTTCCTCCTTATACCCTTCACCCTCTGTTCCTGAAACCATCAAAGGGGTGTGCTACTATCAGTTTCACTAAATGGAGGATGAAGTGTAAACATCTTTGAAGCAATGTCTGGTTCTTCTAAACCAGGGGTGTCGAACTGGCAGCCTGTGGACCAGATGCGTCATGTACAGACCATGCCAACCCCAGCTGCATGAAGGGGAAAAATGTTTTTTTTTATATAAATTACATTTATATGCCGCCCTTCTCCGAAGACTCAGGGCGGCTTACAATTTTTGGGGATACAACCCAGTGTGCTCAGCAATAGCCTTCATTCCATTGTATATGCCTGCTTATTACTAAGCGGCATTTTTACAAAGTCAGCTTATTGCCCCCAACAATCTTGGGTCCTCACTTTACCTACCCCGAGAGGATGGAAGGCTGAGTCAACCTTGAGCCTGGTGGGATTCAAGCCTACAGTAATTGTAGACAGCTGGATCTTAAGTGCAGACATTTAACAGCCTGAGCCACCAAGGCCAAATGCAAAATGTTGCAATATGTCACGAGATAGCAATGTGATACGGCAGGTTTGACACCCATGTTTTAAACAGATGCCTTCACTGAACCAGTATTATGTAGTAAGTAGTTGTGGGATTCTGAATAATTCCCAAGGCTATGAAATTTACAGGTTTATTAGAATCTGGTTACTCTTTGTCAGCTTATTTTCATTGGAATGACTGTAAAGAAGTACCAAGTAGTGCTCTATATTCTATAGGTAGAATATTAAAACTGTAGACAAAAGTTTTCCTTCAAATATAGAGCTAAAAAGTTTCATGTTGGCTTTGAACAATGAATGGAACTTTGTGTAAATCAGTGGTCCCCAACTTTTTTATATACCTCGTGTAAATGATAAGGCCAATTTTTCATCAAAGTTCAACAAGTCAGTGTTAATTATACTCCACTTGAAACAATATACATTCTCAAATAACAAACAACTATTATATTGCATCTTCTATGGAAGAGCTGAGACCTTAAGTGACCAGCAATTGCAAAGTAGGAGTGATCAGTTTTTAATTGGCCAGTAGCATATTCTACTCTTCTCTGCAGGGAAAATTGTTGATTTTAATTGATCAGATTGACCTGTCCAAACTGTATTAAATATTCATTCTGCATCTTTTGACATTAGCTGTATTTTTGATGAGGTATACAAAAATTAAGACTAGGGTAAGAAACACCAAATATAGCTTTTAATTATTATTTTTTACCTTTGAAGAATAGGATTGAGGTGTTTGCTTTACTATTTTCCAAGTGTTAAATAATGAATTATAGATTAATGTATTAGATGGCATGTGTGGGAGACAGACAGAATGAGAAACAGTGAATTATATTGGATGAAATATTGGTTTGGTCTCTTAAGGGAATTCTTTAAATGATTAAAACATTTATGAGGGAAAACACTTTAGTTATTGTTTTTTAATGATGAAGAAAAGAACCCAGGAGCCACAAGTAGTGGGGGTAGAAGCCATAATGAAGATAAAGTACTGGAAAAACTATTTGAATTTATCCAGAACTCAGCATGTGTAAGTCAAACATGTATGTGCACTTTTATAGAATTTAGGAAGTTGGCCTATATTAAATCAGACCAATGGTCTTTTACATTCAGCACTGCACCTAGAGAGAATGTAGAACATATGGGATTTTAAATGAGTTGAAAGAATCCAGTTTTATCTCTAACAGCATAGCTGATTTGCACATCATATGCGTATTATTTATTCATTCATTTGATTTGTGTGGCCACTCACCTTCTGCCTCCTCCAAATAGGGTCACAACTGCCACACCAGCTGAAATTAGATAAATTCTCCATTAACCATGGTCTGCATTACAAGCAATTGTTATGAGTCTAGGAGTATCCCAAGTGATACTGCTTCTTCATATGGCGTGCTACTCCATCCAGAACTATCATTGGAATGCTTATGTTCTAGATGGTTTCTGGACATACACCTGCAGCCAACAGCTTCAAGTTAATGTTAAACAGTTGGGGAGAAAGAAAAGAACTCTATGGTTCCCAGCATTAGAATAGAATAGAATAGAATAGAATAGAATAGAATAGAATAGAATAGAATAGAATAGAATAGAATAGAATAGAATAGTTGGAAGGGACCACGGAGGTCTTCTAGTCCAACCCCCTGCTCAGACAAGAAACCCTATACCATTTCAGACAAATGGTTGTCCAATCTCTTCTTAAAAACTTCCAGTGTTGGAGCAATTACAACTTCTGGAGGCAAGTTGTTCCACTGATTAATTGTTCTGTCAGGAAATTTCTTCTTAGTTCTAATTGATTAGTTTCCATCCATTGCTTTTTGTTCTGCCCTCAGGTGCATTGGAGAATAGCTTGGCTCCCTCTTTTTTGGCATGATCTACAATAGATTCCCCCATATATCTGAAACTACATAGATAGAAGTAGATCAAATGTAAAACAGGACCTCCAGGACCTCCAAATTCTCCCTTCACTGTAGCCTGAGGGTCCAGGGTAAAATTGTTATATCGATGCTACTGAGAAAATTAACAGGGCAAAAAGCTGCACAGTGCTTATATCCAATTCTTGCTGCATCAGCGTGAAATCATCTTATTTTTATCCCATTCCCACACTTAAAACTTGAATAAAAATGATATTGTAATTCACTTCTTCTATGGCACTTGCAACTGAAGACCCACCACTCTCTCTATAGCATACACTTTTGGGGATTGCTGGGTCAGACCCAAGGAAAATCTCTTCAAGAAGAAATATATCACTGTTTCTTCCAAAGAGGTATTGATGAGCTCTCTGATGCAGTCAGTTATCCCTCTATCTCTCAAAAGAGCCAGTAAAGGCAAAGCTCCAATTGAGAGGTGAAAAACTTCCTAGTCCACAACCCTTCATGTAATGAATATCACCCTAGGGAGACATCAGATTTTCTGTGAAGTTCATTATAGTCCCTCACCCTCTGCCTTCATGTTGAGATTGGTGCAAACCAATCTTATTTAGCTTATTTAAAAAAATCTTTAAAACTCAAGACACCAAAAACATTGGACTAAACTGTTCAACCAGAACTTCTTTGGAAATATCTCACCCTTTGCAATTCATTGGGGTTTTAGTTTGGATTGCTGGGGTAATCTGAGATATAAAAGAGCACTGGAAATGGAAACAGATTGGAGGATGTATGGAATTACATCAAATGCCCAGAAGAAATTTCTCTCCCTTTTCTTTCAAAATTGATAACTTTTCATAGTTCTTGTTAAAGCAGTGAAATACCAAGGAAAAGAGTCCACATTAATTAGGGATTATAGAGTTGTAGGAAGTTAGCACCCACCCCACTCCTAGAAAAAAAGAAATATCCTAGGAAATATTTAAAAAGGCAGAATATTTCCCCTAAAAAGAGTAGAAACTCAGAAGCAGAAATTCACCTCAGAAGCAGAAGCTCACCCCCACCTTTGTTAATGGGTGGGCCATTAAGGCCTAGGCCAGAGTATTCTACATAATAAAGGCCTCTGCCCATCTCACCACCTGGCCTGGGAAGATTGCACCAGCCAGCACTCAGGTGAAGCCATGTGGTGGTCCAGACAAAGCCTACAAAGTTAGCTAAGACCCCGGCCCCTGGGAGTCTGTCAGCCAATGGGATACATTTCTTGCACAGGAACAGGAAACAGGAAACACTAAGGTGGGGCCCAACAGAGGGTATATAACTAAGGGACTCTCAGCATCTCAGCCCTTTTCCTTCTTTCTTCACCCAATGCATGTGATCCTGTCCACCATTAAACCATCTCTCCAAGCAGTCACCATGTTTCCAGTGTCTTTCTTCCCCACTTGGAACTGAACCCAGAAGGATAATTCTTCCAACAGAGTGGGAGAAAAAATTCCAAAGCAAATTCAACAGAAATATACTTATAATAAATACTGTATAAATACCTGTGTGGAATTCATTCATTCATTTGGCTTATCATTAAAACCATATCTCAATGTATATGCAAACATGTGATCTTTAGAGCACATAAGCAAATATTTGTACCAAATTTGAAAGTAGAATAACAGATAAGAGATAATCAGAGTTGGAAGGAACCTTGTAGGTCAACTAGTCCAACCCCCTGCCCGAGTGGGAGACCCTACATCATTTCTGACCAATGGCAGTCCAATCTCTTCTTGAAAGCCTCAAGTGATGGCACTCCCACAACTTCCTAGGGAAAGGTGTTCCATTGGTTGATTGTTCTCACTGTCAGAAAGTTTCTCCTTATTTCCAGGTTAAATCTCTCCTTGTTCAGTTTCCATCCATTATTCCTTGTCTGGCCTACAGGCACTTTGGAAAATAGATTGACCCCTTCCTCTCTGTGGCAGCCCCTCAAATATTGGAAGACTGCTATCATGTCTCCCCTGGTCCTTCTCTTTACTAGACTAGCCATGCCCAGTTCCTGTAACCGTTCTTCGTATGTTTTATTCTCCAGTGCCCTAATCATCCTGGTTGCTCTTCTCTGTACTTTTTCTAGAGTCTCAACATCTTTTTTATAATGTGGATGTTTTATAAACTGGATGTAGTACTCTAGGTGTGGTCTTACTAAGGCTTTATAGAGTGGTATTAGTACCTCCCTTGATTTTGATTGTATCCCTCTGTTAATGCAATTTAGGATTGCAGAAGATGATTGCAGGAGATGAAGATCCAAGTTAAGAATAAGTAAAACTTACCAAAATTTCAAAAATGTAACATATTTGCTCTCCAAATGGTCCAAAGGGGAAAGTAACCATAATAAGTCTCCTTCAAGAAAAATGTGACACTAAAATGAAAATCTAGTGATATAATTGAACATCTGGCAAACTAAAGCCACTATTCTCATAAGATAACCACAGTGTTGCCAAAAATATTCTAAAGCTTTAAGGTGCCATTAAAAAAAATCTCATTAACTTATCTATCTGTGTGAAATATCTAATAAGAATTAATTTGGAAGCCCTCTAAAAATATACATTAATCTTAATGTAATATTCATTTTAATAACATTAATCTTACCCTTGAGACTTAATAGGATTTTAAATATTAAGATATCTGTTGAAATTGCATCTATACATTGGACAATGTTAATTCAATAAATTATGATAAACTTTAAGAAAGCTCATATTTAATAGTATCCATATAAATCCTAATGACTCACAGGAAGCTATAGATTGTAATGATATGGGAGAAAGAACTTGGAAGATTGGGCCCAGAGACACTGCCCAGGGGACAGTCAGATAAAAGATGGATAGTGGGTGAAGCAAGAGGCTATTAAGAGACCCTCCCTAATTTCTCAGGCTGTTATATGGACTGGGAGAAAATAGTCCTTTCAGACTTGCAGGATTAAGGTAGCTTTATAATAATGTAGAATTAGTTCATCTGGTCATGTCTCCTGTCTGGAAACCTACTAAGGCTAACAAAGATATAGTAGAACCCAAACACAGCAAATTAGATTATTTCAATTAATAATCTTTTTTAAAATAGAAACTTAATCCAGAAAAACAGGAAATGGTGAGAAATAAGATACCTGTACTATCCCAGCCCACAAAAATCAGACACATGATTAAGCCTTATATTTTTCAAACAGAACTCTAATAGCAAAAATGTTTGAACAATCAACATCCCTCACACCCAAAATACCCAGCCCTCAAAAAGTCAACCAGCTTAAATTACATTTAATCTAATTAAATCATAAAGTAATAGAAGATCATACAAATTGATATGAATGTCCAGGCTCACTGCTTGAGAAAATAGGATATGTAGTTGACAGACACAATGATGAGATAAGTGGGGAGTTGTTGCCAACGTATCTGTGGGTGCAACTCTTCTGATATGGGGTGGCATGACCCTGATTGGTCTCTTTGGCAGGGCAACGTTCCTTCTAGCTAATAGTCTTGCTGAGTGCCTTTGTTCAGCCTTTTTTTCTTCACACCAGGTTTTTGCATGGGGGGGAACATGTTAGCACTGACTCTTCATCTTCTGAGACCAGCAAATGTGCTCTCTCCTGGTTGCTAGCAATGCTCTTTCCCCTGCTTGTTACTCTTCTGAATGAATTCCCTCAGGCTGACAATCTCCCTGTAGCCTCTCTTCAACTTCTGAGTCTGTGCTGGGTTATTGTCATGCCCCACCTTGACTCTCTTTAATGTAAGAGGGAGGAAAAGAGAAACCCCACCAGCCTTTTAAGTTGTTATAATCTATGTCAACAAAGTAGAGTTGACGTGTTTCTTGTGGTGTCTATTCTTGACCTAGTCTACGTCAAAGAGCTGATATGTGAGAACAACTTATATTCAATGGCATGGGCCACCAGACCTTTAATACTTGGGGATTGTTATTCGTTCAAGAATCAAACCAAATAATAAAGGAAGAGGAATCATTCTCATACACCATGATGTAATTTAATGGGTTGAAAGACAGTTCCATTGATGATTTCTCTAGTCACAGGACAAAAATACAAATTCCTGTGAACAAAAGATGAAAACAAAAATCCATAGATTGTCAAAATGCATTTCATGCATCCAATCTGGCCCATAATGATGGTCTTTTGAGCATCATTATGGCCCAGATTGGATGCTTTATAATAGATGATTCCACTTTATCTACTTTGGTATCAAAGTAACACTGCTGCTGCTAACCAGATCCTACCTCTTACTTTTTTCTCTTATTTTGAGTCTACCTTTTACTGACTGAACTGCAATACATCTCAAGCAAGAACTCTTTCATCCTGGATTTAATAGCACTATGAAGGAAAATGGAAATCGTTTTTTTGTAGAAACTTGAGGTGTATTCAGGTCCTTGTCACATGGTAGTTTGCAAAAATTTCCAAGAATTTATATTAATGCCCTCATGAACCTCTTCCAAGATGAAGAGACAGAAAAGGAAGGTTTTTTTTTTTAAAAAAAGTTAGTGTTAAGATTTACTGTACTTTCTCGTTTTCTGAAGAGATGGTTAGTTGAGAAGTAAAAGCAGTGTACAAGCTCTTTCCATTGATGTGATTAAATATGAGCTTGATGTTGAATCTTCAGGCAATTTTAGATTAAATACTTTAGAAGAAGTCTCAAAAAGATTTTTATCAGCCCCATTAAGATTTTCCACCTCTGAAAAGTTACAAAGAACGTATTTGTTAAGTTTGCATGAAGAGACAGACGTGGAGTGCTTCAAGCTCTTAGTTTATTAGTGATTACAGCTCAGAAAGGACCCAATTGGGCTGGGCTGCAGCTGCTACTTATAGCCAGCAGCCTCAGTTGCCAGCCAATCAGAGTGCAGGGTTTTCCGACTTTTAAACCAATCATTTCCAACATTTTACAAGAACAGTTCAAACTAAACCAATGACTTCAAACCTACATACATAACAGTATTGCTCTGATTCTTGCTTTCATATAAATGACTTCCTTGGAACCAAGGACAGCCATGAGACACTGATTGCAAAAACCTTAGGAACTACATTTTCAGTGGTTTGTACTTCAAGCTTTCTAGGTACCCAACTATCTGCTAAAATAATCAGTTGATTGAATAGGGCCCGTCAGTTTAAAACTCTGAATCATCTTCATTTTAAGCAGCCTTATTCCACATATTTTTTCCAGTGTGTCAGCTATGGTATTAAGGTCATTCATTCATTCTTTCCACATTTTTTCAGCCCTCTAAGCCTAAAGCAACATTCTTCAAAGGTTATCAAAATCTTCAGCTGAAATGGCTGGCTATTTAATGGCTTTCTGTACAATAAAAAATGGCAATATTTAACAAGTCTAAAATTGTGAATGTCTTTTTTGTCCAGAAAACAAATTCTATCTTTTGTCTTTTCCTTCTGTTTTATTTATGTTAATTTCAGAAAATATTTCATTTGAGACTCTTGGCAAATGCATCTTTGCTGGTCACTGATGAGCCTTTCAGGACTAGAAGTAGATCTGTTATAATGTTTCTACCATTCATCTTTTATTTGTCATTTATGATAACAAAGATTATTTCTCATTTCTGCTCCTTTTAAGTGGGTAACACATTGGGCTTCCTGTACATAAATTTTAAAACTTACATATAAATACAATCATTTTTTTAAAAAATATAAAACTAGTCTAATCAAATGAATTTAAATATTAAATTAATACACTAACATTTAGTAAATATGGCATTACTGGCTATATTTACTCCCCAGGTCTGTAGTTCTGAGCTATTTGTCATGACTGCCCTAAATGCCATGAAGATCCACCCAATGCCAGTTCATAGTTTAGACAAACAAGATAGGGACCTCAGACTAAATAGTCTCATTATCCTTCAGTTCCTATTTCAGAGGGACCTAGGGCAATCATAACTATACTGGAATTGAAGTCCAAACAGTTTACAGAATAGAATACCAAATACAGAATAACAGAGTTGGAAGGGACCTTAGAGGTTTTCTAGTCCAACCCCCTGCTCAAACAGGATAACCTATACCATTCCAGACAGATGGTTGTCCAATCTTTTCTTTAAAAAACTCCAGTGATGGAGCACCCAAAACTTCTCAGGCAAGCCATTCCATTAATTAATTGTTCTTACTGTCAAGAAATTTCCCCTTAGTTCTGAGTATCTCTTCTTGATAAGATTGCATATATTACTTCTTGTCCTGCCCTCATGTGCTTTGAAAAATAGGTTGATCCCTTCTTCTATGTGACAGGCTCTCAAATATTGGAAGACTATCGTGTCCTCTAATCCTTCTTTTAGTTAGAATGGATATACCCAGCTTCTGCAGCTGTTATTATATATGTTTATATGTTTTAGCCTCACAGACCCAATTGTGATGGGGTGTGCCACAAAGGCAATACAGTCAGATAATTAGTAGGAGTCCCTTTATTAGCTCCAACTTTGCCCCCAATGTCCTGGTCCTGGAGAAAACTCTCCCAGGAACAGCCTTTGGCTGCAGAGAATCAAGCTGGTCAACAAAAACTGTAACTATAAGTCCAATCAAGGCAAGATGAGGTAATTAGTCTGGCAGGGCAAGAGAAGGAATTTCAGACATGAAGGAACAGCAGTAGTTCAATCTTTGGCTGCAGAGAATCAAGTCCAAAACGTGTGTGCCCTGTAACTGAACTCCCTCTCCCTTGTTCTGCTCTGCCCAGCTGGACTTCACCCTTCCCCAGTTTCCTCCACAGCCAATGGAGCCACACTCCCACTCCCTGTCAGCTGTTCATCTTCCTCCTTGGATTCAGACTCCAACAGGGGCATGACACTAATCATCTTTGTCATTCTTCCCTGAACTCTTTCTAGAAACTCAGTGTCTTTTTTGTATCATGGTGACCAAAACTGGATGCTATATATTGTGTGGTCTTACCAAAGCACTATAAAATGGTACTAATTTTATGTAAACTTGATGCTACGCTTCTGTTGATGCAGCCAGTTACAAATCCATCTGGTGGTGATGCTTATCTACATTTTTCTATTTTACAAAAAAGTGGGCTGTGGTCTGCTTTGTTAAATGGCTTACTGTAGTCCAAGTTTAGAAAGCATCAGGTTGTGGGAGGCTTATATAGAAACAGCTGACATTTTATCTACTTGCATAGCACTATGAGATTAGTAATTCTCATGGAGCAAGTAGAAAGCTTGTACTCTTTTCCCAATTGATGAAGGCAAGAGAAATTATATATGTAATGTTGCAGCTGCCTCACCAAGTTACAGGAATAAAGAGCTGGAGTTATTTTGCACAAATAGCAACAGGCAGTGACAGCACATTCATGGATAATTATTTATAACTATCTATAGATACAACCACAGGAGGCCCTTAGGAAAAATGCTGAAGGGACATGATGGCAAATTCTGAATGTTTCTCTAGAATTCCCCAATGTTTCCTTCTGTTGGGGAACTGAGATGCCTGTATAAATCCTACAATAGGAACCCTAAATTAGTTTGCAGTGGTAGATAGAGACATGAAGCATGCAATTCCATATAGTTTCTGTATAAGGAGTGAGGAAGGGTTGCCTTATTTCAAGCAGCTATTTAATTTTGGCCAGATTCAAGTATTATTCTAGAAACAGAGATTCAGTATGTCATTTCATTCAAACTAATAGGAAAGAGGTATATGGGAAGAGTTTTTTTGGGAGAATGATAGTATGATGGCCTCCTCAGCTTCCATACTGAAGGATGGATGTACATTTAAATTAGCCCTTGTAATGTGGGTGAACATAATTGGGTAGCTTCACATGATATTAATATGAAGCTACCCAACAAACATTATATCAAAAGATGATCTAATTCTCCCCTGAGAAGTAATCGCACTGGTAGTTCATACTGGCTACAGAACACCTGTTTCAAATCATTAGAAATAAGGTGTTTTAAATTCTTTGTCATAGGAGAAGATATGCCATGTATAGATGCCAGGTGTGGAAATCACCAGCAAGCAAAAAGCAAAGCAAAATGAAGACTGCAACTATTTGGAAACAAAATGAATCTGACCCAGACAGTTCTAAGTAGAATTTAGGATAGGCAGTAATTTCTAATGTTAAGATTCACATAAAGACCTACTGTTAAAAGAGCAAATATAACATGTGGCTTTCAGAAATATGGAATCAGGTATTTGCCTAATGAGATTTAATGCTGATCACATCCTGGAAAAGGAAATTTATCTGGGACTAAGAAAAAAATAAAACAAAATGGAAAATTTAGTTTATGATATTTTTATCGCATTCACAGTTAACATGAATATTATTCTTGTTAGTGTCTTGACAGAAGCAGAATGGGAATATATTTACAAATATACCCAAAAGCAATAGAAAGTATCTGCACCAACATTTATCTAAATAAGCAGTCACCAACATTTATTGTAGTAAGCAAATGTGTATTTTTTTTAAAAAAGGAAGGGAGGGAGGGAGGAAGAAGAGGGAGGGAATGAACAAAGGAAAGAAAGAGAGAGAGAGAGAAGGAAGGAAGGGGGGGGAAAGAATCCTCCAACTTGCTTAAAATGTCTTAAAATATTAATCTCCAAGAAAGGCAGTTAGAAAACAGGTGCCAGACATTTTATAGCCAGCTTCAACAGCTGAGAAGGTTGAGATTACATCGCACTATACTGGTCAGTTGCTCTATTCTAGTGCTGGAATAATTTCTTTTTTTTCTAGATGATTGCTCTCTATGGTCCTAAACAGAATTTTTTGTTGTTGATATCACTGACTAATTTTCTACAACTTACAACCCTTTCCCCTATTTCCTTTGTTATGGTCTTGCTTTGAAGCATCACTTCACTTGTTATTCAATGTAGATAGTGCAATTTGCAAATCTTTAACTTGCAAGAAAAGATTAAACAAGTTATGGAAGGTGAGGCTATTTTTGGCTAGTAGAGCTCATAAAAAATATTTCCAGAAAATCCAGGGGGAGGATAATATGTTGTTCAAGTATCACTTGTCGGCTTTCCAAAAGTATCCACTTGGCCATTGGTCTAATCTATTATTGTTCTTCTTAATTTTGCATAAAGAAAATAGATCAGAACAACTTAATTAAAAATAGGCACAAGCCAGATCAAAACAATAAATGGTAGTTCAACACTAATTGAATTTTCTCATCAATCTAGAGTGCTGCTTTTCTCCCATCTTCCTTAGGCTGATGGCTCCAGAGGGAGCATTTCCCTGATCAAAATTCACATTTAGTTGAATTGGTTTAGGATTACATACAGTCAAGCAATTGAGTAAGGCAAGGTACATAAAGATTACAGAGGACTGTCTGCTACACCAAGAACTATTGAAAAGCTGTTTTTAATGGATTGTCCAATCCAAATCTAGTTTAAAGCTGAAAAAAATAAGCAAAAGTGGGGTTTTGAGGTTATAGTATTCTCCAGTATGATAAGAAATCAAATGTTTGTTCTTAGTGTATAATGATTATTTCTAAAGTTGCAGTTACAAATAAATTTCCAATTCCTTTTTTAATACAAACATATTTTCTTTTCCTCCTAGCCTAGTGCTGTGTTAATACCTAAGCAACATCATAAATAGGAAACTTCAGACTTGGCTTACAAATCAAACAAAACATTATTTACAAGATTTCCTCATAATACATATTTCCAGACACGTGGCATAGAAATTAAAGGTTCAGGAGTCTTCTTATGGAACAATTATACTCGGACTATACATATAGACAATTAGTCTTTTTAATCATCTATTAAATCCTAATCAGTTGGGGGATATTTAAAAGATTTGTAGGATCAGAAAATGGAGGATGATGTTGTATACTACTGAACAAAGGAAGAAGGGTGTACACAAAATACCAGCAGGCCTCAATCCTGGATGATGAATGAGCTAATGTATGTTTCTCTGTAGTTTTGTAGTTTCAAAGGAACGGATGGGCTACATCGATTTCTTCCAATAGTGTCAGAAAGTGGAACTTTCTGGTGTTGCTATGCAATTTACAAACTTGTGGGGATTTGGAGGCAAACCAAATCCACCAATCACAGAGTAATACCAGATGCCCTGGAGTGGCATCACATCACGCCCCTTGGTATATAAGGGGCAGCCCAACAGGCAATTTACCTCAGGGAGGGAGACCAAAGGCCTAAACTGAGGCCTAAAGGCAAGTCAGAGGCCTAAAGGGATGCCAGAGGCCTAAACATAGGTTAGAGGCCTAAAGGGGATGTCAGAGGCCTAAACAGAGGTTAGAGGCCTAAACAGAGGTCAGAGGCCTAAACAGAGGTCAGAGGCCTAAACAGTTCTCTGAGGAGATTCTGAGGAGATCTAAGATACTAAAGAGAAGATCGGAGATACTGAGAAGATCCAAGACTCTGAGGAGATATTAGGATCTGACAGACTGAGGTCTGTGTATGAGAAGATATAGCAAAGGGATCTGAGAGAAGATCTATAACCTAAAGAGAAAGGGACTTTCTAAAGAGGTTAGCTATATCTAAGGAGAGGTTATGAGAGGAAGAACTGTGAATCTCTCATAGAGACTTCTAGTTCCTTGAAGGACTGTTTAAGAGGAACGAAAGAAGAAAAGACTCTGTATATATTTAAGAATAATATATTTATTGATTGTTCTACTCTGTTATAAATAAATCTGTTTTTAATCTGATACAACTTGGCATTGCAATTTATTGAATGACTCTGTGAAATAGTCATAGGTTTAAAGATCCAGGACAAATTCAATTTAATTATTTAACAAATAGGTAATGTAATAGCACAAGGAAAACTAGCATGGATCCATCCTTCTGATAAGGGGTCTAAAGCATATGAAGAGGAGCTGGTGGCACAATGGTTTGAATGTAGTATTGCAAGCTAATTCTTTCATTCTTGCAGGCTAGTAAAATGAGGACCCAGATTGTTGGGGCAATATACCAACTCTATAAACTGCTTAGAGAGGATTGTAAATGCACAATGAAGTGATATATACATCTAAGTGCTATTGCTATGAACAGCTATGGGTACTAGAGAAGTTTAGCCTAATGAAGAAAAGGGGAGACATGACAGCAATCTTCCAATATTTGAAGGACTGTCCATAGCAACTGAGGGCAGGATCCGAAGCAATGCTTGGAAGTTCATCAGAAGGAGATTCATACTGGAAATAAGGAGGAAATTCCTGACAGTAATTATGATTAGTCAGTGGAACAACTTGTCTCTCAGAGTTGTGGCTACTCCATCACTGGAGATTTTCAGGAAAAGATTAGATGACCATTTGCCCAGAATGGTAGGACTCCTACCTTGGGCAGGAGATTGGACCAGCTGCAAATAACATTGGTTCCTTTTCCCTGCTTAAAAAAATATTTATCCATCATCCAGTCACAGTGTGATGTTTGGGTTGAAGGCATAATATAACTTGTTCTAAGATGCCTAATTATTCATCTGAACTACACCCCTCCCCCCAAAAAAAGAATCTTCAAAATAAAAAGGTGCATGTTTCTACACATTAACTGGCTGATTTCTGATGGACAGGAACATCCTTAACATAACTCAGGCACAGCAAGCTTAGTTAATATTTGCAGAGGAGCCCAAAAAATCTGGGAAACAAAATCACCTGCCAACTCCCACCTACCTCCGCCCTGACGACAGCAGATCACACTAGCCATTTGATGGGCTCCATCTGCCTTCCAGAAGAGTGCTAGAGTGGGGGCCATTCTAATATCTGGGGGAATGATATTCCAGAGAGAGGAAGCCACCATGGAGAAAGCCCTTCTTCTGAGTCCCACCAGGTGTATCTCCCTCAGGGATGGGGCCCGCAACATTCCCTGCCTCCCCACTCTAATGAGTCAGGTAGATGTGACCGGCAAGAGACGTTCCCTCAGGTAACCCGGTCCCAAGCCATGAAGGGCTTTAAAGGTGACTACCAGTACCTTGAATTGTACCTGGAAGCAAATCAGCAATCAATGCAGCTTCTGCAGGAGAGTGAAACATGTGCACACCAGGGTCTGCACAAAACCATGTGGGCCGCTGCATTTTGCACCAACTGGAGCTTCCGGATGCTCTTCAAGGGCAGCCCAATGTAGAGCGCGTTGCAATAATCAAGATGGGAAGTGACTAGGGCATGAGTGACTGAGTAGGGACCTTTGGTCCAGGAAAGGGCGTAACTGGTACACAACCCGCAGTTGCGCAAAGGCCCTCTTGGCCACAACTGCCACCTGCTCTTCAAGCAGAAGTCATGAGTCCAGGAAAACCCCTAGATTACGCACAGGGTCTCCAATCTCCAGTCACCTCTCATTTCAAATATGAGAAAGAACTTATTTTACAGGTTTTCTGGGAAACAAGAAAACACTGATATAAATTTGTCCTGAGTTACCTTATAATCCTGAAGGGAACATAAAACAAATCCTATTAGCACCTTCTTTGGGACTTTTGTGCTGAAAATGTAGTACAATTGAATTAAAATAGGTGCATATATCATGTGCCTGTCCACTTGTACTTCCTGTTTTGGTTAGATATTATTCCCATGATTACTCTGGTTCTTCAGTGGCAGTTAAGGGTTAAAATACTAATGTTTAATGTCAAGAAGCCTATACTTTCTGCCCCATTCCAAAATATCAGAGCATTTTCATTCAGATCTTTTACCACCTTCTTTTCTTAGTTTTAGACATACTGTACAATATATCTGAACATTGAACTGCTCCATCAGATCTCCCTCCCCACCTTCTTATGGCAACTTGAGGGCAAGGAATGCTTTACGAGTTGACATGTTTCTTTTTTCTTTCTCTTTCTTTTGCATTTATGCAATCTTTTATGGTTATCATCAGCTGTGCCCATAGAGGCTAATATCCTTCCCTCCCAACCTTCCATTGCCATTGTCAGCATCAGTCAAGTATGCAGAAAGTATGCTTTCCCCCAAAAGTTGCTTATTTTTTGGTGCAGCATAATCATTGTGGCTAAGAGAGTAAGCTATAACTAGCATAAACCCTGAATAATATTCTCCAGCTTGCTTTCCAGAAGCGTTGGACTTTAAATCCCCTAAATCCCCAGGCTGGATGGAGGATTATGGGTGTTAAATCCAACACATCTAGAAGACATTAAATTGAGAAAGGCTGTGCTAGCATCAAAGCAATCATTCTGTGAGAATCCCCTAGGATGTTATTCTGTGCTGTAATGATCGGGATTTGCACCAGAGCACGAACATTCATCCCAGTACGATTTGCACAGTTCTTCCTGATGGATTGTGTCCCTGGTGCAAACCATTGTAATTTTTGTTTTGTTCGGAGGACATTTCAAATATACTCAGAATATTGTGTGCATAAAGACTGGGGAGTATTTTCAATGCATTCAGCCAGGCCTGGTATCATTTAAATCACAGCTCTTTCCCAAATGCTGTAAATTCACAACATTTTATAACTGCTCTAAAATGACATCAGGTTTTACAAATGCCAATGCACAGAGGAATGCAATGCATAATCATCAACAACTAAACCCTGGTAGCAGTAGTTAAAAGTTTTCAAAATGTACATTGTAAAGAGAGAAAAAGAAAAGAAGAAGGGGAAGAAGGAGAAAGAAATCTAGGATTTCCTATGTGAGTGGGGAGTTGGATTAGAAGACCTTCAAAATCTCTTCCAACTCTGTTATTCTGTTCCCTTGCTTGAAACACAAGGGCTTCAACCTCTATACAATTCCAATATGAAATTGGGTTGCCAAGGCATTACTGTTTTCAGCTCTTACTCAAGTTTACCCAAAAACTTCTACCAAATATGATAATCAGTGAAAACCCATAGAATCTAGGAAAAGGAAGATAGAAGTCCAAGAATTCTAAAGAAGTCTAAAAGTAGAAGTCCAAGAATTTCACAAACCATTCTGGACAAATTTCATTGTGCCATTAACCAAGTAAACTTCATTTAGTGTTGTGCCTGGAATAATTTAAACCTATGATTCTATAGCCTTCTTAACTATTCTTACTTCTGTTATAAATGATCAAGGAAACTCTGCACTATTTCCTTCGACAATTTAAACAGTCTTCCTGGCACACAGATGCTTTTTCAAAAGACAACTGGACTTCCTTGCTTTTTTCTTGAAGATGTTTTGCTTCTCATTCAAGAAGCTTCTTTAGCTCTGACTGAAGGGTGGAGGATGGAAGGATTTATATTTAGAACTGAATAAGGTTCTTGGATGAGAAGCGAAACATCTTCAAGTAAAAACAAAGAAATCCAGTTGCCTTTTGAAAATGCACCTTTGGGACAACCATGAACTGGATGACTTAGAATTTCCATAGACATCTTCCTGGCCCAATTGCTGAGATCAAGAGAATGGATAAAAGAAAGAAAAAGAAGAAAAGAAAGAAAAAGGAATCAACATTTGCTTTTGGTCATTGCACATTCTCTATCAGGACACAGTTTCCAGGAATGATTGGAAGATATATTCATTATCAGCCATAAAAGTTTGGGTGATTTTAGCAAATCAGTTCATTCTAGCAAATTGTCCTAAGAGAAATAATAACAAAGGAAAGTGATGCATGTTGGATCAGGTTTGGTGGGAACAGAAAGGCACACTTCAGATAGTGGTAAAGATATCAGCCTAGAAATCAGGAGATCATGAATTCTTATCCCATTTTAAACACAAAGCCAGCTGGATGACCTTGGCCAGTGACTCTTTCTCAACCCTAGGAACAAGGTATTGTATGCACTCTAGCTAGTTATATTAACTGCATAAATAAGAACGAGTGCCTGGGAGTTATTCTCCTCTTCCTTTTCAAACTCTTTTTCTTTTGCCTTTTAAATAGTAAACCTGACAGCAGGATGAGGGAAGGATTTAAGACAAAATAATGAATACCATATTACAGAATTCTGATAAGCATGGTAACTAAAATTGCTTTTCAATCTGCAAAGGATATCTGATATTCAGAAATCATGAAAGCGTTTTTTAAAAAATTTAGCATATATGTTAATGCACTTCCTATGTGCTTATTTAAAAATTCTTAAACTACTCTTTTCAATTTTTTTCCAAAGAGTTTCACTAAGCCCAGAGTTTTATCTGATTCAACAATTTAAAAACTACAAGTTTTAAATAGCCTTGTTTGAAGACAGGGACTCAATTCCTTATGCTTGATTTAATTATATAACAATAAACCCAATTTATCTTTTACAGCTAGATAATGTCCATCACCTATTTTCAAGGCTAACTGGTACAAGAGTAATAATAAAAAAAGACAACTTACATCTGCAGTTCCCACCAATGTTGAAAATACAGGTAGTCCTTGACCAAAATTGATTCCAACTTTTCTGTTGCTAAGCAATGCAGTTGCTAAGTGAATCATGTCCCATTTTGTAACCATTTTATAACAGAGCAGGATTTTATAACAGAGCAGGATCTTGCTTTCTAATCTACCAGAAAGGTCTTTGCCACTAAAGAATTTAGGAATAAGAAGAATATGGTTAAAAGATTCTAAGCCACTTTTTATTACTACGAAATCTTATACCTGCAGTATAAGCACATAAAAATGCAAATAGCACATAAAAATGCTTAAATACATTTGCATCACTTATATTGAGTGAGTCAAAAACCCAAAAGAAAATTTCATTATGGTGATGTGTAAAATAAGTACTACTTGTCTGTACTTCAGTACTGTACTTCTTTGCAACATTTTGGTGGTTAAAACTGAAGAAGACATAGATATCCGGTCACAATTAAACAAAACACTTGATTGTCTCCATTTATCTCTATATACAATTATTCCATTCAACCAGGGCTACTTTTAAGTATCAGTCAGGAAACAACCTACCAAATGGTTGACTGACCCTGCTCTTCTAATATTTGTCTGTGGATGGTCGCTCTCTTTTTCCTCCTTCCCTTGTTTTTCTCTACAAAATTTAATAGGTTGCTTTAAAAAGTTTTATAGTTACATTGTCATTAGACTGCAGTAGTATAGAGATTTTAGTGGTTCGTTTAGACAATTTCCACAGCTTTACAGAAAGCTTTTCCACTCCTGCCATTTTGCTGAGATTTCCCCTTTACAGTCTCAGTTTCTCTACTAACAGTGCCTAAAGGGCAGAGAGATGTGCACCAATCAATTGGGCCAAATGGTCATGGGGGAATATTGCTCACAAGCAAAGAGACAGACAGAAAGAAAGAAAGGAAGGAAGGAAGAAAGAAAGAAAAAAAGAAAGAAAGAAAGAAAGAAAGAAAGAAAGAAAGAAAGAAAGAAGTATATGTATACATACATACATACATGCATGCATGCATGCATACATATATACATATATATATATATATATATATGTAGGTCTTGGTGTATTCGGGTCTTGTCCCGTGTAAGGTTGAGAATACCTTGGCAACGTTTCGACGAAATCTCATCCGTCATCTTCAGGCTGGTGTCTTCAGCTTCGTTCTCCTGGGAGAAGTGTGTGATCGTGGCTGTTTCTCCCTTTTAAACTCTAGAGTTGGATGTGTTGTTACTTTTGATTGGTTTGTGGAGTTGATGTATGCAGATTGGATGGCTTTTTCCTGAGACCCTGTGTGGCTGAGGTGCTGGAGGTGTGTCTCTCAGCCTTTTGTGTTGTAACGACCTGGGTAATGGGCTGTGTGATGACCTTCTGAGTTCTATTGTTGTGATGTCCTGGGTGTGGTGCTGTAATCTCCTGGGTCGTTGTCTGTGCTGCAACCTCCTGATGTTTTGTGTTGTGATCTCCTGAGTTCTGTGATGTAGTATCCTGGGTGGAAGGCTGTGATGTGGCATTCTGGGCCTTGGTTTGGCTCCGAGTTTGAGGTCTGGCTATGTGTTATATATATATATATATATAATGAAAGTTAATATGAATTATATAGGGGAAGTTACATCACATGTATCATGAAATTATTGCAAAAATAACACCTATTATAATCTACACTGATTGCTCAAGAATTGATACCAATCTCATTATTTGTGTTATGGCTTCATGTTGCATTGGACATCATTGTGCCTTGCACCCAACATTTATGAATAAGGAATAAATTATTTTCAGTAAATAAATGAGAGAAGAAAATTAAGTAAGAAAACCCATAGATAATTGTAAAAGTGATGTCATTAAAGAAAATGAGATGTGTTTAGTTAAGGGAAAGGATGGATTTTGAAATGAGAGAGGTGAAAAGTTGGATAAATTTATTACAAGAGACCCTGTGACGAAGAAAATTAGGATAATAAAAAGTAAAATGGGTGGAGAGATGTTGCAGGAATACAAGACAGAACAGAAATTACCGGGGGGAAATGCATCTTGGCCAATGATGAGATGTGACTGCAGTAACAGCAAAATTGCATCCATGAATTTGTGTTAAAGGCTGGATTGAAGTACAAGGTCACTCTGGTTTGGGGATAGGCTTGTCAGACTCGGAAACCAAGAACTTTAGTTTCTTCCCCTCAAGGTTTACCCAAAAACTTCTACCAAATGTGATAATCAGTGAAAACCCATAGAATCTAGGAAAAGGAAGATGCTAAAAGTAGAAGTCCAAGAATTTCACAAACCATTCTGGACAAATTTCATTTTGCCATTAACCAAGTAAACTTACCTGAACAACCATCAAAAGATGCTGCTTTTGTGTCTCCATCCTCATTTGGTGCATGCATTTTTATTCCCTTTCCAACATGATAAACTTCCAAAACATTCATCAGAAGCAGAGCTCCATGGAGGGTTTTAATTTTAAAAATAGGGTAAGTTAGTCATACCTGTCTTGCCTCGCTGTGTTTGATGTTGGGTTCTACATTCTTTAAGATACTTGGTTTGGGTACACAGGCAATTAGCTATTTAAATGGTTATGTTCCAATCCATGAATGCAACCTGTTCAGGCTAGAAGCTATCACTGAAATTTCTCCCAGGTCTTCCCTAATTAGCCTCTTCCGTCTAACTTACTGTGTTTTCCTTGACCTTCATATTTGCTTTTGTCTATTATTTATTTTGGAAATATACAGATTTTACAGATTATACAGATTAACAGAGTTGGAAAGCACCTTCTAGGTCATCTAGTCCAACCCCCTGCCAATGCAGACCCTACATCATTTTTGACAGATGGCAGTCCACTCTCTTCTTGAAAGCTTCCAGTGATGAAGCTCCCACAACTTCTAATGGCAAGTTGTTCCATTGGTTGATTGTTCTCACTGTCAGAAAATTTCTCCTTATTTCTATCTCTCCTTGTTCAGTTATCATCCATTATTCCTTGTCTGACCCTATAGCTTGATGATAATAGCTTGATGTATGAGGACCCTATGACAACTCTGGGCAGCATCCCATAGAAACCACTGGACAATAAGTTAAAATAAAAACAAATTCTAATGAAAAACATTAGAATTTAATTTCATTTAATACAAAATGAAATATATGGAACCTGCCACACACTCTCACTGTAGGCCTGAAGAAAGAGGCAGGTTTTCAAGGCAATTCTGAACACTGCAAGAGTCAGGACTAGGTGTATCTTGCATATGAGGGATGGTGTTTCAGAAGACAGATACTACAATAAAGAAGCATACTTCCCAGATCCCATCAGGTGACACTGTTTAATGGATGGGACCTGGAACATCTAATTCTTCACAAATGTACAGGCAACACAGAAGACAGGCGGTTCTTTAGATAAACAGGCCCTTTACCATGAATGGCTTTATAAGTAATAACCAGTTCCCTGAAAGTACCCATAAACCTACTGATAACCAATGCAATTCAAGGAGCAAAAGTTATCTAAGGCTGAAGAGATATGCCCATAATTGTCTTGTCACATTCTGCACCAGTGCAGGTTCTGACTAGTTTTCAAGGGCAGCCCCATGTAGACACACTGCAGTAGTGTCTGTGTGAGGAGATGAAAGATGAGTGACTGTCTAATGGATCACCCAATCCAGGTCAGAGTACAACAATTGGATTTGTATGAATCTTAGCCATGATTGCCACCTGTTCCCCAAGCATGAACTATGAAGCACCAAATTGTGCACTGATGGACATCTGCAGTAGAACCCTTGCTTGGTACACTGCAAGCAAAAAATAATAGCAGGCTTGAGAAAACCCTGATAAGTTAAACTAATGCTTTTCCTCATGTAGATCTGAGCAGGAACATGGAATAAAGCAAGTGGTTCCTAACAATACTTCCTTGTAGCAGGAGATTGACAGACTGAATGAATGGAAAACTGGCTTCTCTATTATATTATAGGCAATCTTGTTCCACCTATTAGAAAACATTTCTCAGAAAATACAATCAGATTTTATTTTAACTTTCAGCATACCCTGAATTCCTTATTTTATTTATTTATTTATTTTATTCATATTTATATCCTGCCCTTCTCCGGAGACTCAGGGCAGCTTACAATTTTTGGGATACAACCCAATGCGCTCAGCAATAGCCTAAAGCCTTATGACTACCCTGTCTTTGTGTTGTTTGCAAGAGGCATCATCAGAAATTTACGATTTTCACTTATGCAAGTAAAAGAACATAGTATTCAAAAATTGTGGTAACAGTTTAGACTAGATTAGAACTGAAAAAATAAGACTGGTTAGATATAGTGCAGTCTCTCTAACTACATATATATATATGTAGAAGAACGAAGCTGAAGACACCAGCCTGAAGATGACGGATGAGATTTCATCGAAACATTGCCAAGGTATTCTCAATCTTACTAAACACCAAGAATATATATATATATATATATATATATATATATATATATATATATTCTGCAGAAGCATAAAGCCGAAGACACCAGCCTGAAGATGGCGAGTGGGATCTCATCGAAACGTCGCCAAGGTATTCTCAATCTTACACGGGACACGACCCGAATACACCAAGACCTATATACCTTTACCCGTGAAAATCTATGAAATATATATGTTTACTAGCAGAATGTTTGAAAAATACCTTATACTTCTGATATTTGACAGGCTCGCAAGGAATGTAAAGTGTTGTTATGAGAATAGTTTTTAACTGAATTAATCATTTCAAAGACTCCACTTCAAAAATTTATTTTAAGCCAATTCTGGCAAACCATATTGCAGACAGTGGCTGTGCCCTGCTTGATAATCAGGTTTCATCTATTATTTGATTTTTAAGTAATAAAGAACTTTTACTTTCACTCAGTCATGGTGATTAAAATGTTAACCAACTCCATCTGTATCTAACATGGGTTTATCTAAACTATGTGTAGCTGTAGAGGACTGATGCTTTAAGAATCCTAATACTAGTAATCTGACAGATTTTATACGCTGGTTTAGCTTCATATTTCAGAATTGTAATAAATTATTATTTATTTTATTATGTCTCTTGCTGGGTGGTTTCTTTTCTAATCTTCAAATTTTCCTAACCAGAGTTTACCTGAAAATTACTAGAGCAGACTTTTGTACTGAAAACAAGGTGATTGATCTATCATAAGTGAGGGCAATATACTTGGTTGCTGCATGCATGCTGTGTTATTGTTATGCTGCAGAAATACCACCAAACAGTACTATATGCATTATAAAGGCATTAGCAAAAAGCAAATTCAAGAGTTTGAGAGCAGGGTGTGGGGTTCTCAGAACAGGTCTTATCAAATGCTTGTGTTGTCACCATTTCATAACTTTGTTCCCTGTCCCCCCATTTCAATAGGACAATGGAGTTATTTAATAGCAATTGAAATCCCAACCATCTAAGTCAGGGGTCCCCAACATGTAGGCCATGAGGGGATTGCAACCAGGTCTTGGAAATGGCTGGCAAGCAGGTGCATATGCATGTGCTCACTTGCACAAGCATTGAGCGAGCACATGCACACATGCTCCATTTGCACAAGTGGTATGCATGCATGCACGTCACTCACACAAATAGAGCTCTGTGCACACATACGGACTTACCAGCCACTTACGCAGAACCATCCCTTCTCTTTCCCCCCACTGGTCTGCAAATCTGGAAATCTTGGGGAACTCTGATCTAAGTAATTTACTGCACTAAGGTAAATAGTTCTTATCAGTGTCCAGAGTTCCAGTAAGTTTGGAATATAAATGTAATAATGTATCAATGGCCAATAGGATATGATGGTAAAACTAGGTGATCAGGCATGTTTTTCATGAATAACAGTCGAATAGCAATAACAATAGCATTTAGACTTAAATATTGCTTCATAGTTCTTTACAACCCTCTTTAAGCGGTTTATAAAGTCAGCATATTGCCCCCAACAATCTGGCTGCTCATTTTACCAGCATTGGAAGAGTGGAAGACTGAGTCAACCTTGAGCCAGTGAAAATCGAACTGCTGATAGTAGGCAGAACTAGCCCACAATACTGCATTCTAACCACTGTGCTACCACAGAATCAACAATTAAGAGACCTGAAAAAAGTTATTTGCATTATACACAAAGAAAATTGTCTAGATATCTATGTATAGATGTTTTAATTTTTAAATCAAGGTGTGAGCAGGATTTTTTTTCCTTGCAAACCACTTCTGCTCCTCTGATCATTTTACTAAGGGATAAAAGTTTGACCTTAACAGTAGTCATAGTTTCAGAAATATGATACTAAGAATAGTGCCTCAAACCCTTGTGTATTGTAAACCACTGTTTATGTTAGTTATGATTTAGTCAAAAAAATACATTTAAATGAGATATTATTTAGAACAGTCTTCCTTAATGTTGATTCTCACCAGATGTGTGAATTTAATGGTTTCACTAACTTCGATATCTACTTATCTAGAGGACAAGAAGTTGGGGAAATTTTTCTTAGCATGAAGTGCAAATAGGACCCAGAAGATTTTATGCAAATTATTAGTTAAATACGTTTATTTGCAACCATAGTTTCAGCCAATTTCATATAAAATTACAACAATTCACATCAGTTCAATTCATTTCCCCCAAAATTAAAACTGTCAACATCTGCCTTTGTATCTTCCTTGTGGTTATTTTAGAAACAGTGCAACATGTTTGTTATATGTTTATCTAAATCACTCAGCAGGAAATCAGGGTGGGGTCGTTCTTCTATTCTGGACTGATTCAGGTAAGTTCACAAAGACATAATAAATCTAGCTCTGGGTTCCTGAAATAATTTGCAATATAATAACTAACAGATATGATCTTCTACCTAGGAATTATCACAGTTGCATCAATGCTGTGTAATTGGCAATCCTTTATATCTTCCATTCAGATAAGCTGTTGGCATTATCTGAAAATGAAGTTTTGTGAAAGCTTGTCTCAGGGAGTGGGATGTGAAAGGCTTTTTAAAGTGATCAATACCACTTGGCCAATTTTAATTTGTATACATGCGCTCTATTTTGCCTAAAATCTTTAAAAAGTAAATGATCCTTTAATAATTCATGTCATTCAACAGTTCTAGGTCTAGTGAAAATTGTGAGAATATTTTTAGATACAAATTCACCCTCCCAGCATTATTAAATTGTTCATGGAGACAGGGTTTTGAAAATAAATATCAGACTGATAGTAGTCTCCTATAACATAAAATATAAAACTACTGCTTTCTGCACCCTTATATAAATTGATGGAAATCCTACTTGTAATCTCAACATTGGAGTAAAGCTAGAACTGACCTCACAAATTTGCTCTGGTTACCTTCTAATTCTTCCGGTTCACTTAAATCTCAAATTGGGGCCCCACATGTTTCTCCCTCCCCCCCCCATGAAGATCTTCATATCAACTGTGAGAATGTTCCCCTCCTCCCAGAAGACCTTGTGAGCAAGTTGTACTAACTGGTCTCTTATGAATAAAAAGGGGAGTAAAAGATTGTCATCGTGTAGTTCCATGATAATGTTTTAGTAAAATGCGTGCTCAAATACTTGAATGATTTCACTTCATTTAGGGTTCAGCTATGATGCTTTGGCCCTTTGCCAAATACTATTATCTTGGTTTTGAAATAATGTATTTGTAGTTATTCTTTCCTAGAAAAAATGCCAAATTTGGTCAAGATTCCTGTCCTTGCAAATAATGTTGTTGACATAAGTACTGTGTCATTGGCATACAGTAATATAGAGTTCTTCCTACTTCCGACTGATGGAGCATAAAGAGAAGGATTATTGCGCTCTTTTACAATGTTGTTTATACAGAAGTTAAAGAGGAAAGGAACCATGCAAATGGTTTATTCAGGTAACTTCAAGCTTGTTTCAACCTTTCAACCAGTTCATCTTATGACAAACATAAAATAAGCTGTGTTATAAACTGATTTGTCATATGGTAATATTATCTAGGTGAAGACAATCATGTTTACAATTCATTCCCCTGTGGAGTAAAAATAAACCAAGTTGTTTTCACAATGTTGTATCCAGCCCAAGGTTCATTCATATCTCACCTGGAGCCCATACAGTAACCTGAATTGCTCTGAAAATGGCCAGGTTCTAGAATTCAAATCAAAACCTGTATGTTTTTCTTCTCTTTTTTATTTTAGCTTTGAATCTAATTCTAGAACTTCTGAAGGTATCTGCCTCATGACAGATATAGAAATCAGTCAATCTTAATACAACATAACACAAGAATATGTTCTCAAAAACTTACTAACTACCCAAGAAACTCCTACTTTTGGTGATCCAGTTCAATCTTGGCCAAGTTAATGTCTTCCAGATTAGCTGCACAATAATTCCAGTTTAATAGGAAATTATAGAAGATAATATTCAATAATCTGAGGGGTGCTTAACTGTGGAAGACAGATCTTGTTACAGATAGTTCTCACTTAATAGCCACAGCTGAAGCTGGCAACCCCATTGCAAAGCAATGCAATTGTTAAGTGAAACATCATATGACCATGTCTAGGTTACAACATCAGTTCCACTCTAAGCATTAAGTGAATCACCATGAATCATTAATTATGCATCATATAAATAAGACTTGTGACTTCCTGCCAGTTTTCCTATGACATACTTCTTGAAAGCCAGCTGTAAAATTACAAATACCGATCATGACTGCAAGACACTGTAACTGCCATAAATATGTGCCAGTTGTGTAATACCTAAATCGCAACTGTCATAAGTTCAAGAACTAGTTGTAAATCTACATTTTCAGTGTCATTATAATTTTGAAGACTTGGACATGGCAGTTTCTAACTGTCTGTATTTGAATGAAAAACAGCTTATGCTGAAAATTAGGGCCTTGGTGGCTCAGGCTGTTAATTGCCTGCACTTAAGTTCCAGCTGCCTACAACTGTTGTAGTCTCGAATCCCACCAGGCTCAAGGTTGACTCAGCCTTCCATCCTCTCGGGGTAGGTAAATTGAGGACCCAAGATTGTTGGGGGCAATTAGCTGACTTTGTAAAAATGCCGCTTAGTAATAAGCAGGCATATACATACAATGGAATGAAGGCTATTGCTGAGCACACTGGGTTGTATCCCAAAAATTGTAAGCCACCCTGAGTCTCCAGAGAAGGGCAGCATATAAATGTAATTTTAAAAAAAATATTGCAGTTTTTTAGCTCAGAAAATCTTTCTTATTCCACTTTAATAGAACGACATAGCAGAAATATATCTTTCCACATAAAGCAGAGAGAGAAAAAACACCAAAGTAGCTCATGAAAACACAATTCATGAGCTTCAGGGACAAGATTAGAATAACCATTCTGACATTAATTAGCACTGACTGGAAATAAGATGATTATCTTATCTATGAAGTCCCTTTTAATCAATCAAACACGGATGATTATGGATCCGGCAACGATATCACAAATGTATCAGATTTTAAAGTGTAAGAATGTCATTCTGAGAGTGTTGGCTTCTCTGTATGTATGTGTTAACACATGACAGAGAGAGAGAGAGAATTAAATTGAACCATTTTTTTGTTTACGCCAAGAAAATTCCATGCCTAGCAATTCACATTGGGACAGTTCTGGGACAGTTAACTCTGAAGCTGAATTTACACAGTTTTTACGTCACCTTCAACTGAACCCTGTTAGATGGCTTTACAACTGTTATTGCTTTATAACCTCCTGACTGTAAATTTTTCCATTATGCCTTATTTACTCAAGGATAAAAATGTGTGCCTTGATGGTTTGTTATTTAAAAATAAAGGGTTGCATGCACTTAAAAATAAGGTGATTGGTAGATTAGATAAAGGACATGGAAACCATTCCCAGTTAAAGATCTCTAGGACCACTGTAAACATGTACAGTAGATGGAACTGGAAGATATGATAGTTAGCCTTTTACTCTCAGACTTCTCAGAACACAGAAAGCTCTTAATAAGGAAAAGTAATGGAAGAAATAATAGCTATAACATTCCAGTAGGGAAGTGCATTTTTAAAATAATTCAACATTAAGCCTAGGAATTCAGATGATCTGAGTGAACTTCAGATTTCAGCGTATCTTTACGGTTAGGTACACCTTTTTCAAAGACAACTCATTTCACTTAGAACAAGTTAATTGAATTCAAATGCTGAGTTGTGGGTGCTCTTTTTTATATAAATTCTAATTATTGCATAAATAATTCATTCTGGATCCCTCTGAGATGTCTTTTAACTACAGATTTCTTCATCCACAGTTAGCATTTCAGTGTTGCAGTCTAACATCCTTCAATAAAAATGTGGATATGGCTTATGACTTATTCATAAAATATATACTCACAGGTAAGCGGAGAATTTTTGGTGCAAAAATACACTCCCAAAATTGGGTATGACTTATCTGCAGATGGATCTATGCGTGAATGTGTATGGTAATAGTGCTGCTTAGTTATCAGTAATATTATAGGAACCTTGTAAAACAATTTCTGCCACTCTAATTATTTTTAGAGGGCAATACTGGCATCATATGGAAATCTGTGAAGAATGTCAAAAAAAATCAAGATGGCTGCTGCAATTACACTATAGAAGGCCTGCTTTTTTATCATATTCTTGCTGCCATCTTCGCCCCTACCTGCAGACACTTCTGTACAAAATCATCCTTCTTTCTAGACCAGTGTTGTCCTTTGGTTGAACAGTGGTAGTGGCCATTATTTTTTATTCATAGTTTAGCTCTATATTTTTATTTGTAAACTTGACAGTGAATTTGTATTATAAGAACATACCTGTCAGAACTAATTTAAATAGCATGGCTTACCTGAGATGATAATCTCAGGTAAGCCATGCTATTTAAATTTCTCCCATATGTTAAAAAAACTTGCAGAAAGAAAGGGGAAAAAATGCCCTTTTATAAAGTAGAATATCAGAAATAGGGCTATGCTTAAACTTTTCTTTCAAACTATAGTTGTCTTCCTGAAGAAATGTGACATTCTGTAAGCATGAACATTTATTGAACAAATATCTATATCTTAAAGAGAAATTTATTTAAATTTAAATTGTGGGGGAGGGGAGACCAAACACTTGTGATCTACTATGAAGTATTCCTTTTCATTATGTGTGGATTTTAATCGCAGTGCAACAACCATGTCAGTCTGTTTCTGTTGGCATCACTTTTGCAGATATTCACTCAAATATCCATTCCATTTTAATGTGTTTTAATTGTATTTATGTATTAATCTTTTATGCTGCCCATCTTCCCTACAAGGGCAACTTACAAGTTATAAAATAAGTAAAAATAGTTAAAAAATTTTTAAATAGAATGACACATATTAACATCTTATTAAGATTAATATGAATGTTCATACTAATGAATGAACATTAATAATATGGACATTTGGACTTAAATATATATTTCAACATTTATTCTCAAAATATATATTCCTACATGAACCAAATATCCATTTATGCATTTGTGATCTATTGTTTTGAGTGAAGAGTTGTAACACAACATTTTGACAACTGCAAATCCTAGATCTTACTTTGGGAAAAGTTGCAAAGCACAGATTAGTGAGGCAGCCCTAGATTTATAGCTTCTTGTCTCAAAGAACAGCAATATCTTCTTACATTTCAAAAAGATCAGTATTTTATATTGTATTTTATCATCAGAACAATTCTATAAGATAAGTTCGTCTGAAGGATGGTTTGCTCAGTGTAAAAAATTTTCATGACTGAATGGGAATTTGAATTTGAATTCCCATTAAATTCCTACTCTATAACTGCACAGAGCTTTTTATTATTGCTATTACTTCTCTACATAGAAATATTGAATAAACCATTCTTCACACTAACAATTTCTATATCAAATTATTCCAGTTGCCACACTACAAATATTTTGAAGTACAAACACTAGTATTCCAAGCTATCATGGCCAATATTTATATTGATTATGTATATACTTAAGTAAGAGACAGTTTGGTGTAGTGATTAAGGCATCAGGCTAGAAACCAGGAGAAACTCATCCTGCTCCAGTTGGATGACCTTGAACCAGTCATTTTCTGTCAGCCCTACAAAAGAGGAAATGGCAAATTACTTTGACAAGAAAATTGCAGGGACTTGTCCATACAATCTCTGAGAACTGAACATGATTGAATGGAAGAAAAAAAAATTCTGTGTTTCTAATGTAGATAGAAGAAATGTTCTTCATTGAATTATGGTGCTGCTTAATTTATTTCAGTCCAAGAATTAGGGAGTTGCTTAATTTATTTCAGTCCAAGAATTAGGGAGGAGGGAGGAGGAGGAGGAGGAGGAGGAGGAGGAGGAGGAGGAGAAGAAGAAGAAGAAGAAGAAGAAGAAGAAGGAGAAGGAGAAGGAGAAGGAGAAGGAGAAGGAGAAGAAGAAGAAGAAGAGAAGGAGAAGAAGAGTTTTTTAAAGGCTTTTACAGTGCCCATATTCAACACAAACATTGATGTCCTTCAGCATAAATTATGTTGGGCCTGTTTGAGTTTCTAAACATGCTGTTTGCTGAGAACTTCACCTCCAGGTTCTAAAACAGTAGACAGGAGTTAGCTAAATGAAAAGTGATATGAGGCCACAGTCAGAATAAAGCTAATATTATTTTTCTTCACAAAGTATCCCATTTAAGCATGTTTCATAAGACAATGTGAAAGACAACATGGCCCTGGGGGACAGAGTCAACAGTCCACAATATTTATTGTTTGGCTTATAGTTTTAAAGGGCCTTTTTAAAGATCGTCCTGTTGCACATAAAATCAGGGTTGCAATTTCAGGTATTGATGAGGAGAAGAACATTTTTTAAAACCAATTTATAGGCTTAACTGATGGATACTTTCTGCATTATACTGAAAAAACAGTGAACATTTAATTATAATTATGTTTAACTTATTCTAATATTGATAATAACTATACAGATTATCAACATGCACCAGATAACTTTATATTGATGTGTTTATTGTTCATCTCCGGGTGTGACCAACACATATAGATATTGAATAGTTTATAGAAGGGAAAAAGAATGGCATGGCGTGGCATAGAATAGGTGATTAGACAAACAAGGACTTTGTCTCTGGTGCAGAAGACTTCAGTGTACATGCATAGCAACATAATAATGATAATCATAATAATAATATCAATTAGAGGGGGAGTAAAAAGTATAATAAGAAGGATAAATAATAAGACTACAGCCATACTAATTCAGTAAATACACATACACATTAAACAGCACTGTGAAAATTAGGTGTTCAGCAGAGGGATGGCCTGAAGGGGAAAATTGTCCTTGTCTCTAGTTGTTTTGGTTTGCAATGCCCTGTAGTGTCATCCTGAGGAGAGAAGTTGAAACAGTTTATGTCCAGGATGTGAGATGTCTGCAGATACCTTCTCAGCCCTCTCTCTGACCCAAGCAATATACAGTCTTTTATGGAAAGCAAGTTGATTGTAATTATTCTTTCTGCAGTCTAACTATCTGTTGGAGTCTTTACTTATCCTATTTGGTTGCTGTACCAAACCAGACAGTTATAAAGTACATATGACTGACTCAATAATTCCTCTATAAAACTGTATCAACAGCTCCTGGGGCAGTCTGAACTTCCTGAGTTGACGCATAAAGAACATTCTTTGTTTTTCTTTTCAATGATGGTTCTAATGTTGCATGTCCATTTTAAGTCCATGGAGATCTGCAGTTCTCTACACTCTGTTGGAGTCAGTCTTCCAATATCTTTGAAAATAGTTAAATCTAGCTGGGATGTAGGATCTGAGGCCAGTAACAATCTAGCCAATTCCCAAATCTTGCCAATTCAAATGTGGAATCAGTTGCTGAAAATATAAGCTAAACTGACACATTGATTAAAGTCTTGGTTTCTCAAACCACAGTCTTTTAAATCTGCCTTACATGGCTTAGTTTGTATAATACACACTATAAATCAGGAATAGATTTTCAGTTAGAATTGTGTTTAGCACCTACTGGGTGGATTCACAACAGTTGTGACCACCACAACAGACATGGCAAGTCACAAACTGTTCATTTGCCAGTGTAATGTTGCACTCCTGAAGATGTTGCAGCAAATAAATGTATTAATAAATAGAAACTCAGACTAGTGCTTACCATTGAAAGTTGCTAACTTCGTATTCATTTTGAGTAAGTAATATTTTTAAAGCACAAGTCCCAAACCCCAAAGGAGATTTCTGTTGGTACATTGGCAGTTCAAGGCTCAACGCTGCCTGTCTGCCATTCTGTAAACTATGGCTTCTAAATCACATTAGCTATATTTACATAGCAGATTAAGTCAAATCTAAACAAACTGCAACATACTTTGGTAAATCTAGGTAAACCTAGTCAGGAATATTTTAAAGAAATAACACTAACAGTTATGAATGTAATTATTTCAGCCTTCCAAATTGTTTCCTCTCTTTAAAGATCTGCTAGGAAACCTGCTGCTTTTTAATCCACCCCAGAAATTCATCCTTAGATAATCTTCACAGAAAGAGTAAGAAGATAACATATTGCAGAGGCACCATTTTGTTCCAATTAACTGATTTCACCAATCTTGATTTCAGCAAAACATGACATGTTGATTAACAAGGTAGTTAAATATAGGAGGAACAGCATGACATGTAACTGTCAGACCTAACCCAAGAATGATGTAAAATAATCAGCCAAAGTTCAGTCCTTTATCTGCTTATCTATATAAACAAAAATCTTGCCAGACTAAACCTCTATCGCCCTAACCTGATGGATATACCCTGGGAGACTCTAGTTTGTAGCTATCCTAAATTGAGTCCCCCCTCCCTGTGGTCCAGCTCCAGTCTGTGCTGTCTCTTGTTTCACCACCACCCCTTCCTTGATATGCACTCCTTCCTTCCTGGGAACCTGCTGCATTACTGTAGTTCATCACAATAGTCATCATGTAGTTCATGATGTAATGGGAAAAAATATCAAGTGGCTAACACAAGGATCAGTCTGATTCTCTAGTCTTCAATATTGTTGTTAATCACTGGATGTAGAGCAGAGGTGTCAAAACCGGGCATGGGCATGGCCAGCGCATGGCGCATCCGGCCCACAGGCCATGAGTTTGACACCCCTGATGTAGAGGAAGGAAATGTAGAGGAAGGAAATATCAGATTTGCAGTTGACTCAAAACTGCTTGAGTTAAGTAATGTCCTAAAATATGGAAGATCATCTTGATAGACTACTAATAACAGAATGAAAAGATCAAACGTAAGCACAGAGATTTTCAATTACAAAAAACCAAATCAAATGTATATTAATGGCACTATGGAAATAGATATTGCAGTAATAATTGACTGCAAACTAAAAATGGGTCAGCAAAAAATGCAAATACAGTTTTAGACAACATTAACAAAAACATACTTCTAAATAATGGGAAATCATTATAACTCTTTATTTTGTTTATGCAAAGCCCCACTTTAAGTATTATCAAAGGAACACTATGAACATGTCACTAAATTCTCTTTTGGACTACAAGCATACATTCATAGGTTTGCTTATTTGTTTTTTATATTTATACATCACTGTGATTTATAAGGACTTCAAAGGACTTCATGATGAAAACACTAAAACATAATTAAATGTAATAAGTAATATTACATATCAGGATTGTGTGTGTGTGGTGTTGTTTTTTACTTAGTATTTGGATTACTCAAAAAACTGGACAAGTGACTTTATGCAATAGTAGGGGAAGGTGGGAAATTATACATGAAATTGTAAAAGGCTTTCTGCAAAATCAAAATGTACCTGGGAAGATACAAATTGGTACTTGTCATCCTTTAAAAAACCAAGCATCATTATCATTCCAATATAACATCTTTTCAGACAATTAACATTGTTCCTCTTCTGTTTGACTTCAAGCATACACCATTCTCAAGATCTTTAAAAGTTGATGTCTCTGTTCTTCTGCCACAGGCGAACATCATGGTCATTAAAGCAATGTTAATTAATATCCATAATTTGATGGGAATAACCATTCTAATCTAGCTTTTCCCCACCATTACTTTCTCCTTCTAATTGATTGAAATTTTCCAGGGCTGCTTTTGATGCAGAAAAGGAGGTATTCTCAAATTGAATTAAGCTGTGGATCTTGCTATGCAGAGCAACATACACCAAAGCAGTAAGTATAGTTTATGAAGGGCATATTGCATAGTGCAATAATTCTGTTCATGCTGTTTTCTTCCTTCCAGTGCTGTTATTATATATTTTGATATTTTATATTTAGTAAGCTTGGAAGAGAATTGTCCAGCTTGACTTTCAGGTGAAAAATAATAGTCAAGCTAGCTATGTGAAATATGAAAGATCAAATGAAGGCTCCTTCAATGTATTTGAGTAACTGTGACATTAGCTGTCTGTCAGTAGCTCATTGACAACAATAAAGAATTCTGCACAGAATTTAAATTCCAGAGGTAGTAGACAGCTGGATACTTTTCTTCTTCATTTAGGGATAGAGAGATTAAGCTTTTCAGAATCTAAAACACATAAAGCAGGGGTGTCAAACCCACAGGGGTGTCAAACCCACAGCCCACAGGCTGGATGTGTCACACACTGGCCACACCCACTCCCAGTTTAACAAAGGGGGAAAAGGTCAAAATATGTCATGTGACGACAATGTGAAGATGTGAATTTGACATCCCTGACATAAAGCAATCATAGTATCTGCTGAAAACTAAACTTCTCCAAATTGAATGATTTTTCATACTTGTGGTAGCCACTGAATTTCCCTGGATGACACTAGAAGCTGGCAGCACACTGCAGCCTAGTGGAGGGGGCCTCTTTTGCTATCCCATGAGCTCATCTTCTATTCATTCTCTTATCTGTTGGGATGGGGATGGGACGCCCCTGATTTTCCAGGGACGTTCCATCCCCATCCCAACAGATAAGAGATAACAGATAATTGAATGTTTTAGTGGTGATCTCATTTACTAACATCACCACTAGAGGGGTTATGTCAATGTGATTGAAGGGTTTCACCCATGTGGATCTATTCTCCAATCCCAATGCTGTATCTATGCTGCTTTTTTCTGCTTGTAAAAATGGTATAAAAAGAATAAACACTGCCCAGGCAGTCAGACATCTTTGGACACTGAAATGACTGGTTATTGAATCCCCACACATACTCAAGGTAATTAAGGGGCAGAATTATGTCTTCAACCTTTTAAAATACTCACCCACTTAATCCCCAAAAATGAAAAGGGGCCTGAAAATTAAAGCCCAGCCCATTACAGTAATGCAGTAACAAGACTAGCCTTCCTACATTACAATAGATTCCACACAAGCTTTGTTTTGACTTTCCCTAAGCAAGAAGCAAATTAAAGTATTTCCAAGACAAAGAACCTTTGAGCAGCACGTGTTGTCTCAGTTCTTGCTGCTTGGTTCTTACTCCAGATTCTGCACCACAGCTCAGTGCTAACAGTAGTACTACAATTTCATTACAGATGCAAGAAAAGAACACAAAGCCCTTTTGTATCCACATCTAGTAAGCTGATTGATTTCTAGGTGGATTTAGATTACAGCTTAAGTGCTCCTGTGAAAACACGGATAGACTGCTTTAAGCCAGTTTTAGTTGTCATGGTTTCCTGTAAGAAATCCTGAAGCTGCAGTTTGGTGCCAATGATAAAATTCTGAAGCAGAGAACAATAACTACTCACCAGACACACACCCTCAACACAGTGGTGGGATTCAAAAAATTTTACTACCAGTTCTGTGCATGTGGCTTGGTGGGCATAGCAGTGGAAGGATACTGTAAAATCTCCAGTCAGGGGTGGTATTTGTCAGTTCTCGAACTACTCAAAATTTCCACTACCGGTTCTGCAGCTGGTCAGACCCTGCTGAATACCACCTCTGCCTCAACATATACAAATATAGAGAAAGCACAAGCTCTAGAATGTTATCAAAAGCATGTTTTTTGGTGCAACATAGAAAATTTATCGTGTTTTTTGCTTATTAGTTCTCATTCCATTTGCTTAAGATTTGCTTAGAAATTTGCTTTCAAAAGAGAATTTTGGAGAAATTGTTCTTGCAATTATTTTGTTATGTGATGTTCATGGAATAGTGATGTAAGTGCCACTGTGTCTGCTTCACATTTTGCCAAGACTTACCCAACAGAGGGGGATGTGCCACTGCCATATCCAATCTGTAACATATTAGTTTAATGTCTTTTCCAGGACTCTTCATGGATACAGAACCTCTCAGAGACCTCCATGGGCCTCTGAGAGAACCAAATATTGACCCATGGATCTGAATTGCACAGGGAGGTTCTGATCCTTGGCATTCAGCATGTCAGGATAGAATGGGAAAGTAATGAAGGTATACTATCATGGCAAGCCATCCTTAAAAGGCCTATGGAGGCCCAAGAGAAGACTTACTGCTTAGTGCAAACCAGCTAGAAGTCAGAGAAAGCAAACCCACCCAGTTCAGATCTTCTGGGGGTAGAACAAAAAACAGGTTAATCTCAGGCAGGAAGCAGCTTTTCCTTGGGCTAAGAGATATAGATCATTTTCTAGGGTATCTATCTCTGCGTTTGTAGATATAGCTGTACCTACATCTATCTGTATATATATGTTTCTGGGTATGTGTATGTGCATTTATATTAATATATATGAGATATGAAAATGAAACACGCATATCACACACAAGTTGCTCTTTGGTTATTTTATGTTCATGTCAGAGAAATTATAAGAATATCCATTAAAACAATGGCTGGAATCTAACATCACTTTAAACATAAGTCTTATTAATTAAGCTATCATGGGCTGGGATTGCACAACATGCTAATAAAATATAAAATATATTTTATGGTGCTAAAACATAAACCTTCAAGATTTTGATGCTTATATAAACCCCTTTCTCTAAAAGATTTAATTAAGAAAGGTTAGAACTGAATAGAGCCCAGCCAACCATCTTAACTTTAAAATAAAACTCTAAATAGTGGGATTGAAAACAAGGCAAAATGTTACAGTAATACACAGAAGAAAGAGATAAGAAAACAAAAGGAAGAGAAAACAGAGACATCTCAAGAATACGTTTGGGTTTTCAGGGAGATGATGAAAGTCTATAGCATATAAATGGTACAAATGTATTGGTCTATACTGTATAGAAGGATAAATAGCAATCATAATGGTCAAGCAAAATGGAGAAAACTTTCACAGGATGTTAATTTGACCACTCAAGATTTTCCTACAGACCACAGAAACCTTCTGAGTCACAGGAAATCAATGAGTATAACCTGTCACTAACTGAAATGGAGTCTGTGCCTCATTCACTGAAGAATAATGTTGTCATGCCACTTAGCTTTACAGCCACTTCCCATAGAAGGAACTTACTTAGTGACTCCTGAGTGCTGATAACTGGCCCATTTCCAAAGGACAAAGACAAGAGAAGCTGATTAAATCTTATTATACAATACTAATTAAAGCTGGTGTCACAAGCCAATGTTCTTGCACTGTCACTTTCCAATCTTACATAAAGCCTACTGCATGGACCTACTGTTGAGAACTGAAGAAGCTCCTTGGATGAGAAGCAAAATGTTTCCAAACCAAAAACTAAGAAACTCCAATTGCCATTTGGAAAAAGCACTTTTGGGACACCCATGACCTAGATGATTGAGAATCTCCATAGACAAAGCATGATGACTTGCCAAGTTAATGAGTGCTTGGGTAGCAGATACCATTGCCTAGCCTCACTTGAAAAACAAAAGTAAGATTCTTAAAGCTCAAGCTACCTATTTACATAGTTATATGATCTGGAGTTAGTAGCATTTAGGGAACACATAATCTAGAAATTGCTTTCTAATGACAGGAAAGTTTTTGTAGGCAATTCTTTATAGAATTATCAGTGGCATGCTGACTGTCACACTCTTCAGGTTACAGGGAACGTGCCAGATCCTTGGGAAGTTTTCTTTCAGTTATCAATCTTCTTGCCCAAAAAAATCTCTTTGGCACAAAATTCTTGAGGATGAAGGATGATAGAAGAAACTATCTGACTTGCAGAATGCACTGATTATCATTCTTTCTTACTCTGTTCAAAGATGGCATCATAAAATGTATAAAGAAAGCTCCATTTCTCCCTCTGATTGTGGATACAACAAATCAGTATATGTATTTATTTCCTTACTTAGACTTCTGTGCTGCTGCAAAAAAACAAGACTCTAAGCAGCATACAACTCCTGTGAGCTGTAAATCAGAATAAATAAAACTATACAAAACTATAATAATAAACTTAAAATAACCTGGCATCTAGAAATGTTCCCTCACACCCACAATATACACAGTGTGCTTTGTACCTAGGAGCAGAAAATACACTATATACTATCGCCAAAAGGGTGCATTGGAAGATCCAGGTTTCAGTGAAACCTTGAACCATAAACTAGCCTATTACAATTTAATTTACTATATAATACAAATATAGTCTGTGCGGTTAGTTGGGGATAGAATATTTTGCCAGTCCAGAAATTTAGGTTAATGAATACATTATGATAAAATAATCTGTGGTAAGCCACTGTGGTAGAGCAGGCCTACCTTATATTACCTCACAGATGTTTCAAATATTCTTTTTATAGAGCCAGTTTGGTTTAGTGGTTAAGGCCCCAGGTGAGAAACCAGGAGAGTCTGAGTTTTTTTCAATAAGCAGAAGTAATTTTTTATTAACCCTCCTAAAAGATAAAACAGGATCAGCTTCTGGCTTCAATGTTAAGTAGATAACATCAAGTTAATGTACTGTATGCTGAGATAGATATTTCTCTTTTGTTTGCTTCTTTCTCACACTAGCAGAGAATTTAAATATTCTGGCTGCTTTTTCTCTCCCACTGTCAGATTTCTCTTGTTCAGTTTGCCTAACCACAAAGCCACCTTCACATGCAGGAGTGATAAATCTAGAAGGAAACAGCTCTGTCCTTTTCTAAAAAGGTTGCTCTTTCACCTGCTATCCACTAGAGCATATCTTCCAGCTGCCTAGTAATGACATTACGAAAAGCAATTCAGCTCACATTGAAGCACAGATGGAACTCTGAGGTAGTGTGCTCCAACCAGTCATTTTATATATTGTTTTGGAAAAAAGCTGGAAGTTACTGCTGGCCATGATGTTAAGGCACATATTGCCTGAAAATTTCATGGTAAACTGGAAACTGAGGGGGGGAGTGTTTCTAAAAAACACAAAACTGAATTTATTTTATTACATTTCCAGTGATACCTTTGCCATGTGCCAGTACATTTCATATTATATTGATAAATCATGACAATAAAGTCTATGACTTACAGGGAGATTTGCCTATTCCCAAAGTAGCCATCATGATGGACATGAGCAGTCATAAAACTCAATTTTCCAGCAGACAGATGGGTGAAGTTGTTCTCTGCCCCTTTCTCTGAGCTTTCAGGAGGCTTCCTACCAACTTAAGCGCATCTTCATTATCAGGCAAGCAAAGCACTTGGCTGTAGGAAACATCATTTTAATTTTTTAAGAATGTCTCAGGACCTGTGTAAAGTTTACAAGCATTATGTAAATAAAGACTATGCAAGAGTATGCACTTTGCTTTATGGTGTGCCAGCTTCCCATGTAGAGTGTGGGCAATATTAGAGTGTGGTTTGCTATTGCCTTCTTCAGATATTTTTCCCAACTTCTCAGATCATTCTAAAGACCAGAACTTTCCATATGATGTCCTCCTAGGCTTCTGAAATTAGCTAAAGGCAGCTAAGTGCTTTCACATAACTAAACAATCAATTAATAGAATCTTTAAAACCATTAATTCAGCCTTAGATTGGTGAGAGCCAGTGAAATGGACATCCAATTCAGAAAGATTATGCATCCATATGCAATTTATTATATTACAATATATTGCTTTAATAACCTTTTATTCAGGTTTTCTAACAATACTAACATACACACACACATATTTTTGTCCATTTTCCTACCAATGGGTCGAGATATTTTGTAATGAGAAAATCCAAATATCTCATACCTAGGCAGCCAGTTAGTGATGGCATCAAGAGGGAAGAGATGAGATGTGTCTCATGTGTTGTTATACAAACCCTAGGATTACATACTTGCAGTTAAAGTTGGAATGAAAAGGGCAGAGTTTGCAATATGCCATCAAGTGTATATTTCATCATTTCATCATCAGTGAAATGGACATCCAATTAACTATTCCAGTCATGGTCCAAGGGACAAGAACAAAAGGATGGCTAGCTTGGTATGTCCTACTACACCTAAGCAATACATAATTTTCCTATGGGAAGTTTGTTAGCGATGGGTGTCACATGTTGAATCTGTTTTTTGTCCAGGGCACTGGAAACTCCAGCAGAAGTTGGGAGTGTTTTTATCGGTCCCTCCATCCTAATCTTAATCTCTGTGGATCCCCCTTTGCAGGGAGGAAGGGTCAGTTTGAATAGTCCACCCAAGACACTTCACGGACTAAATGAAGATACAAACAGAATTTGAAGTAGTCCCTGAAACCTATTGCATGGCTCAACCAAGAACTCAATCAGTAAGAGGCAGTGCTGGCTGGGATCAGATTGTGCTTTTGTGTACTCTCTATGCAATTGAATCTCAGAGACCTCTAATTCTCAAAGGAGATGAAGTAGCATAGACACTTAGACTATTGTTAGACACAAAGTGCAAGTATGATCCAAAACATGTGAGAGTCTTTATTAAAGCAGTGAAATATACTCATTTCTCTATTTATTGCATCCATAGGTCATTGGCTGGTAACCCTGTTCCATGTGATTAATATACTTCTAGATAAGATGAATTCCTGCATGGTCTTTGTGGGTCCATTGTTGGGAAAAATGGTTTGGATTTGTTCAGAGGTGGACTTTGGCTCTACATATCCTATGAAATTGATCGATTGAATTGATTGAAATTGATGTCCTATGAAATGAACAACCTTGCTCATTATCTCTGAACCTGTTACTCCTGATGAAATAGGATCTTGGTATATTAAATTCTAACACCATTGTTAACTTGCATCCCCACCCCAGAGTTGATGTGCAATCTAGCTGTTCTCCTGGAGAGACAGTTCCTGCCCAAGGAGCAGGTAGAAACTTGTTAGCCCTTCAAAGTACATCAGAATAAGAAAATTATGCAGGTAAGTCAAGACTACATTTATTATAACAGCTATAGTAACACAGTCTTGCAAATCTGAATCCTCTTCCCTGCCTTTATCTTTGTGAAAGCTAAGAAAGAGTCTGACTGAGATGTTATTTTCTTGACCTAGGCTCAGATCCCTTTTATCTGACCATTCCCTTGATAGTGGATACCAGTCAGATACTAGGGTTATCCATTTTAAAACATTAATAGATGCACTTCCCTCCCCTTCTGCCTGGTCTTTTAGTCCCCTCTAGTGTCCATTTGCAACGTTCAAAGAATCTTAGTTCCTAATATGGAGTTAGTTCTATTTCAATTGTTTTCCCTGTATGTATTAATTACATACACGTTTTCCCCATTTTACAGCAAACCTATAAATGTTCCAAACTCTTCTGGTTTTCTAATCTGTTTATAACTTTCTTAAATCAAGAAAAAAATGGTTTGAGTTTCTTTTTGTTTTTTGCTTTCTGCTGATTATATTTTTAAAATCTTAAGTCTCTATTATAAAATTTATTGTATTGAAGACAGAAAGGTAAAACACCAGGTGTTGAATTAAAATTGGTGTTTTGCACATATTTAATATCCATGAGATAGTTACATACAAGGTATGATTAGAAAATGAGTACAGCTGGCTTAGTATCCTTTCTAAAGGTTTCGCCATGGCTGAAAACAAGACTTTGTCTTCCTTATTTCCTAGTGGTCAATCTTTCACATGACACTGCTGTTCTATTGTCCCTTTGCAAGGATCTGCCATTTGGGGTGTCTGTGGATAACCCACCATTCTCTCCTTCTCCTGAGAAGTTCTGAAGGACCGAGCCACTTGCTGGTCTCTTGTTCTTCATCATGGTTGTTGTCACCAGAGATATCATCAGTCAGCAATGCTTCATCTAGAAACTTTCCTCATTTTTTGGAAAGTTTTGTTGATATAGGGCAAAGAGACAGAAACTTGAAAACCTAACTCCCATTTTCCCTTCTTTCCCTCCTCTTATACCCCAAGTAGTTAAAATAAAGTCACTCTGAAATCTTACTGTTTTCTTAGTTTCTCAGACAGTATTTTCTTCTTCACGTCATATTCAATATGCCCCAAAAATCAAATTTATAGTCCTCCATGGAACATGGCCAGGTAACCTTTGGACTTACTTATCTTCAGTGGTTTTGGCTTATCTGTGACTATAATTTTAAGTGATTGTGATTTAGGTTCCTTCTGTGAAGCAACATCACTGAAATGTGACATAGGAGGGGGAGCCTGTCTTGTGGAACAGACTTATACCCTGAGATACCCTGAGATTCAGATGTGCCTCACCTGGTTCTTCTTCCAAACACTGGAACCAGGATGTTAGTGGAGTTCTGAATATGAGTTATGTTTTTATTCTGTTAAAAAATCTGTAAATGTCAACCTTACCAGGTAGAGCAGACAGGAAACATGACAAAATAGTCTAATTCTACTTTATTGTAAAGTTACATTAATAGAATCTTCCAAGTCTGAAAATATAATTCCCCCGTTTTCACCTTTACAGCCTGAGAATTTAGAGAATTCCTTCTAAACTTTTTGTTCCACCCATTATGCTATGCTGTCTCTTATCTGATTATTACCTAGGCAGCATTTCTTTTCATCATCTTTAAAAGTATTTCCCATATATCAATACAAAGAATGGTTTTAATTGTTCCTTTGAATTGTTGCTGTTGTGCTTACCTATGTTTTTGTTAGCTTTCTGAGATACTAGCTTTAGATGGGCAATCATATAGATTCTTTTAAATAAAAAAAGTAAAACTAACTTGTCAGGAACGTGGCTGACAAAATGTTAAGGTTTATAAACATCTATCCCTTATTTTAGACTACCTTGTTTGGTAGCGCCAAATTTTAGTATTAAATAAGAATACATCTCTTTTATAAAACAACACACTAAGGAATAAAGAGAAAATCTGTTTTATTACAACTCTTGGCAGTTCTATACAAAAATTCTGAACCAATTGAAAAGAACTTTAGACTTCTGCATTCTCAGCTGTGTTACTTCCAGCTCAGCTCCAACGTATTTGGATCCACTGTGAAATTAGGCTTCAAGGTGTTTGTTTTGGTGTTGTGAGTTCATTTCCCTATTATGGTGTTGGAAGAAAAATCTATCTAATTCAGGTCTAAGCCAGGAATAAAATAAAATGGAGGCTGATTGGAAAGAAATTTTAATAATGAATAGAACCAACAGCAGTTCTGGGTCAACTGAACAAATGGTTGAATGAATGGGTGGATCTTTATAGATTTCTGTGACTTTGAAGTTTGAACTGTTCTGAGGAGTTGTGCATTGAAGGGGCTTGTATCTTTTGCTAAATGGTGGTGGCTTAACCCTTTTATGTCCTAAAGAGTAATGTCCTGTTCTTAGAATTTGGGTAGAGGAGAATGTCAATTTTAATCCCATTCTTGGAAGTAAAGTTATTTTGTTTTGTGAATAGGCTGGCCCAAACTTTCTTAATGGGCACACAATATCTGCTGGGGGCTATTAAGAAAGATTGAGTCTGTCTTCTGCCTTTAAAAACATGTTTCTCCATTTCTCCTTTATGGATATATATTATTCTACCTTTTTAAATATTTCCCAAAATATTTCATTCTTGGGGAGTGCAGGCTTCTCACAATAGGAAAGAAAGTCTTGCCTTATCCTTCAGCTCTTGGAAGAGGCTTAGTTTAATTTTGCAATTCAGATAAAAACAACAGGAGTGAAATTGATGAAAGTTTTGTCAGTTTTTCACTTCCAATTTTTCAACCCCAGAGTAACAATTTGTCCAAAATGCAGTAAGGGTAGTCCTTGCCCTATAACAGTTTGTTAAATGACTGTTAGATTTGCATGAAGAGTCAGACACGGAGTGCTTCAGTGAAGAGTTTATTAGTGACTACAGCTCATAACAGACCCGATTTGGCTGGGCTGTGGCTGCTACTTATAGCCAGCAGCCGCAGTTGCCAGCCAATCAGAGTGCAGGGTTTTCCCGCACTTTTTAAACCAATCCTATTTGACATTTTACAAGAACAATTCAAACTAAACCAATGACATTCAAACCTACATACATAACACCCCTCCCCACTAGGTGCAGTCCATACTCAAACCCCAACCTATCTAATGTATTCTTTTAAATAGGTGGGGCTCTTACGTGTACGTTGAGACCTTCGTGGTTCAGAGGTTTTAACGTTCTCACCCAGTGAGAGGGGAAATGTGTCTGTTGACATTTCCCTAGTTGGACTTCCTGTGAAAGAAGACCCTGTTTGATTGTTAGAATCTGGTCTCTCCTTCCAACCTATCTCCAGCCCAATGTCAGCATCCAAGTCAGGTAGTGATGTGCAATCTTCCACTTGTAAGGATGGATTTTGGCATCGTGACAGGTTTTGGGATGGTTCCTGTTGTAATGGCTCGTTACACATGGGGTTGATTCTTGTTTGCTGATTATCCTCATGTTCCTCCCCTCCCCTAGAAAAGGCATTAGGTATGGGAACTAGAGAGGAACAATTGCGATGTTCCTGGGGTAACCTGGATCTAAGCTGATCAATGTGCCTGCTCCAGAGGAATCCATCCTCTGTTTGTACCCTGTAAGAACGAGGGCCTGTGATTTGAGTAATTTCAGCAGGAATCCATGAAGGTTCATCCATAAGGTTCTTAGCATAAACAGAATCACCCACACTGAACATGCGAACTTTGCTAGTGGAATCAAGTGGTGCGTTGGGTGCGTAAGTGGGATGAAGGCGGTCAAGGGGAGACCTGAGTTTCCTACCCATCAACAACTCTGCTGGGGATAAGTTAGTTGATGGGTTAGGAGTGATGTGCTGAACACTAAGAAGTTTTTCAACTTTCTCAGTGATGTCCCCAGGACCCAATTGCTGAAGCTTTTCCTTGGTAAAACGTACCATTCGTTCAGCCCGGCCGTTAGCGAAGGGTGCCGGGGCTGTCAGGGCATGTCTGATACCCAGTTGTGCTAGATAGGATTCAAAAAGGTTGGATGTAAATTGAGGGCCATTGTCAGAGACAAGAACATCAGGTAACCCGTGGGTTACAAAAAGCTTTTAAGCTGCTTGATGACAGCATCAGTTGTGGTGGATGCCATAGGGATTACCTCTAGCCATTTGGAATATGCATCTATAATAAGGAAGGTGTGCCCTCTGGTAGGGCCAGTGAAATCAATGTGAATCCTAGACCATGGGCCCCTAGGACTTTCCCATTCCTGTTTGGGGGCGAGAGGTGGGGCAGGCCTGACTACCTGACAGTTGGGACAAGATGCAACCCAGTTTTCAACCATTTTGTCAATACCTGGCCACCATACATAACTCCTGGCCAATCCCTTCATCCTTACAATACCAGGATGACCCTCATGTAACATTTCCAAAACCTCTCTTTGCAGTTTTGCAGGAATAACCACCCTGTTACCCCACAAAATACATCCTCTTAATACAGATAATTCAGTTTGCCTGGACTTAAAAGGTTGGGCAAGGTGAGGTAGATCTTGAAGAGGCCAACCTTTCTTAATCCAGCCTATAATAGGAGCCAATAAAGTGTCTTTGGCAGTCTCTCTGGCAATTTCAGCAGTGTGTACTGGAAGCTTGGCAACAGTTTCTAGGAAAAAGGTGTGCACCTCAGGTTCAAAGTCCTCCTTGTTACAAGGAAGTGGGCAACGACTCAAACCATCAGCATGTCCAATGTCCTTGCCAGGCTTATGGATAAGTTTGTATGAATAAGCAGCAAGAAATTCAGTCCACCTCAGCATTCTTGGTGACAGGATAGTGGGTGTAGGTTTGTCTCCTGCCACAATGCCTAACAAAGGTTTGTGATCTGTGACAATGGTAAATGTTTTCCCATATAAATACTCATGAAATTTCTTGATAGCTGCAACAATTGCCAATGCTTCCTTGTCCAATTGGCTGTAATTCCTCTCTGCTTTGGTCAAGGTGCGAGAGTAAAATGCAATAGGGACTTCCCTCCCACTGGGAAGCCTGTGGCTCAAACCCCCTCCAAAGGGGGATGCATCACAAGTCAGTACAACAGGCAAATTCTCAGAGAACTGTATGAGTACAGCATCAGACGTGATTAGTCTTTTAATACTGTTAAATGCTGATTTTTCCTTCCTGCCCCAGACCCAAACAGACTTTTGTCAAGTAATCTGTGTAATGGTTCTGCAATGGTTGCCTTCTGAGGTAGGAACATGTGATAAAAGTTAATAAGTCCAAGGAAGGCTTGCAAATCTGTTTTGCATTTTGGTCTAGGGGCTTCTTTGATTGCTTGAACCTTGGCATCTGTAGGGTGGATGCCATGCTTGTCAATCATATAGCCCAAGAACTCAACCTTGTCAGTTCTAAGAGTGCATTTTTCTTCCTTGACTTTTAACCCCGCTTTCTTGAATCTGGTAAGGACTTCTCTGAGTCTCTCTTGTAACTGTCATTTTCAGCAGAGATTAACACATCATCAAAGTAAGGCTACCCTGGCAGTCCTTGGAGCATCCTTTCCATAAGGCTTTGGAAGATGCCTGGTGCCACGCTTACTCCAAACTGTAACCTTTTACATTTGAAGGCACCTCTATGAGTCACAATGGTTTGGGCCTCTGCAGTGGCATCATCAACTGTTAGTTGTTGATATGCCTGGGCCAGATCCAATTTGGCAAAGACTGTACCCCTGCCAAGTGAATGTAGTAAATGATGCACCACTGGAACTGGATATGTGCTCTGTTGAAGCACATGGTTCAATGTCCCCTTATAGTCTCCACAGATTCTTACTGACCCATCAGTCTTGACTGGCGTGACTATGGGTGTCTCCCACCTGGAGTGGTCAGTGGGCTCTAAAACTCCTTGAGCTAGGGGTCCCCATATACTTGCCCAATCCTTCGCTGAAGACCTCTGGAAACTCAGACTTCAAGGCCTCCTCCCATTCAGTGTTGCTCACGTGATTGATGCCAGTCACCTCGATGCCTAGTGGATTGAACCACTCAGCAAGCTTGGGCGATCCTTGTCCACGATGGTCAGGGGCAAGCGTTTGGTGTGGCCTTTGAACTTCACATTGAATTCTCTTGTTCCAACTACTGGAATCTTGTTCCCTTGGTAGTCTTTAAGAGTCAGTGCTGGCTTCTGGAAATGCTTCTTCTGGATGTTGGGAAGTAGCCTGTGAATAGTGTCCCATGACACCATAGATAAATAGGAGCCTGAGTTCACTTCCATTTGGCAAGGCCTTCCTTCAATTAGTACCTTCACATGTACTTTTCTGCTTCTTAAGGGTGAAGAATGACCAATAGTGAATGTTTGATGAGTTTCATTCTTCCCATTTGCTTCTGTGTTGCGCCCCATTTTCTCACTGAAGTTGTTATGCTTGAATTCTTTGTCAGGAAACTTCTTTCTGCTTGGTGGAGTTCTGGATGATTTGCAGACTCTTGCTAGGTGACCTCTTTTTTCACAACGGAGGCAGATGGTATCAAAAAACTTGCATTCAGTGTGGGGGTGGCCTCCCACCACAACCTCTGCAATAAAAGTCTTGCCTCTTTCTTCCAAGTTCTTTCCTTTTCTTCTCCATTCTGAGTCTATAAATTCCTTCCTCCACCTCGCTACAGTCTGAATCAGAATCTATTTGCTGCAATGGGTTGTTGTGGATTTTTCCACATCAGGATGGCTTCGGCCTTGTTAATTTTCTTCATGGCTGCTGCTGAGGACTTGGTAGCTTCCGCTGAAGAAGCTTCTTCTATGCCCTCCTTAAGCGTGATCTTAGGTTTCATTAATAATTTGCTCTGCAAAACCTTGCCTTTTAGGCCTAGAACAAATCGATCGCGCATGGCCTCTTCTAAGTTGATAAATTCACATGCACCCCACATGTCCCTTAAACTTGCCATGAAGTCATTAACGTTTTCGCTTTCCCCTTGATCCCGATGGTAGAATTCAGGTCTCTTAATGAGGCATGATACTTGTGGCGCGTAATGGGCTCTTAATAACTTTTCTAAGTCGGGCCAGTCCATTACCTTCACCTCTGCAGCTCCCGCCAATGCCTTCGCCATCTTGAAAACGGCCGGACCGCAGTGGGTGAGAAAGACCGCCCTCTTCCGCTTCTCAGAAATGTCGGCGAGATCGTTTCCCTCCAAATACATTTGGAAACGATCTGCATACGAGTCCCAGTCTTCTGCCATCGGATCGAACGGGGCTGGTGGGGTGTTCAGCACAGCCATCTCTCTCAGCTTGTTCTCCGCGTTGTCTTCTCTTCGGGAAGGATCCCACCTTCGTCGCCAGTGTTAGATTTGCATGAAGAGTCAGATGCAGAGTGCTTCAGTGAAGAGTTTATTAGTGACATAACAGACCCTATTTGGCTGGGCTGCGGCTGCTACTTATAGCCAGCAGCCGCAGTTGCCAGCCAATTAGAGTGCAGGGTTTTCCCGCACTTTTTAAACCAATCATTTCTAACATTTTACAAGAACAGTTCAAACTTAACCAATGACATTCAAACCAATGACATTAACCTGCATCAAACACTGCAATAGCAGTTGCAATAGCACTGAAAAAGTGACTTACAACCATTGTAGCAGTCCCATAGTCACATGATCACAATTCATATGCTTGGCAACTGACCCATATTTATAATGGTTGCAGTGTTCCTGGGTTGTGTGATAGTGCTAGGAGGCACTGAAGCTCTGGAACAGCTTCTCTACAGAGATCATATTACATCCCTCCCTGCTGGCTTTCAGAAAACTACTGAAAATGAAACTATTCCAAAGGTCATTATCTTCATTTAAACTCTGTGTTACCTCTTTGTTTTTTGCTCTTGTTTGCTGTTTTGGAGGAGCTTACAATGCTACCATTTGTTTTAATCCTACCATGGATGTTGTTTTATTGTATTCTCTGTAAACTGCTGAGAGTCATTAAATTGCAATGGGATAGAAGTTTAATAAATAAATAGAATAAAAGCTGCCTGCTCTCGTTGCCTTTTGAGGGAGTGTTTTTTCAGCTCTGGCCTCTGAAAAACAGTGAACAAACTGATGATTTTTCACTTCTTGCTCTTAGTATTTCAAGTGAGCAGAAGTGAAAGTGATTCTGGGTCACCTTCAAACTGCTTCTAAGGCTAAGAATAACAATGCCCTTAGTTGTATATGTAAACTGGGGGCCTGCTTTTTATCACCCACCCCACCCCCTACATACTCACACACTAATAAGAAAGAGCAGCCTTTGTGCTTTAGAGCAGCCTTTCTGCTTTTTCTCTAAAAGATAAGCATTGGAACAAATTATTTTCCTTCCAAATCACAGATAAGTTTTAGTATGAATTGATTTTATTTGTTGCATTTATAAACTGGCTTTCCCCAGAAGCTGAAGCCAGCATATGTAGAACCCCCTCTATTTATCCTCATGCTACCCTGTGTTATTCTACTTCTGCTAAAGCCTTTTCGTGCTATTCTTACTATTGCAGCAAAGTAGTATTGTGATTCCGCTCAATGAGATGTTTTTCCTCACTTCAGAGCCTCATCTGGTAGTTGCTGAAGTGCAGAGGCCTCTTTGGGCTATTGGAACTGCTAGAAGAGACCTTAAAGCAAAAACAGTGCAGACATATTGTTTCCTGTTAGAAAGTAAAAATTGTATCTTAGAGTGGTTTCAACGGGGTGCTTTGCACCAACCTTCAAGCAAAACACCTTTGAAGATCCATATAGCCATATTATATTTATGTAGCTAAACACTGGCAGATTTCTCTTCCCCTTATAAATCCTAAACTCACAAAAATATATAAACCTACCAAGCAGGGAAAAACATTTCAAAAATAGATTGATTTCCAGTGAATGATCAACGGAGGACACCAACTGTGGATTTCTTCAACAAGATATAGATTCATCCCCCAAGTCAAATAAAGCAGTTGCCAAATCAGTCTGAGGCTAATTAGATGATTATCTGAACCCAAGGTGGTAGTTACCTATACTGCTAATTTAAATCCAACACTCTCCTTTATTATCACATTTGAAAGAAGGAAGCATGGATATTTTCCCCTTTGGGTTTGGTGAAACTTTTTTTAGCAATTTATCTTTGCCACATCCCTTGAAGGACAATGCATCACTTACTCTCTCTTTACCTTTTCACCCCTACAGCCCTGGTTATAATGTGAAGTTTATGATGTAATTATATCAGACCCAAGTGAAATAGCCTCCTCCCCTTATCAGTGAGCTGATTACACTTAGTATGGCATAAACTCCTTCTCCCACTCTCTGCCAGGAGTCCAATTTTAAGCTCTAAATGTTTTATAGGTCCTTTGCACTCTGAGGAAAGGGAAAATAAGGGGAGGGGGAGTTTCCATTTACATATCTTGCACCAGAAGACACATTCATCATCTCTTTTTCGAAGCAAAGCACCCTCAGCTTGCCTCACCCTATTTGAACAGCTACTTAAATACAAAGCGAAGGCTATGAATCATTAACTCTGAGGAGTATCAACAGTGGGGGAACAAAACTATCTGTGACTGCTGCGCTTTGTGAGGGGGGGGACAAAAGCTTTCTTTGCCAAGAGTCTACCACTCTGTTTGTGTGTTTACAATATAATATATCCCCCCAAATTAGCCAGCCTTCCACAAGATGGTGCCCTCCAGAACTGTTCACCCATTCTTCGCAACAGAAATGGAAATGCAACAGATGTCCAGAGCCTTTCTGAACAGACCCACTCTCTCCCCTCTGGTCTCTCTGTGATTCAGAGCCACACAATATGAGGCATCCACTACTACTACCAGAAGGCTTTTGGGGTGGTGGCGTTTTTTTTGTTCTTTTTGTTATAACAAACCTTTTCAATTTAGGATACTCTTTGGAGGCCTGTCTGCATACCTGTTAGGTGTGTGTGTGTGTGTGTGTAGCATGTTTCTGAGCATGCCTTTTTTATTTATGGACAGGACATTTAGGAAAAACACTGGGGTATATATTCTTAAAATGTAATTTGATAATCATTATGATATGGATTTGGTGGTGCAAATCTTTCAGTTAACAATGATGATTTGGGAGTAGAAAACATTATTTTTCACAAACTGGATCATGCCTGCATAGCTAATATTTGAGAAAGATGGGAATTATTCATACACCAAATTTCTAGTTTAGCATTCAATGCAAACAATAGAAAATCATCTAGATCCAGATATCATAGGCAACATTGAATGGTGATTTAAAGATGCATATATACAAATATGTAGATAAATGTGGGTGATGAAGTTTCAACTGGTTGGGAAATGGTAAAGCATGAGGTTTGGAGGGAGGCATATAAATTCATTCTAGTAATTAATAAGGACTCCAACTTCCCATTGATAATCTACAGGCAATCCTCACAACAACCACAGTTGTAACTGGTAATTCCATCACTAAGCAATGTAAGAGAAACATCATATGATCACACCCAACTCATGATATCAGTACTGCTACAGTCATTATGCAAATTGCCTACAGTAGTTAAATATGATGTCACATGATCACAACTTGTAACTTCTGCTGCCTTTCCCATTGTTTGTCAGAAGCCTGCTCTGAAGGTTGTGTTGGAAGAAATATACTTCTGGGTTCAGTTCCAAGTGGGGAAAAAGACACTGGAAACATGGAGGCTGTTTGGAAGGTTTAATGGTGGACAGGACCACATGACCTGGAGCTCCAGAGTGAAAAGGAAGGATGATCACATGCTTCAAGGTGAAGGAAGAGATCAAAAAAGGGCTGGTATGCTGAGAGACCCTTAGTTATATACCCTCTGTTGGGCCCCACTTTAGTGTTTCCTTTTCCTGTGTAAGAAATGTATCCCATTGGCTGTCAGAGTCACAGGGGCAGGGGTCTTAGCCAGTGATGAATCCCAGTGATGGGATTCAAAAATTTTTACTACCGGTTCTGTGGGCGTGGCTTGGTGGGCATGGCAGGGGAAGGATACTGTAAAATCTCCAGTTAGAGGTGGTATTTGCTGGTTCTCTGAACTACTCAAAATTTATGCTACCAGTTCTCCAGAACTGGTCAGAACCTGCTGAATACCACCTCTGGTCTTAGCTAACTTTGGAGGCTTTGTCTGGACCACATGGCTTCACCTGAGTGCTGGCTGATCCAATCTTCCCAGGCCAGGTGGTGAGATAGGTAGTGGCCTTTGTTATGTAGAATACTCTGGCCCAGGCCTTAATGGCCCATCCATTAACAAATGTGTGGGGGGTGAGCTTCTGCCTCTCTGTGTTTCTACTTCTCTTTTAGGGGAAATATTCTGCCTTTTTAATATTTCCTAGCCTGAGCGCTCTGCCAGTGAAAATGGGCTCCTGAGCTCCATTTTCTGCAAAGAACTCCTGCAACCCTCTGCCAGCAAAAATGGAGCTCATGAGCTCCATTTTCACTGGCAGAGGCACCACGGGCCAGACTTTCACTGTTTCCAGGGTGGCTCCATGGGCCAGATCTAAGTACCCCATGGGCTGGTTCTGGCCCCCCCAGGCCTTGAGTTTGACACCCCTGATCTAAGTGATGAAAAACAAGATTCAGCAAAAGGTACAATAAAAAAGAACTTGTAGAAGGTAATTCCCACTCCATGGAATGAACCCCAATAATTTCATGTTATTAACGTATGTGGATGTTGAAAGAATTGTAATTTCCAGTAGGCAAAAGGTTGGGAGAAGACTGGCAGAGTTTGCAACAAGAAACTCCTAACATTCTTTTTATACCTCTTACGCCCCTGAATACTTTCCCGTTAGATCATGTTAGTCATTAAAATACATAAACAAATAACCTGGACAGATAACTTTCAACTGATTTGCATGATAAGCTAAGCATACTTGGGCTAAAAAGAAGTGTTGCTTCCAATGATTATTGGACAGGATAAGCAAATATAATTGTAGGTGGACATCTTGATGATTTTAAAGATGAATCAGAAGATTAATTAAAGAAAGAAAAGTGTGGGATTCAAGGCAGAAAGGCAGAATACATATTTTGTTGCTGCTGCTCATATAGTAACTTGGCACCGCAACTTAATTTTGCAAACAGTTAGTCTCCATGATATAAGGCCTTTAAACATATTGTCACTTGGCTACATTTATTATATGGAATTAGCTTCTAGTTGCTTGGAAGGATAGATTCTAGAAGCATCAAATAATTTATCCTGATCTCTGTTTTTATGTCCTGCTAGATTTTAATAGCCTGGAATGTTGTAGGTGAAGATCAAGGAGAGCATTAGCAGGCTTGAGAAGAAGGAGTAAGATGAGTTGAGGTGCAGCTGAATTTAATAGAATAAAATGAGATGGAGTGAGCTTGCATAAATGCTTCTAGCCATTGCTGGCTCCAGTTTCTACCATTCATCTCTCTTCCTTCACAATGTAATATGCAAGCTTTGCACTTACAAGTAATGAAACGTAGGCAATTATCTTTCCCTATGGCACCATTAGTCAGAGTCTGTTCTGCTTCTAAAATGTTTACCCCCAACCAAACTGTGCATTAAGTTCCATCTTTTCTTTTTACATTACACCACTAAATGAGATTACGTGGCAATAGTTTCCTTTGATACCAAGAATTTACTGCCAAATAATCTATTTAGGGTCAAGTAAGATTTGTTAAAATATTTACTTTTCAAATAAAAGAGATGTATGCAGAGACTGTTGCTGTGCTTCTTTCTTGCAATTGGACCTATAGTCCTTTGAACCAGAACAATAATTCCATTGTGTCATTTTAAAATATTTATTTTGCTGGATTTGTTGACTATCTGAAGTAGCCTATAACTATATAATGTACTTTTGCCTTGCTTTTACAATGACATATGTGAACTTCACATGAATCACACCGAAGTATTTCAGAAATAAACTGGGTATGACTGAATACTTGCAAGCCAATCTTTATTTAGTCACTTTCCAGAATTGATTGATGTAGCCTAATGGGATAATATTACTTCACTGAATTTTATAGAGAATATTAAAGAAGCTACAACCCTGAAAATACTAAGTAGTGATGAAAAAATACAAGCCAAATTGAAGTACTTGAGTTGAAGTCTAGCAAAATATACCAATTTCAATGGCTTTAAAAGAGGTTATATAGACCGAGGGGGAATAAAATTGTTGGTGGCTACTAGTCCTGAAGAATATTCAACAATAATGTTTTTGGGAACAGAAGTGGAACAGTACTATTGGCACCCAAGCCAATTTGTCTTATTTTAGGCATCTGGTTGGCACCGTAGAATCAATATGCTAATTAGTTGGATTGGTGTTCATTGGCAAGATGGTACCACAAAGTGCTGGAACATCTTCACATTATTTTTGATGCCCATCACATTCATTCCCCCACCAACATTTTAAAAAGATTGTTTAATCAAAAGTGAAATAGGTAAATGTCTTGTGGCAATATAAAGAACTGGTTTCTAGTATCGTAATTTATCACATGCTATTTCTGAGATGATAGAAACCAACCTGAGGAAATAGTTCACCTGATAAATTAACATTTTGTAACAGAACACTTCAAGCATGGCAGCCATTTTGTGAAGAGAATTGTCACATTCCCCCACAATTCTAAAAGATAGCCTATCCCTAAGTAAACCAATGGGTCATGTAACATCACTTTTCTTATTTTCTTCTGTGACGGAGTTGATTTTCAGGCCCATCATTATTTTTTACTCCTTTTTCTTAATATGGAGATGCAGTTTGCTAAAATGATTATATCCTTTCTCTTTCCTACAGAAGAACATGTGTTCTCTATCACCCTGAATCTTCTGCAGACTTGAGCCAAATACATTCAAAGAAAACTTTATTCATCTAGTTTGCCAGAAGACCTTGGGGATCAGGAGTTGCTGAAAGTTTGTTTATGTTTTCATTACCAGAAGTACAGCTGGCAGAGGAGATTGTAGCTTAGGTTGCCTCAGAGGAAAGAACATCACATTTTGGGCTGAAGAATAAATAGCTTTAAAATTGTCTGAAAAGAAAATTTGAATGAAACCCCACTGACCCACTCCCCCACCTGTTCTCCAAGCTTCTTAAAACCCAATAATGAGCAGTAGGGAATATTTCAGGAGATCTATCCATATGCAAAGCTCTTTGGATTAGAAACCCTCATGTTCAATGATGCCAAAATGTCTGCACAATCTCTGGCAGTCAGAAAACAGGTTTAACAAAACTAGTTTGATGTCTCTAACCGTAGTAGCAAAGTCTGGCTTTTAGAAAGACTAGAGCAAATTGATTTTCTGGTTCAGAAATCATGAGCATAGGGGTCAGGATGTTATGAACTACTTTGTCTCACAGTGTAAAGGGTACTTTGAGAGATATGTCACTATGCACATCATTATGTCTGACAAACTTAGGGATGTACTGTAAATGGCTGTGAGAACCATCCAGGAATGCTGCAGAAATTGAAAGATGATAGAAAATGTTTTGAAATACACAATTCTTTCCCTCCCACAATTCCTTGAATCCCCTATATATTTTTTCTTCTTTATCTTTCTCATCCTTTCTGCATTTGTCCACTCTCCCTTTGCTTGTTCTGCTATCTACAACCATGTTTGCTACCAGATAGAAGCCACTCTTGTTTTAACCTTTCATGATATTTGAGAATTTTCTACAAATTTTTGAGTTTGCTTTATTATCAAACATTTGAGGAGGCAATACTCTGGTGTTGTGATTTTCTATGATACATCTTCGTTTTATTTATATATATATAAATTATATATATATATATATATATATATATATATATATATGTTTTCGTAGATTTTCACGGGTAAAGGTATGTAGGTCTTGGTTTATTCGGGTCTTGTCCCATGTAAGATTGAGAATACCTTGGTGACATTTCGACGAGATCCCACTCGCTATCTCGACACCAGCCTGAAGATGGCGAGTGGGATCTCGTCGAAACGTCGCCAAGGTATTCTCAATCTTACACGGGACAAGACCCGAATAAACCAAGACCCGTGTAAGATTGAGAATACCTTGGCAACGTTTCAACAAAATCTCATCCGTCATCTTCAGGCTGGTGTCTTCAGCTTCGTTCTTCTGGGAGAAGTGTGTGATAGTGGCTGTTTTTCCTTTTTAAACTCCAGAGTTGGTTGTGTTATTACTTCTTGATTGGTTGATGGAGTTGATGTATGCAGTTTGGTTGGCTTTTTCATAAGACCCTGTGTGGCTGAGGTACTGGCTATGTGTCTCTCAGCCTTTTGTGTTGTAACGACCTGGGTAATGGGCTGTGTGATGATCTTCTGAGTTCTATTGTTGTGACATCCTGGGTCTTGTGCTGTAATCTCCTGGGTCGTTTTCTGTGTTGCAACCTCCTGATGTTTTGTGTTGTAATCTCCTGAGTTCCATGATGTAGTATCCTTGGTGGAAGGCTGTGATGTGACATTCGGGCCTTGGTTTGGCTCGAGTTTTAGGTCTGGCTATGTGTTTAAGCGTGTGTCAGTTTACTTAGTTTGGGGGTCGGAGGGGGTGTAGCAGCTGGAGTTGCAGCTATGGTCTGGTTTCTGGATGGTTGCCTTTGTCTGTGGGGTGGGCTTGGGTTTGAGTCTGGTGAGGGAGATTGGTGGTGGCATCATGTGTTATTTTGGGTCCGGTGTTGGTTTTCGTGGCTGGGACTCGTTTGTTGATGAGGGCTAGTTTCCAGATGTCTGGTAGGCGGGAAGTATCATCCCGTTTATTCATGTTATGGGGGTGTTTCTCTATTTCGATGGCTTCCCTAATTATTAGGTGCTCCTTCTATCTGTTTATATCTTTGTCCATTGTAGATGAAGTATGTGTTGGAAAGGCAATGGTTGGTCAGATCTAGGATGTGCTTAGGGGGGTTGTATTTGTTTTGGATAGCTGTCAAGGCTTCTTTAATAGGTACTTGGGTGAAGAGGGATATGACATCGAAGCTCACAAGTAGGTCGCTGGGTTGTAGGTTTTGTTTCTTTATTGTTTCTATGAAGTGGAAAGAGTTTTGTACATGTGAGGTGATGGATTCTGTGTAGGGCTGGAGTTGTTTGGTGAGAAATTTGGCAAGGTTCTGTAGAGGTGAGCCTATGGAGCTGACTATGGGTCTGAGTGGTGTTCCTTCTTTGTGTATATTGGGGAGGCCATAGAGCTTAGGGCATCTAGATGATTTTTCTCTGGGGATGATTCTTTGTTGGATCTCTATACTGATAGCACATCCTAGATCTGACCAACCATTGCCTTTCCAACACATACTTCATCTACAATGGACAAAGATATAAACAGATAGAAGGAGCACCTATGGGATCACCCCTCTCACCTGTCATCACTAACCTATACATGGAACATTTTGAAACCAATGTTCTAGACAAATCTGAATACAAATCCAAACTCTGGCTTAGATATGTAGATGACACTTTCGTAATTTGGCCACATGGGAAAGAAAAACTGGACAATTTCCTCACACATCTCAACAGCCTACACCCCCAAAATACAATTTACCATGGAAACAGAAACCAACAACCAACTTCTGTTCCTGGATGTCCTAATTTACAAAAAACCCAATGGCTCCCTAGGACACACCATCTACCAGAAGAAGACACACACCAACCGCTACTTAAATGCACAATCCCATCACCACCCTGCACAGATCAACTTCATCTCCAGAACCAAACGCCTAGCTGACAAAGACCACTTGAGAACAGAATTACACACCCTCACCAACGTATCAATATCCAATGGATTCCAAAGAAGCACAATCACTAACCTAATCCTAAGGGAGACTCCCCCCAAAAATCAAGACACAGAACAGGACAATGGCATCACCCTCCTCCCTTACATCAAAGGCACCACAGATAAAATCAGCAAAATTCTCCACAAACACAATATCAGGACAGCCTTTGGCACTGACCAAAAAATAGCCAACATCTTAAGAAACCCCAAAGACAAGATCCAGCTAGAAAACCAAGGAGTTTATGAAATACCATGCAAAATTTGTCCAGCCACATACATTGGACAAACCAACAGGAGAATAAATGCTCGCATTGCAGAACACAAGAACGCAGTCAGAAAAGAAGAAAAAACTTCCTCCCTTTTCCAGCACTTTAAAGCCACAGGACATGAAATTGATTTTGAGGGATCCAAACTTATCTCCAACACTGAACACTTCAACAAGAGAATAATTAGGGAAGCCATCAAAATAGAGAAACACCTCCATAACATGAATAAACGGGATGATACTTCCCACCTACCAGACATCTGGAAACTAGCCCTCATCAACAAACGAGTCCCAGCCACGAAAACCAACACTGGACCCAAAATAACACATGATGCCACCACCAATCTCCCTCACCAGACTCAAACCCAAGCCCACCCCACAGACAAAAGGCAACCACTGTCCAGAAACCAGACCATAGCTGCAACTCCAGCTGCTACACCCCCTCCGACCCCAAACTAAGCAAACTGACACACGCTATAAACACATAGCCAGACCTCAAACTCGGAGCCAAACCAAGGCCCAGAATGTCACATCACAGCCTTCCACCCAGGATACTACATCATGGAACTCAGGAGATTACAACACAAAACATCAGGAGGTTGCAACACAGAAAACGACCCAGGAGATTACAGCACAAGACCCAGGATGTCACAACAATAGAACTCAGAAGATCATCACACAGCCCATTACCCAGGTCGTTACAACACAAAAGGCTGAGAGACACATAGCCAGTACCTCAGCCACACAGGGTCTTATGAAAAAGCCAACCTAACTGCATACATCAACTCCATCAACCAATCAAGAAGTAACAACACAGCCAACTCTGGAGTTTAAAAAGGAAAAACAGCCACTATCACACACTTCTCCCAGAAGAACGAAGCTGAAGACACCAGCCTGAAGATGACGGATGAGATTTCGTCGAAACGTTGCCAAGGTATTCTCAATCTTACATGGGACAAGACCCGAATACACCAAGACGTACATAACTTTACCCGTGAAAATCTACGAATATATATATATATATATATATATATATATATATATATATATATATATATGTATATATATATGTATATATATATAAACTTTCTCTCCTGCTGTACCAGAATTTTTAAAAACCTCTGGGCTATACTATAATTTTGGAGTCCTACTAGAAAATGGAGCCCTGACCTATCCTTTGTGGTCTGACCCTAATGTGACAGAAAGAACTGTCCAGTTAGCATCACAATCACTGACGATGCTTTGCCAAAGTTGTCATCAGAAGCTTTTTTCAATGCTTCTGCCTGAAATAATTGAATTAGACATTTCAGAACCTGTATTGCGGATCTTACACACCCACTGAGATTAAGGCAAACACTGTAGTGAGGGTGGGAATTGCTTTGTAACTGGGATGATTGCAGTCCATACCTGGCCAACTTTGTGACCTCCATCCAGTCAGGATTTTTATTCTACATATCCCCCAAGCCAATGTGTTTCCTGGCCTTAATGCACATAACTGCTGTGCCTCAAGGCAGATTATATCTTTTTACTAAAGTCAGGCTTTCCTAAATAGATTCGTATCAAAGCTACACCTGGGAAACCCTTAAAACAACAGACATTGCATTAATTGCTTTCACAGATGGCAGGAAAGTATAATCGGCATTGTAAATACTAGTGAAGATAGAGTTGTAACATTCAAAGGGTGCCTGTGAGAAATAATGAAATGAGATTCATCTTTGAAGCTGTTTGAAATGTAATCAATGTGAAAAAGGACCTCAGAATGCAATGATTGCTGAAAGTGGCTTTCTGACAGGGTCCCTGAAGAGCAAATTAAATATGAGTAGGTAAAGCAATACACAAAAAGAGCAATATGGCCAGTGGAGTGGCATCCAAGTTATATTTTTTATAAAGACAACAAACCATTACTGATAGTTGTCACAAAAATTTCCTTCCACAGACTGTCAGTAGATACTGAAAGCTTCCATATAATTTCATAGAGATAAAAGCTTGGTCCTGGCCGTACTGAAAGTTCTTTAATCCAATCAAGCCACCAATATTTTACAAACTGTGATTTAAAAGGGACTAGCTTCCCTTGGCACTTTCCAGCGGTCCAGTTTTCCCAACATTGAGGATCCAAATTACAGACACTGAGATAGGAAAAACACTAAAATAACTTACCTGGAATTCTTTCTGCACCATCTAAAAGAAGTTCTACTTTGGGTCACTTGATCAGGAAGGAAGAAAGAAAAGTGTATAATATAGAACAATTAGCATTTGTAGCCACTACCCAACTGCCTTTTCTCTAGGAATGAATTGGGATTATTTTTTCTGGCTTTTTTTCTATCACAGATCCTGGAATGGATCTGGCACATTTTCAAATTCTTTCTTTTGTTGGCATCTCTTGCCATACCAAACAGGTTGTGTTATGTTTTGATCACTCTTAATCCTGCTGACTGACAGACTGTCCCAAACCTCTCTACATAATTTCTTTACAACATTCTGTCCATCTGGGAAAAAAATACAAAACATATGAATTAGTATGGCAGAACAGCATTGGGACTCAAATCTACCTCCTTCTGATCTGTAACAGAGTTTTGTAGGAATTCAGGAGCAATGGACTGGAGACAAAAATATCTACAGACAATCAGCCAGTACACTAAAGTGCAGCAGAACCAATCAGCTGGTGGCCCAAAGAGTGGAATTTGCCGTCAAAGCACTTATGATTGGTTTTTGATTGATCGATCACTGGGGATTAATGTTTTCCCATGGTTTATTTTTTTATTTTATTTATTTACTACATTTATTTGCCTCCCATCTCACCACAATTACTCTCTGGGAGGCTTACAAGGTTAAAAGCAATACATACATACAATAAAATTATAATTTATGATTAAAAGATAGGGAGGGAACAAGGTGTACAGGGGATGAGGTGGGATCTGCTATTTGTCCATCAACCACCTCCAGTGTGACATTCCCCCACTGGGTCCTCAAGCCAATTGGCAGAAGTAAGTCTTCAGGACCTTATGGAAGGTCAGGCGGGTGGGAGCAGTTCTCACCTTAGGGGGCAAGAAGATGTTTGAAAGGGCAGGAACCATGGCAGAGAAGGCTCCACTCACCAGTGGAAATTCCTTGACTGGTGGAATCTGTAGCATGCCTCCTGTGCCAGTGTGGGTGGGTTGGACTTGTCCCATTGGGATGAGACAATTCCTGAGGTAACCTAGACCCATGCCATGCAGGGCTTTATGGGTAATAACGCCTTGAATTGATACTGGAAGCAAACCAGCAGCCAGTGCAACTCATAGAACGTCAATGTAATGAGAGCCTTTCTAGGACCCTCAAAGGCTGCTTACACCACCACATTCTGTACCAGTTGTAGCTTCCAAATGTTGTCAAGGTTAGCCTCGTGTAGAGCACATTACTTTACTTTGAAAATCAGGGAAAATAGTACATTACAATTACAAAATTAAAATCAGTCAACAATGCTCGTCATGCTCGTAGACAGGTCTCATGAACCTTCTTGTCGATTTCAGCTCTATACTTGTCTGGGTATTATGAAGGCTAAACCCCAGGATATCTGAAGAAGGTTGACTTATCTGAGACCATTAATTAAAAACAAAACCTGCAGGTTTTAGAATATTTTGATGCCTGAGTGATTCAAGGATTAAAAAGAATTTTGATATAAAGTGGAAATAGACACAATTTACATAGACTTCTGTAAAGCCTTTGATTCAGTGGTACTTGACAAACTACTCCTAAAACTAAAATCTTATGGTATCTCTGGACACCTGCATAACTGGATAGAAGCATTCCTGTCAAACAGACAACAAATGGTCAAAATTGGGAGCATCCTATCAAATTCTGTACCTGTCAACAGTGGTGTCCTCCAAGGCAGAGTTCTAGGGCCAACTCTCTTCATACTCTACATAAATAACCTCTGTGATCATATTAAGAACAACTGCGTTCTCTTTGCTGATGACATAAAGCTATTCAACACCACCGACAATACTGCTAACCTTCAAAAAGACCTCGACTATGTATCAGAATGGTCAAACAAATGGCAACTTCAACAAATAAATGCTCTGTCTTACATATTGGCAAAAAAAATCAGAAAATAAAATACAAGCTGAATAGTCAAGACCTTGTTGATGATCCAAACTCTGTCAAGGACCTTGGAGTACTCATCTCTAATGATCTAAATACTAGAGCTCACTGTAATTGCATAGCCAAAAAGACATTAAGAGTTGTTAACCTAATCCTGTGTAGCTTTTTCTCTGGTAATATCACACTACTAACTAGAGCAGGGGTGGCGAACACGCGGCTCTCGAGCCGCATGCGGCTTCCGGCCAAAATGAATGCGGCTCTTTGCCTCTTATCATTATTTTGTATACTGTGGCTCTTTGCCAAGTTTCGATTTTGTTATGCTGCTTCTGAGGAGGGATCTCTGAGGAGAGATTTCCGAGCGCGTAGTCCCGCCCCCGGCTGCGTCATCCCGTCTCCCATCCCTCGGAAACTGCACGGGCCAGCGAGCGTGGTGTGGCTCTCTGACTCTCACAGTTTAAAATTGTGGCTCTTTGTGTCAAACTTGTTCGCCACCCCTGAACTAGAGCATACCGTTTGCTAGACCAATACTTGAATGTATTCAAGTATTGGTCTAGCAAATGGTATGCTCTAGTTCTATATCAGATCTATATCGTATCTATATCAGATACGTAATGCGGGTTCCAGACTGATGAGCTGTAGCTCATCAGTCTGGAACCTGCATTACGTATCTGATATCAACACAGTTGAGAAAGTCCAGAAATATTTCACAAGAAGAGTTCTCCACTCCTCTACTCATTGCAGAATACCTTATGCCACCAGACTTGAAATTCTAGACCTAGAAAACCTAGAACTACGCCGCCTTTGGTCCAATCTAAGTATAGTACATAAAATGATATATTGCAATGTCCTATCTGTCAGTGAATACTTCAGCTTCAACCATAACAATACAAGAGCACACAAAAGATGCAAACTCAAGGTAAACTGCACCAAACTTGATTGCAGTAAATACAACTTCAGCAACAGAGTGGTCAATGTCTGGAATACTCTACCTGACTCTGTGGTTTCTTCCCCAAACCCCAAAAACTTTAACCTTAGACTGTCTACTATTGACCTCACCCCTTTCCTAAGAGGTCTGTAGGGGCCGTGCATAAGCGCACCAACGTGTCTACTGTCCCTGTCCTATTGTTTATTTTTATTTTTCTTACATGTATCCATTTCATGTATTCATAACTATGTTTATACTTATACCTGTTATCTTATAATCGCTTGACAAATAAAATAAATAAAATAAATTTAACTGTTTTCTTCTTCTGGTTCCATGAAATAGCAAAACAACATTTCTCTATATTTCTTCTTGTGTACACACACACACACACACACACAGACACAGATGCACACATATAAATTGGAAGCTGAATTCCACACCACTTTATGTTTTGATTCTTGAACCGCTCTCTGAAAAACACAGGGCCTACCTGGAAAGATAGAAATAGACAATTCCTGTGATAGGAAAATGAGAGAGAGAAAATAAGTTTTGGGATGTAGAAAATGAGAAGTGTTATAAGAGAAGCTATAAAAGTCGACCACTTCTGATCTTCATAATCAAAATGCTCTGCATTGATGTGTGAAATGGCTTGTGGTGCTCTGGCCTATTAGAAAGAAAACAAGTAGATTCCTGATATTTCTTTGAATGACAGTTTATTTTGCTATTAACCACTGAAGCATCCCCTAAACAAGAAGCGAGATGATAGCTTGTATTTGTTGAGTGTCAGTTAGAGTAGAGCTGGAGTTTCCCACAATAGCCCTTGATGTTTGAAAGACACTGTTGATGAACAGAAAGAGAGTTCACAGAAGAGCTCAAAGAACGATGAAAGGGACAGAGAGTACTGACTGATGAGAGGGAAAAAATAAGAGCATGCTTAGCTCAGCTGAAGAGCAATGACAAAATGATTAGCAGATCACTTCCTGAAAACATCTGAAGGATAAAGAGGAGAAGAAAGAAGCAGTGGAAGTTGAGGATTGGTTCAAGCCACTCAAATGAAGACTAATGATCTTAAACTGAGCAGAAGAAAGGCTAAATATCAGAGAGGGTTGGCTGGCTTTTGTCTGTGAGATTGATTAAATTGTGGAGCAATTTCCCAAGAAGAAGGGGCGGGAGTGCTTAGATGAATTATTAAGATAAGAAGTAAAAAGGAGAGGACAGCCATAAACCATTCAGCACTTGAGGACTTAACATTTGTATTAGCAGAGAAGTTTTTAGATGCTGGGCAAAATCCAGCAGGAAGTTTCCTACAGTATTCATTCCACTGGAACTTGTTGCAGAAATTTACGTACCTGTATGTACTGAGAACATATTTGGCACCTAACTATTCTGCTCCCATCTTTAAATGACCTGATGAAAAGCTGCCATGGATTGCCCTATCATTACCAATCTGAGCATACCTAATTGCCAGCAATTATTGTTATAAAGGTATATCATTTCCACTATAGTCATTTGTGTGTGTGGTTGCCATCATCAGATATTGGAGGTGCCACATATTTGAAAAGTGTTGTTGTTTAGTTGCTAAGTCATATCCAACTCTTTGTGACCTCATGAACCATAACATGTCAGCACGCTGCCCCCCTGTCCTCCACTGCCTCCCAGAGTTTGTCCAAATTCATGTTCATTAAGTTGATGACACTATCTAACCACCTCATCCTCTGCTGTCCCCTTCTCCTTTGCTGTCAATCTTTCCCAACAACTGAAACATATAATGTAATAATCAACAAGTTTAGAGCAACAAGGGCAAAATTCAGGATTCTGAAAATTTCAGCTCTCCTTTCTAAGAAGCAAGCTGGTGGACTGTAGTATTGCAGTAACAAGCTTGAAAGCCCTGCTCATGTGCTTCCTTGTCTCTTCCACCTTGTTAGAAGAACCTGAATCAACTCATCAAAATAAGTAACTATGCTTAATTCACATAATTAAAATAGCAAGATCTGCATTTTGCTTGTTTGTTACCTTGTTTCCTGCAAAAAATACAGCACAGGCAAATGTAGTTCCTACAGAGACTGTGAAGGACCTCCTGTGATTGGAAACTCTGCTGGGTGTTTCCATTGCATTTAAGGTCCTGCTGTGCTTAACATTGTCCCTGAAGCTGTGCATAGAAGAGAAGCCCACAGGCAAAGCAAAGGAGGGGGAGATGCTTCTCTTTCATATATTATTTTCAATGCACAGCAATACAATGAATCAGAATGCTTATTCTTCACAGATGCATTTAATTCTATCACCATTTTCCCTCCAACTAAGAATGCTTACTGTTAAGAAATGCCCCAAACTGGAAAAACACTTTCCTGATGAACTGACCTTTTTAAAGCCATTCAGGGTGTACTCTAATAAGAGTCAGAAGAAATACCTGGAAAGTGGAGGGGGCGGAATTACTGAGGTTTTATGGTTTGGTCTTCCAAGAAACAATGCAGGGTGACTTTCTTATTTTTCTGCGGTGAGAATTGCCAGCAAATCCAATCATATAATTGGCATATGCAGAGTGTATGTTAGTGTGTGTATGTTTGTGCGTGTATATGTATGCTAACACATATTCAAAATGTGTAATGGTATGTGGAGATTACCTTGCGAGTCAGGAGGAAGAGCTACAGGCTAGATAAGTCTGATAAACAACATTTGAGATTTTAAAAGGAGAAAGCTATTTCAGAAGAAACCCTCCCTAGTTTTCAGGAGAATAGAAGTATGTAATGGACAGGACAGGTATTACACACTTGCAAGATATTATTAATGTAACCTTACAGTAAGAATATAGTTAGTATGCAGTTAACACCAGAATGTTTCATCTGACTGAGAATCTTAAAAACAGCTAAAATGTATGGGATGTTTTCTGCATTTATTAGGAGTTTGGCATAGCCTCTGAGAAGCCTTACTCACCTCCCCATACATACCCACAACCATCTTCCTCCTTGTATTCAGGTGACATCCTATGGTTTTCTCAATCTTCCAGCTCACCTTTCTCTGTATCCTCCGTATCTCTACTCTTTGCCATTTTTGTCTTCACCTTCTTTCCTCTGCCTAGCTGTCATATAATTTCCTGAACTTCTACCTCACCTGTCCATCCACTTTCTTGTCACTCTCCCCATCACCAATTCCTCCTCTGACTCATTGCTGCTATTGTTTACTACTGTTGCAGAAGATAATCAGCAACAAAGGCTGGGTGCAGAATGGGTATAGTTAAAAACATGAATGTGTAATGTTAACAAGGTAACATTACCCTGTTAGTGAGTAAGTGTGAATATTTATGTGAATTGATTTTGACTGGAGATATCCAGGTCTCTACTTGACCACAAAAGTCACTACCTTGTTGTGGGGATAATATGAGGGAAGAAACTGCACCCCACTTCCTTTAGTTGTCAGAGAAAAGACAACATAAGAAAGCAGAATTACTCTCTCTTCCATTCTTTATAGAAAGATCATATGGCTGGAGTGGGAAATGTAAATTGTAGGCTATTAATTGTAGGTAACTAAATAGAGCAAAAATAGTCAGAACTTCAGCTATAGAATACACAAGAACCCCCTAATCCCGAGGGGGTTCTTCTGGTTCAAAATGAACACTAATTTCCTGAGCCTTGTGTCCCACTTTCACTTCTTTCAAAGCTCACTTTGCATTCTGTGCACAAGTAAAGAAATGGAAAACCTCAGCAGGAGCAGAGATTAAGGGAAAGATTTCTGCTGATGTTTTGTGGTAGCAATTACTACATAACTCCATTTACCCTTTAATAAAGCAGCATATTAGCCCTAAGCAGATTAAAAAGCAGACAAGAGAGGGCTGAGGTGAGAGGCTTTCATGAAGTTCCCTCATTTCCAGCATTTTAAAAAATGAACATCTTCTATGTTCTGTAATAGGCATAGCTTGATTTTTTAAAAATGTTAAATGATCCTTCTCAGTTTGAGCTGTCTTAGTCACTAGTTCCTCGTTACCTCCACAAACCACTTATGAAACTTCTGATTCCTTGCTATGACCAACAAAAAATACTGAAATAACAGTGGAAACTGAGTTGAGAAGGAAAGATTTGAAATAGAAACACAAACACACACACAATTAATAAGACCTATATCTAGGCTGTTCATGCAGCTATGGGTAAAGTAAGCTCATTCTATATTCCACCTACCTGGGTTTGATCGTAGCCATATTTAAACTAATGATTCAATTCATCTTTCCTAATCTGGGCTTCTCCATATGAGAAAGATCAAATTCCCATAATTCCTTCCATGGCCACTGCTTTGTGTGCTAAATGTTGTACTGCTGGGAGAAATTATTATTATTTATCTTGCCTTTATTATTTTATAAATAACTAAGGTGGGAAACCTACCTAACACTCCTTCCTCCTCCTATATTCTCCATAACAACAAGCCTGTGAGGTGAGCTAGATTGAGAGAGAATGACTGGCCAAAGTCATGCAGCCGGCTTTCATGCCTGAGTTGGGACTAGATCTCACAGTCTCCTGGCTTTTAACCGGGTGCCTCAACCATTAGAAAGAGGCATATATGAAAGAATGTAAAGAAAAGGACAACATGGAATATTGCTGGAGAGTTGACCAAGATTCAGTTTTCTTAGAAGGAGGTCACTGAAAGCTACTTAATTTCATATAACAAGTATAGTGCAATAGTTAAGGTACTGAACTAGTGCATTGGATATCTGGGTTCATCCTTCACAGTTGGAAGCTGATGGGGTGACTTGCACTAGCCACAAACTCCAGCCCCAAACTACCTCACAGGTTTGTTACTTTGGGGGAATAGGAAGAAATAGCATATACTGTCTTGAATTCCTGAATAAAAACAATAGGACATAAGCAAAAGAATGAATGAATTGATAATTACTTTAGATCTACTCAGATTTCAGATCTGGAAACAGCAAGATTCACTCTGAATCTGATTCAGGATTGAAAGAAAAACATTTTCAATTTGAACTGATTTAAGAGTCAACATGCAATCTGATAAATTATTCAACTGCAAGCTATAAATGGGAAGCAGCGACATATCAGTAGCTGCTTCATTTTTTTTGTGAGGCTGAAATGAAATGAAAATAATCCATTAGAAAATATAGTCCTGCAAAGTTTCAGTTGGATATTTTCACATGTTCAATGCAAACATTTTTTAAAAAATATTCCACCTGCACCTTTAAAGCAGAGATTATGGACAGCACTGTAGCTTCCAAGTTTTTAGCAAAGTACCAACAGAGATGTTGTGGTGAATCAAAGCAGAAAATGCCCTACTCCATTTTAAAAATAAACATCATTATCATTCTCTGACCTCTTCTTTTTCTAGCTGGTTAGTTTGTTTCCATAGTTCTTCAGCATTAGGTTAGCATCTCCTTGGAATCATATGCTATTACGTAACTAATTCAACTTTTTTTTGCAAAATGTCTGTCTGACCATTATTAAATATAATAATAACACTTCTAAAAAGGTATAATATTTTAAAAATCTGTATTCTGCTATAATGGTAACTTTAAGCTTCATAAAGCATAGAATACTCTATTAAATTAGAAATCACACACAAGAGACTGCATCTTTGTAGTTTTACTTCTAGTAAGGAAACAATGGAGGGCCATTGGGCTAAATTTCCTGTGTAAATGCAACTCCCCTCCCATTTTGATATTAAATAGCCAAAGAGGAATGTGCTTAAGAATTTTGTCATGGAGTCTTCCCAAGCAGGATCTGGTGGGAAGAGAAAATCAGTTCTATAGAGTAAGAAATTTCTAGGACTAAGGAAAGAATTGATCACATGTAGATATATAGGATTAATGTCAGACTGTTAGAATTTTTTATTAGGGATATATTAAAAACCATGCCCTGTTCTCTGTCTCTATAGATTCACTTGCCAGTTTACTGTCTCTAAATATACAGTATATTTGCATATGTTCACTCATTCATTGAGAATACACACACTTCACACGCATACATTCTTGAATGAATTTAAATATTGTTGGTTTTAGGACACTTGTCCTTTGATTAATTTACATTTACACTTTGAACTCAGTTCTTTTTCTAAGATCAACACCTATTCATGTTCCACTTTGCTGAAAAGCATCTTGAAATGAAATAAATGCTATTTTTATACAATAATTTATGATCATAGCTGTGTCTTGGGAAGTTATAAATAGGTAGTTTGCCAGTTGCCAATTAAATCTCAGTGACCATAATTTTCCTTTGACCTTGCTCCTAAGGAGAGAAAAATGGTGATGCAGAGATACAAAGAAAAGAATCTGCTGCACTCAATCCTGCTGCACTCATTCCTTCTAACTATAGCTTGGATGGCCAGACCTGGTGGTTCTATGAGGGTAAGACCACACATATAACCTACATTATGCATATTATCAACAGGAAAGCACAATGTGAAACTGGCACGTTCAGTAAAGAAGATACAGTATATGAAAGTCAAGAAAATAAGTTTTTTTTTTAATGTGGAGGGTGAACATGGAAACTGAAAAGGTGACATAAAAGATCTGAAGAACTGCAAGTAGAACAGACACAAAAACTAACAGAGGCTATATTACGAGTCAGACAAGTAAGTAAAGAATTAAAGAAAAATAAGGATAAAAGAGAGTGGTGTCGGGAAAGGGTAGATTGTTTGAAAAGAAAACAAGATGTTTGTTTGAAAAGCCCATATGTTTTAAAAAGCATTGCAGAATACATCTTAGGTCCATTTTTCCTTTCCTCTCTCTAAACAAAGCTGTTTAAACAAGTCCTAACAAAAAGTGAGTGTGATAGAACAGTCCTCCCACAAAACCTCTGATAGACAGGGTTTGCAGTGGTAATAAATTACTGTTGAAGGTATTTATAGCAATATCAGAAAGCCCAAGACCCCCCATATGTATTTCTGTCGGTTTATAGAATGAAAGTTAAACCCAGACAATCCATTGACCCTTCAGATTCCCTTGGAATCTCTCTAAATCAATTTTAAAGCATATGCTTTAATTCAGTTCTAACCTGCAATTCGAAGGGATGATTTGATCAAATCTCCCTTGAGGGAATCACCATTTGAACAATCCTAATATTAAGCTATATTTATTTTTATTTGCAACTGCACAGTGTAATCATAATGAAGGCACTGCTGAAAGCAGCCAAAGCAGCTCCCATAGAAGCTGATATATTCTGTTCTCTATGTGTATCTCCATTTTTCTCAGGCTAAGTGATAATTAATTGGGGTGTACAAAGCCTTCAAAAGAGGTGATTTGCAACGTGTGGTAGCGCATACAAAATACCTGTTTCTGATTCATTAAAGCAATCACTTTTTGCAAGCTTCACAAATCTGCTTTGGAAGCTGAAGTGAGCTGTCTCCCAATGCATGTTTATACACAGCTACTTTGCTTTACTTTTGTACTACTGACTGTGCATGCACACAGATATAGAGAAAATTAGAAACAGTTTCTGAAGCAACTCCATGAGCTCTGCAAATGTTTTAACAATAAACGAAATGAGCAATGGGAAACAATAGGGACTTTAAAAAAAAAGCTTTGCAGTCATAATGCTTCAAATGCACATATATACCTTAGTCTAGGTTTCCATCTAGAAATGTTCTTTTCTGAAATAAATACTGTATAGTGTTGTGGATGTCTTCATGTACATAAATCATTGAGATATGCAATGATGTCTTTGTAAAAATCAGACCCAGGCTCAGAGTTGATGACATGCTCACTTTTCCAATCACAACTGCACCAGGATTTACTATAATTAGTTGGCAAACCCAGTACCTATTGTATAATCTAAAGTGGTGGGTTTTTTTTCCAGAACTGGCAATCTTAAGATACATTGCATTGACTTCAACTCCCAGAAACACACATACCCCAACAAAATTCTGGCTGGAGAATTCTGTGAATTGAAGTCTGCACATCTTAAGGTACCAAATTTGAAAAACACTAATCTAAGGCATCTTTCTAGGACCAGTTTGGAATATATCAGGGTCTGTAGATGCAAATCTTTGAGTTTGAACTTTTCTATAAGCTGAGCAATTCCAAGCATTTTTCATCCTTCTTCCTGCTGGTGTTTTTTGTACCCAGGCAATTTGAGAAAAGATCAAGCCATGTACCATAAAATCTGCCATCTGCATTTTGAAGTGTACAGTCTCTCTGTGATTAGAAACCAAATTTTAGAAATGAATGGATCAAGCAGTTTGATATCTTTGGTTTGTGCTACTGATTTAAGAATGGTCAATAAAGACGATCTTCAGTCTGTCAAATTAATCATCAGAGAAACATAATACAAGGAAAAATAAACTAGTCATTCAAATAATTCTTGTTTATGGTTTTAGTTATACAATTGCATAAACTTTCCACAAGTTTTCCTTTTTTTTTTAAAAAAAAATCCTATCTTATCAATTACATTTGTTGTGATTTCAAAAAGTCCCTTTTATATTCATTTAGTAACTAAAAATGAATGTCAATACATTTTCTATGTTCCTTGAAGTCTTCATATCTAACAAAGCGGAGGAAAAGCTTTAAGCAACTCAGTGTTGATTTCATGTCTTTTCTCCCATACCATGTTTTATAATAAAGTGCATTTGGATTTGCTCTTTAAAGACTAGGAGTCTCCTTTCCAAAAATCAGCATTTAAATAAGGCTGCGTGGGAAATAGCAATAAAGTATTTTGACATAGGTAATTAATCCAGGGAAAAGTTCAGTATAATATTATCTCAAACAAGGCAATTGGTTCCTTAGAGTAATATTGGGATGAAAGTAAACTTTATTTAAATACTGCTGCCACCTCTTAACGTTATGCAGGGCTCAGCATGGTGCAGAGCTTTGAAGGGAGAAAAGAAAGATTTTTTTTTCCTGACAAAATATGAGACATCTGCAGTCATACAATGGAACTGATTGGTCAAACAAATGCAAGCAATTTGTAACATAACAAATTAATTTGGGGATGAATGATTCCCATGAATGCATTTTAGCTTCAGACTCACTACCTATCATAACAAAGTTGCATACAGCTTTATAGGGCAATTTTAAACTTAGAATGGACAGATGGAGTTCCTTTGATCACAAAAAGAAGCCCTATTTGGAAGGCTCCTTGTAACAGTGGCCAAAACCAACTAGCCTGGAGCAGTCATCTCTAATCTGTTAGGATTGCAAGATCCAAAAATCTTGGCCATTATGTGTTGAAATAAAGAACTTGCTAGTAAATTGCATAAAGCAAAGCCAACTAAAGGACTATAAGAAATGCAGAGAATCTTCATAAAAAATATCAGGAGAATTCTAGCTACTGGAGAATAATATCGCTTATCTTGAAAATGAACACTAACTGGACAAGTCTGAATGAGTCAACTGTTACTCTGTTACTTGGCAAATGTATCATTCTAAAACTGTTGACAAAACAGACCAGTTCATTGAGACTGTTAAACTGACTGCTTTTCCATTAGATTAGCACCCTTCTTGTCTAAAGGCCTCCCAACAGGTGACACAAGATTTAGTCCAGTGGTTCCAAAAGTGGGCGGTACTGCCCCCTGGGGGGCAGTGGGATGCCTTAGGGGGTTGCTAAGACACAAGGGGACCAGCAGGGGGGTGCTAAGAGGCAGCAGGGGGGTGCTGGAGTTGGGCCCCTTGCAGGGCGCAATTCAGGGGTGGGATTCTACCAGTTCATTACCATTCCTAGTAGTTGGGAGGACCAGTAAAATGGGCCCCTGGCTGGCCCTGCTCCTCTCCGCCCGCTCCTCTGTTCTCTGCCCAGTCAGTCCTTATTGTGCATGCGCGACATCACACGCATGTGAAACAATCGCTGACAGCCACAGTGGTGCATTGGAGAGGCAGAGCAAGCAAAGCCAGAGGTCGGTAATTTTTGCTGCCAAAAGCATGCAGACACTGTGTGGTTTTTTTGGTGCAGCTGGAGTCCAGACACACTGAAAAAAACACGCGATGTCTGGAGGGTTTTTGCAGCAAAATTTACCAACCTCTGGCTTTGCTCTGCTTCTCCAATGCGCTACCATGTTCTAGGCACTGGCCATGCAGGCTCACCCCATTGACTGCTGCACCATTTTGCTCGGACTTGCCTGGGCAAGTCCCTCAGGTGCAGTGGGCTCAATGAGGTGGACCTGCGGGGCTGCCACCTAGAATGTGGCTGCAGAGGCACATTGGAGAAGCAGAGCAAAGCCAGAGGTCAGTAATTTTCACTGCAATAAACCTCCAGCCGCTGCGTCTTTTTTCAGTGCGGCTGCAGTCCAGCCGCACAAAAAAACCTCGCAGCGGCTGTAGGCATTCATGACAAGGGCAACATGAGCTGGTGGGGAGCCCAGTGACAACAATGGCTCAGCCCTGGCTTGCCTTCCCTGGCAGCCAGCCATGGGAGGAAGGTAAAGTCACGGCCATGGGATGACAAAAGAGGCGGTCATGGGGGGAGAAACAGGGAGATTAAGGGCTGGGGCCTCTGAAAGGGGAAAAACTGGCGGTTATGATAGAAGCCAGGCTTGACAGATTAGCCACAACCTCTGGGTAGGAGTAGGAAAATAGGTAGGTTGGAAGGGAGAGAGGAGAGAAGGAGAGGGAATGACGAGAAAGAGTTAGAAAGAAGAAGAGAAAAAAAGAGAGAGATAAAAGAGAAAGAGAGAGAACAAAGAAAGAAGAGGGGCAAAAAAAGACAGGACAGAAAGAGAAGGAGCAGAAGAAAGTAAGAAAGAAAAAAGGGAGAAAGGAAGGAAAAGAGAAAAGGGATAGACAAAGAAAGAGGGGATGGAAGGAGGGACAGAAAGAAAGAGGGGGGTAAAGAGAGAGAGAAAGAGAGGGAAATGGAGAGAGAAAACAGAAAGAGAGGGATGAATGAAGGGTTATGGAGGAAGATAGAGAGAGAAAGGAATGGAAGCAGAGAGAGATGGAATGAAAAAGAAAGAATAGGAGGAGAAAGAATGGCTATCGGAGGGAAGAGAGAGAGAAAATGGAAAAAGAAAAAAGAAGAGAAAGAGACACGAAAGAAAGAGAAAAGGGAAAGAAAAAGCAGAGAGAAAGGAAGAAAGGATAGACGAGAAGAGGGGATGGAAGGAAGGGACAGAAAGAAAGAAAAAGAAAGAAAGAAAGAAAGAAAGAAAGAAAGAAAGAAAGAAAAAGAAAGAAAAAGAAAAGAAGAAAAAGAAAGAAAGAAAGAAAAAGAGAGGGAGGGAGGGAGGGAGGGAGGAGAAAGTGAATGAGATATCTAGTCCAACCACCTGCTCCAGCAGGATTAGAAGGAGGGTGTGTATGTGTCTGTGTGTGTGTGTGCATGGCTGTCAGGACTCCAAAAACAGGTCAAGTAGCTCTGGGGAGGTCAGTCATAAATTAAAACACTTACTAAGCAACCGGTCATTAAGCGAGACCACTTATATTTGGTTTGCCAGTCTCATGGCCACCTAACCACGTTCACCCAGTCACATGACCACCAAGCCATGCCCACAAATTAGGCCACACCCACAGAACCAGTTGTTAAGAAATTTGAATCCCACCCATGGGTGGGGGGCACTGAGGATGAGTTTGTAGCACCAAGGAGGCAGTGGACTGAAAAAGTTTGGGAACCACTGGTTTAGTCTATAGTATATGCATCTTTGAGTTAGAGCATCCCACCTGCTTGGAGGTGGGGGGGAATGATGGATTCCATCACTGAGCCAAATAGTTCTGGGCAATTTTCATCCAACCTCCAAGCTTCCCTTTTGTAGAACTATTGTTGAGAAAATAATTGGGTTGAAGTTATTGAATGAAGTTTATGGCATGTCCAGAATACAGTGGCATGCCCATATTACAGAGTTCTGCTGGTTACCAATAAACCTTCATGTGCAACTCAAGGTACTGGTTGTTACCTATAAAGTTCTTCATGATATGCATTCTGGTTATTTGAGGGACCTTCTCTCTCCATTGTTTCTGCTGATCCAGAAAAATTCAACATACATGGCATACTTTAAAACTCCTCTCTCTCTCTCTCTCTCTCTCTCCTCCCTCCCTCTGTCTCTCTCTCTCTCTCTCTCTCTGTACAAATATATACATGCATATACATATTTTCAATTGCTTAACCACCATCTTCTTCCTTGGTAGCATCCCACTGGAGTTTAACTAACCCAACCCTACTCTGTCCCAAAGGTGCTTTTTCAAGAGGCAACTGGACTGTCCGGTTTTTCTTTAAAGATGTTTCGCTTTTCATCCAAGAACCTTCTTCAGCTCTGACTAGATGGTATGGAAATGGAAGGATTTATACTCCTTGCAGACAGCTGGTCATTTAATGAAAGCATGATTCACTTAACAAATTATACTACAAATTATATGGCCTTAAGTCTTATTCTTACCTCTAAAATAAAACGACCAGCCAACCATTATATGGTGAGAAAAAAATAGGGGCATCTTTATTTCTTTGTTGACACTTAATGTCTATTTGAACTTTGTAGCCAATATCTGGTGACCCAACTCAAAAGATTTTTTCTCTCCTCCTATTCATACAAGTTATTATTATTATTTATTTATTTGTCAATCACTTACAAGATAATAGGTATAAGTATAAACATTAGTAAGAATACAGGAAATAGGTACAAATAAATAGGGACAATAGGACAGGGACAATAGGCATGATGGTGCACTTATGCACGCCCCTTACAGACCTGTTAAGTTGCCCTGGCATGCACCTCAGCAGATGTGACCTTGTTCAACCCTTCTTCTGGAAAACGGGAATCGTATTTCTCCATGAATCAAGAAAGCATGCTCTTGCAATCTGCCTGACATTTCTCCATGTTTCAGATAGGCAGAGAGCAATCTCTTAACTTTATTGTTGCATGGAGAGTGATGTCTAGGAGCAAAGCTTAATGTGGCATTTGATAATACTTCAGATGACATTATCTGATCTATTAGTGTCCCAGATTGAACCTAGTTTCTCAATTTTCTGTAGTCAATTTCAGCTAGTAGATATATATAGTAGATATATAGTACATACAACAGAAAAGGGGAAAATCTTACAGGATAAAGGTAGTCTTTGACTTACAACTACAATTGGGATCAGAATTTCTGTTGCTAAACAAGGCACATGTTAAGTGAGTCATGCCCAATATTATGACCTTTTTGCCACAGTTGTTCAGTGAATCATAGCATTTGTTAAGTGAATCATTCTGTCATTAAAATAGAATAGAATAGGATATAATTTTTTATTGGTCAAGTGTGGTTGGACACACAAGGAATTTGTCTTGGTGCAAATACTCTCAGTATACATAAAAGAAAAGAAACATTCGTCAAGAGTCAAGAATCATAAGGTACAACACTTAATGATAGTCATAGGGTACAATTAGCAATAAAATCATACTAAGAAACAGTCAATATAGATTGTAAGGATACAAGCGACAAAGTTACAGTGATACAGTCACAAGTGGGAGGGGATGGGTGAAAGGAGTGATGAGATTAATAGTAATAGTAGTGCAGACTTTGTAATAGTTGAACAGTGTTGAGGAAATTATTTGTTTACAGAGTGATGGCTTTCAGGAAAAAACTGTTCTTGTGTCTAGTTGTTCTGGTGTGCACTGCTCTATAGCTTCGTTTTGAGGGTAGGAGTTGAAACAGTTTATGTCCGGGATTTGAGAGGTCTGTAAATATTTTAACAGCCCTCTTTTTGACTCGTGCGGTACACAGGTCCTCAATGGAAGGCAGGCTGGTAGTAATTGTTTTTTCTGCAGTCCTAATTACTCTCTGGAGTCTGTGTCTATCTTGTTGGGTTGCAGAACCAAACCAGACAGTTATAGAATCTGGCTTCCTCTATTGACTTTCTTGTTGGAAGGTTCCAAATGGCAGTTACATGACCCTGGGATGCTGCAACCATTATAAATACATGCCAGTTGCCAAGTGTCTGAATTTTAATCATGTAGCCAATGGGGATGTTGCAATGGTTATAAGCATGAAGATCAGTTATACATCACCTTTTTCAAGGATTTCAAATGAACACTAAACAAATGTTTGTAAGTCAAGGACTATTTGTATTAAATAATTAGCCTTTTCCTCTGCAAACGACATTAAAACTTTACACATTCCAGATAGATTGGAATGGAATAACAATCCAAAATCCCTACCAGTTTTTCCAAAACATCACAAAGTAATACCAAAAGTAATGGTCATGTTGACCATGAAAACTTTCAAAATATGGAAACTCCATAGTGGCATTCCTAAACAAACTAAATGTCAAAAACGCAAACTCTTCCAGATTGATTAACCTTTTTGACACTAGTTCATTTAGGAAACAAAAGAAAAAGAAGAAGAAAAAGAAGGGGAAATTAATTATAGGTGGTATCATAATTATGACAGATGCATTCATAATTATTCTTAATGAATTATCTCTTTAAAAGGCAGACCTTGGAACAGCAGTGACAACAGAAAAAAATTGCAAATGGTATACTACTTTATTTGTTTCTTTTCAAAAATTGTGTGTTGTCCTTCAGATTCATCATCATCAAAATTATGTTCACATGGCAAAGTATAAAATAAGTTATCCCGCAGCTTCTGCTTCCAAGCATGTGAAATCCAATTATGTCTCAAATATACAACTTGCATTTTACTTCAGGATTGCTACAAACTAATAATTTGGAAACAGCTAAACAGATATTTTTTTCTTTCCATTTAAGGTTCTTCTTGAAGAAGAATTCTGAAGAATGCAAAAGTTTGTGCGTTACCTAGTGGCATTTTCGTTGCTTCTATCACAGCACTTGCCTTACTTATTGTAACTGTTAGGTGAATTCAGGTTTACATCTCTGAAATAACTGAATGAAGTAATGTGCCTTAATTTCTTTTTCTGAATTAAAATTGTTCCAGATGAATGGAAAAAGCAGCATACTCTATCTTTAGGCAACACAGCTCACTAATCCGGATGCTTTGCCAAGCACCTAGGATATAAGAAAACAAAACAATTAAGAGTAACAACAAGAAATAACAACAAAAGAAGAAACAACAAAAACGAAGTAAGAGGTTGGTGGTATGAGAATCTCCCAAAGGATGGTGTGTTTCTCTATGTCTCCCTAACACTAATCAAGCTTTGCAGATTCTAATCTGTGCTGTAATTAACTTTATCCAAATGAGCAGCAGGCTGAGTAGCTTTGTTTGGGCATTTTTCTGGTTATTGAATGTGTCTTGAAAATGACTTGGCAACATCCTGGAGAAAAAAAGAGGGGAAAGAAAGGAAGGGAGATTAATGAGATGCCAAACACTTATTTCTTCAGATGGAAAGGAACTGTGAGGGATGCATCATTGTGCTCACTGCTGAAACAAAGATATTTCTCTTTGAACTATACAGGTTTATTTTCCTTTGATTTTATACAAATCTTTTTAAATGAACAATTGCAGTAGATTCAGCAATTATTTGAGATATTATCAGACTGCTATGAAAATGGCTCAGTAATAAGATGGAAAACTTCCAGTGTCCTTCTAGTTTGAAATCACTATAAGCTCACAAGAGATGTGAAGAATTTGAGCCTCTAGGAGATGATATAGGCTTGTGCGATACATTGGAGGACAGTAAACGGTGCTGAGGGCACATTAGGTTTGTGACTCAGCTGAGTTTGTAAGGCAGCATTTCTCAGCCTTGGCAGCTTGAAGATGCCAACCCCCATAATTCCCCATCCAGAAGTTGGAGCTGAAATCTATATGTCTTCAAGATGGCAAGGTTGAAAAACAATGCACTCAGGATTCCTTTGCCTAACCCACTCCTTGGTCTCTAAATAAGCATCTTCCTAATAATCTCTCTTGGTGTTTTAGCATGATCACCAAAGTACTTCTTGTTTCCATTCAATCCCCACAAAATGTTTTACCTTGGTTCAATGCATCGACTACAATATTTCCGTAGTCAGTCTGATCTTGGCTTCAGTTATCTGAGCTTTTTCGTTAGATCACCCTTTCAATGTCCTCTACATAAGTCTACAATTCAAGAATGTCACGTCATTTTAATTAATGTAAAATGTGATAGTGAGACTGATAACTAGTGCATTATATCAGGAACACTGAAAGATGATTACTGCTTGCCAATTGTTTTCCAGGTTAATTCAAGGTGGTACTTTAAATTGTTAAAGCTCCCAGTGACTTAGAGCCTACCTGTCTAATGAATCATTATCACATTTTGAACCAATTTGACTTTTAAGATTTGTTGGAAAGGTCTTTTTGAGGATACTGTCTCTTACTAGTTTGATGGGCACAGTCACAGGTACTTTCATTTGTAAAATACCCTACCACTGAAGTCAGCATTGAAAAAAGACATTATGACAAATTTTAACTTGTTTATTGTCATATTTAATATTTTCCTATAGGAACTGTTATTTTAATTATATTTTATAGTATGTGTTTTCATAATTGTGCCATTTTGGTCATTTTTAATATAAAGGAAGTAATGATATACTATCACAAGTAATGTTTTCCTGCAAAAGCATAATGGTTGCTGTTGGAACATACGTTAGAATGTATTTTGTATTGCAAAAACTACAGAAGTATCCAGCCAATAGATGGCAGTGGTTGTAAATTTACTAGGTGTAATCTATAATATATAGTCTATGGTCATTTTTTCTGAGGAGAGTTTCCTGTTACAGTTAAACCGTTAGCAGCAAGGCCCATGGTGTCTCTACCTTTTATTTGATCTGTAAAGCTATACAATAAACAGAATTTCTAACAGTTGCAATAAACAGATTTTCTTCCCCTGGTCTTACAATTCTGAAGTGAACTTCCAGCATTTCCCTTACAAGCAGAAATATTATGTTAGTTTGCTGCTGTACCTGCAGCACACTTCAAGCAGGCAAAAAAACAAACAAGGGATTTCAGTGGCTTTAAAAATAATCAGGTGAAGTAATGCAAAAGTCATTTTGAAATGTCAGACCACAGTATTTTTTTTAATTAATGTATAGCGGAGTGAAATCCCAGGGAGAAATAGAAATGGATTTTATAAGTAGTTGGGCTCAGTCTTCAAAGAAGTCAGTGTAAATCATTTACTGCTTTCTCTTTTTTTCCTCCCTATTCCATATTTGCTATTGCTTTGGAAACCCTTCCAGAAATGACTGAATAGCATCTGCACTATGTCTGATACTGCATCCGATGTGTGTGAGTAATGCCAGAAAACATGTCCAGGCCAAATTGTACAAATTGTACAATACTAGACTTGCTGAGCGCAAGTCTAGTATTGCTGATGAGAAAAGACTGGCTTGGCTTAAAATTCTTCGCTGAAGATCATTGTCCACATTGCAATTGCCATATTGTCCATCTGTATCTCTCTGAATGCAGAGATTGTTTCTGAGTGTGCATGTGCCTTTAGGTCAAGGATGACTCCTGGCAATTGCCTTGGCAAGTCACTTTTAACTCCTTCCTTGGGCTGAGAAAGACAACTGTCCCAAGCGCTTTCAGTTGACTTTGTGATTAAGAAAGGACTAGAACTAACGGTCTCTGGTTTCTAGCCTGATGCCTTAATCACTACACCAAACTGGTTCTCATACAGAGATTAGGAAATAAAAAAATAAGTAATATGAAGGTGTCATTATGATCATGTAAACAAGGCTTTTATCAAGTACCATGCAGTCAATTCACATTGGAAATCACATACAATAAACAGATGCTATAACCAAGCATTAAAACTATTTTTCTTTCTTTCTAGTAGTGGCATATACTAGATCAGCCTTTGTAAACTTGGATTCTTCAAGACTGGGCTTACAATTCCCTTCCTCCTTGATGACGCTATAGAGCACTGCACACCAGAACAACTAGACACAAGGACAGGTTTTTCCTGAATGCCATCACTCTGCTAAACAAATAATTCCCTCAACACTGTTCAACTAATTACAAAGTCTGCACTACTAATACTATTAATCTTCTCATCACTCCTTATCACCCATCCCTCCCACCTGTGACTGTATGACTGTAATTTTGTTGCTTGTATCCTTACAATTTGTATTGACTGTTTCCTAGTATGATTTGATTGCTTATTGTACCCTATGACTATCATTAAGTATTGTACCTTATGATTCTTGATTCTTGATGAATGTATCTTTTCTTTTATGTACACTGAGAGCATTTGCACCAAGACAAATTCCTTGTGTGTCCAATCACACTTGGCCAATAAAAAATTCTATTCTATTCTATTCTATTCTATTCTATTCTATTCTATAGATCATGCTATCTGGAACTGATGCTGGTTGAGAACATTTGGTCAGAACATTTGACAATCTCTTATGACTTCATAGTTTCATTATGAACTTACTGTATTTGTGTCTGCTATTTTTTCTTGTTGCCTTCCTACTTTATTCTTATTTCTCACCAGTCTACCACTCTACAGACTATATACCAAATCCTTTCCAGAACTTCTTTCAGGCTAAATCTAAGCACTGGCTTTCTCAGTTAACTTCTCTCTGAAATTGTCGTTCATTCTTTACAGCCTTCTATACCTTTCTTGTATTTTTGGTATTCATTATCTGTTTAAATGAACCTCTACACCTCCTTAGGTATATCCTTAGATATATCTTAAAGTGTCTTGATATGCTGTTACCTCTGGACTGGAAAAATACAGGTTTGAGGTCATTTTTAAGTCCAGTCTGACTTCTGCTTTTCTGATGGCAGAAAATAGCTCTACAATATGCACATGGCTATCATTTTAAGATTTTATATTATTTCTGAGAAGATTTAAAAAATAAAAATGACATCTCTAACACAGTTGCCTAGCTATCCTATTTTCTATCATTGGGCTTGATTCTATGCATCATTCATCATGTTGGTAAATTTCCATAGTCATAGGGGTCCATTTTCTTCACTTTTCCCTAAACCTGTCCACCAATAGCTGGAACTGAATATGACAACTCCCATCATGCCTAGCAATTTTTCATGCTGGCTGGATTCAATATCTAATATAGTCCCAAACATCTGGAAAACAGGTTGGAGAAGAAAACAGAATAGGTAACCTCTAGTGCATTATATGAAACCTTCAGGCCTCTGAAATTGGATGATACGTTGCCAAAATCTTACATTACAATTTCTAGTGGGAAACTGATAGGTTTTGCATTGCTTAGGAGGGAGAAAAAGGGTATTGTGTGATGGCTCAGGTAGCAACTATCTGTAACTCTTTTAAAAAATCTGTTTTTTCCTCTATGTTGGTTGAAGGACTTGTAGATACGTGGTAGAAAGTATGTGTGGCCTCTGTGAGCTCTAAAATACCCTTTTGCCTTTGAACTGAAAGCATTGCCCCTCTCTAGAAACTAAAGCAAAATGGTGCCTTAAAACTTTGTAGAGCCTTACTGGATATGAAACATGAACACAGGGAGGAATTATCAACAATAAAATAAATCCTCCAAATTGGGCCCATCCATTTCTGTGACCACTCCTTCACATTCCTGGCAGTCTTCAGTTCTGAAAATAATGTAAGGATAAGGTCAAAGATTGCCAGTTGAAGCTTCATAACTAGTGTTCTTCCTTTAACAACAACACAAGAACTAGGGAGGGGCCATTACATTTACCAGTTGAATCAATCAGCTTTACATGTATTGTGTTTTAGGTTGCTTTGGTGTAGTGGCAAATGAATAAAAGGAAAAAAGCCAATGATTAAAAGAGACATTTTGGACTGTGCACCTTTCAGTGATGGAAGTGATTTGCTTTGATAAGACTGCATGTTCATTAAATCCCTTCTTTGTTGTTTACTGTGGGTTAGAATGCACAATGCTCTCTTCATGAAAACAACCCAGAGAGAAAGACTGAGAGAACAGAGGTTGGAAAGGAAGGTTTTGGCAAGCAGCAGTATAATCCTAAGTATATTCAGAAACAATTCTACTGAATTCAGTGGTGCTACTCCCAAGTATATATGGGTTATTGTAGCAGTAGGAAAGGGCCAAAATGTCATCAAAATGATTTAGAAGAACTGCACCAATCACTGTAAAAATACTAGTGATTGATTTTTTTAAATAGATACACAGCAAAACATAAATGAAATAGTGAAATTACATCAGAAATTTAAACAAAAATGGGGTTTGCTCCATTTTTGTAGCTTTCAGGGAATTCACTAGGAATTTTCCACCACCAGGTGTAGGTATTATCAGTAATGTAAAGAATTTTAAAGAGGAACTGAACAAATTTATGATATTTCCAACATCCTTTGGAATCATAAGCAGTATAGCCCAGCTTTTGGGGGCAGACAGAGGAAGAGAACTACCCTCCCATTCATATATATGAAATTCCTTAATGTCTCTGGTTGGCTACAGATGACACAGAATACTCAGTGATATGAGGTTTTGGTCTAATCCATCAGGACAAATATGTTCTTATGTATAAATTATAGGATTACAGCCTTACTTACCCAAATTAAAAAAGCTGAAAGTGAAAGTGAATTCTTTGAAAGTGAATTCAATATGCCCTACAAAAAGTAGCACAAAAATATGCTTCCTCTTTGATAGGCTTATCAAAACCAAAGAAGGGCAGAATAAAAGAAGATATATAACATTTGCATTTTCAGATCTAATTGAAGCACGTTTAAATATAATTAATGCAATTCGAACATACACAGTCATAAATTTCATCATAGTAGGAAGAATGTAGACATTAACTGTAGCTGGACAGCTTCAAAGCCCTTCTTATCAATTTCAACCCTACTTGTTTAGTCTGCACTACTTAGAGTTTTATATCTGCTAAGTTAGCATTTTCTTAGAGCGGGGTTATTAAACTCCCGGTCCGCGAGCCAGATGTCTCACGTGCTGGCCACACCCATGCCCGGTTTAGCAAAGGGGAAAATGTCCCGATATGTCATGTGATGCTGCCGTGACTATGTGAGTTTGACATCCCTGCCTTAGAGGACCTGAAGTTCAGGTGCTGCTAAGAAAGCTTTTCAACATTGCTGATACCAAAAGAAAATGTCTAGAAGTATATTTATATTCATGCAATAAACCTCATCTAGATGTAAGTTGTATTCAAGCAGCAGTAATTTTCTAGGATTTCAGCCAAATATTTCCCAAGCCCAACTTGACGACAGAGCTCAAAATGTGTGCATGCTCTTCCCTGCAAAAAGCTATGGCTGTTGGAAGCATTATATAACTATCAGTTGGCCTAGTGACCACATCATTCTAACATACCTTAGGGACTTCTTTACTTTTTATGTTTATACTGGTACTTTTATTTCCTTCTTCCCTTTTCAATGCATACACTGCAGTGCAGATTGTTTTTTGTGCACTACTATAAGGAAAGGCTATTATATGTAATTACTGTTGCCTTTCTTTAATTTGTTTATTTAAAGTAACAAAGTACAAGGGGGTGTTGTGCAAAATGGAAAAGAACTTTCAACCCCTGAGAAGGTTATAGTCTAACCTTTGCGACAAGGAGAAACCAAAGGCATGTATCTTGTCTACATGTGCTTAAGCAGAAGTGAAAATTAGCTATACTAAAGCAAAGAGATGGACAGTTTAGAAATGTGAAATACAAATAAGTAAATCTTAAATAGAGAAAAGAGTACTGAATTTATAAATTCTAATATTAATGCTAGTGTTTTATTTATTTATTATTTATTTATTTATTAATGAGATTTCTATGCCGCTCTATCTCTTGAAAGACTCAGGGCAGCGTACAATAATAAAAAGTATAATACAAATATTAAAAAGCCATTAAATATGAAATCCCATTAAACCAATAAAAGTAATAAAACAATTACTAAAATCCCATCCCCTCCATCAGTCCAGGCTGGCAAGTTGGAAAAGCCATGTTTTTAGGCCACCACGGAAGGTCAGGGGCCACCTGGAGCTCCAGGGGCAACTGATTCTATAGGGTGGGTGCTCCCACAGAGAAGACCCTACCCCTGGGGGTCGCCAGCCGATGTTGTCTGGCCAATGGCACCCCAATGAGGCCCTGCTTGTGGGAGCGCACAGGATGTTGGGAAGCCGTTACTGGCAGCAGGGTCTCCCGGTTTTCTCTTGAATGCTGAGTATTCTATTAGAATGGACCAACTTTTGATGGGGAGAGTGTAAATATCATTGTACCGTGTTTCTTGTGCCAGGATACTAGAATATTATGGTCACCATTTTTAATAATTATAATCATAGTGGACTCTTGAGGACTACAAAAGTTTTTTGAGACTGCTTGCTGTCCTATGGTCACAGGGTGCCCACTTCTGCTCTACAAATATAAAGAAGTGTCAACAGATTCATAGGGGCCACACTATTCTCTACCTACCAGGATGGAGGCAAAACAAGGGGGTCACAAGGGACTCACAACATTTGGTCATTTTTATCTTGATCTTTGCCCTGACTGTCCCACAACACTTATTTCAATTTGTAGGAAGACTCTGCAATCACAGTTCCTTTATTTGCAAACATTTCCTTATGTAGATATGATTTTCTTGCAAACATGCTAGAAGCACAAGTGATACACTTTCACACCACACCCTTCTTACTTTAACGGCCGGTCCAACTATGGTTAAATATATAACTTACTATTCTTTATTGTCACGATTCCATTATCTGATCATGATATGGGTTTCTTGTCAAATTAATGCCAAAGACTAAATGGTCCTAAAAAGGGAGGTTCAAAAAACAGAATCACATTATTGGCCTAAACTGCAACATTGAGACAAAGGGTAATTCATAAAAGAACAGAAAATTGTAGACCCAAATACTCCTAGGGATATCTATTTATTCTTCTATGAAACACTGTTACACATAATGCTTCTAACTTAAATTGAAACCTTACCATTCGAAAACTTTTATCTGAATTGTGCTATTTCCCTCTGCAGATGGGAGTTGATATGATTGATACTGAAATGTTATAGTCCCTTGGAGAGTTCCTCAATGGCCACATAATGGTTTGAACTCTCCTTCTCTGAGAATAAGAGCAGAAGTTTCACCTTGATGGAGAAGAATCTACCCTTGAAACATATTTCCCAAACACCATGGAAATTTAAGCTGCCCAACTGATGAGAAAGAGTTCCATTAGTTATTAATAACCTTTCCCTCCAGCTTTCAATCAGAAATTAAGAGACACTTTCTGTTATAGTGCAAAGGGTGTAGCTAAGCCAAAGGACAAGTTCCAGGCAAGGAACTTTTCTTCTTAATCTCTAAAGAGCTACCACCAGCCAAGGTAGACTGTGCTAGAATACAAAGACTGATCTAATACCAGACAGATCCAAATGGTCTTCTCTTTCTTTCATTACTTTGAAAGTTGCTTTGAAGTTTTCTATAACAGAAATGAAGGTGTAGGCATATTTATTAAACACAGTACAGGAATAAATTTCTTCAAGTTAAGCTTTGATTATTGGAACATAACCTTGTGGGAAGTGGAGGGGGCCCTTTTGAATAAAATATTTTCCAATGATAGACCATCCCTCATGCTGCACTATTATCCTAACTGGGATAAAAAATACTGATTCAAATTATGATGCCTTTTTTTAAACTGATGCTGTAAGAGACTCAGACTGAATGTTAACCTAGGAGACAACACTGCTGTATCTTTAAATTGGGATAATTTATGCTCATTTCTGGTTCTTAGTGCTCAGGCAATAGCATCATCTAGTGGTTAGTTGATAGCATTGATGTTCGGACACTACATAAGGAAGCACTGATATTATTCTACCTGGAGCTCTGCATGATCTCTACAGTAATTCATTACTGTGAAGGGTTACAACTCTTTGCCACTAAAAATGACTTAAATCACGATCAGATTAGCTCCTTGGTTTAGAAAAAAAATCAATGTTGTTTCAGTGATGTTTCCTTACCATAGTGCTTTTTTGGTGAATAACATGTTTTGAAATGCAGTTGCCCACAACAGCAAGTCAAAATAAATATTAAACTATATTTGCAATACATTTTGCAATATATAACTACAGGGATAAAGAAAAGTAACATTTAAAAAAACAGCAATCAAGCATCTATTTTTGCAAAGTATGTCTCTTTACATTTAGGGAGAAAAATAGGATATATCTCTCAATGGTTTGTCAAAACTGGAGTCTTTTTATGGGTCTTCACAGCATAGCTCAGGATGGTACATATTTGTGATCAGCAAACTACTTCATGCATGGACATCTATTACTCAATTATTTTGCTACATTCGGTAATTGATAGTGGAAAGCAGAACCTGGTTCTCTAAAAAAAGCAGTGAGTTTGGAAGTGAGAAAATGCATTAGTATTGTAATGTGATGTATGTGGCAACTCTAAAAGACCACAGAATCCTGACAGTATGCATATGTTAGACATCAACAGTGGTGGGATTCAAATTTTTTTACAAATTTATTTTTTTAGGTGGTATTTGCTGGTTCTCTGAACCTCTCAAAATTTCTGCTACAGGTTCTCCAGAACTGGTCAGAACCTGCTGAATACTACCTCTGGACATCAGATAATGATTGTTCAAGTTGTCAAGTGAGGAGTGTTGACCAATTTTGATTATGAATTAACCCTTGCAAATTTAGAAAAAGACATAGGAACAGAAAAATTTTCAGAATCTTTTAAGGCTGAAGAATTTGATGACAACCTGATCAGATGGAGAATGACCATTTAAAGTGAGCAACAACTACTTTAATTCACTCTAAGACTTTAACATGTTCCAGTGCTCTCCCGCCTAAACACCTAGAGAGGAAAAGAATACTATTTCAACCATGTCACTGGGATGATGGGGGCTTGTATAATAAAGACACTATCTAGCCAGATGTTGCTAACAAGTTGACATAACTCCTTTGGTGGTCCTTAGAAAATTGCTTACAATCTCTAGTTAATCCTTATATTGCTCTGCATCCTATCCCATATTTTCTCATTTGCATATGCCTGTAATGCATAGCAGAACAGACACATTTTCCCCCAGTTAATTGCAATTCTGCAACTTCAGATGATGCTATTCAATTTGTCAAGGATGAAATGTTGAGCAGATTTGATTATGAATTAGCCCTTGCTAATTTAGAAGGAGACATAGAGAGACACAGAAAGACTTTCAGAATCTCTTAAGGCTGGAGAATTTGGTGACAAGCTGATCAAATGGAGACTGACTTTTAACCATTTAAAATGAGCAATAAATGCCCTAATGCACTTTAGCGCTCACCTTCAACCAGAAAGCCTGGGTTTTGAGCAGATGCATCATAGGATCATATTATCAACCATCCCTCCACTAAATCCATGGAAAAAACTAAAGATGAAATACATATATTTCTTCATAATAAATCTCTACTGGCTGCTGTGATAGTGAAACTCTTTTATTTATTTCATTAATATGCTGCCTATCTCGCTGTCAAGCCATTCTGAGCAGCAGAGAGTTATAAATTTACCAGATTTATGTCTTTTAAAAAATCTACTTATGTTGCTAATTTGCCTATATTTATCTTTTGATGGTATTATTTCCCTCCCATGCTCAGATAGATGATAGATAGATAGATAGATAGATAGATAGATAGATAGATAGATAGATGATAGATAGATAGATAGATACTATACATACACACACATTAGACATCCTTGAAAATAATAATCCTTGAACAATTGAAATAATATGTAATATGTAAATATGTAATTAACTGTCTGCATGGTGGCCTGCACCTTTGAATAGACGTGGTAATGCAGAGCTCTTAATTCTTAACTAAGGCAAACAATACTTTTTGGCTTTGCTTCCATATTCCATATTTGCTTCCGTCTGATGCAGGTTGTCAGTTTTTGGCATAGTCCTCTCTGAAAAAAAGGCCAAGATCATGACATTCTCATGTTCATGTTTTGAAAACCTGATCCTTAACCAACATAGGTTTACTTTACGTCTAGGAGATATGGGGCGAACAATAATCAACCAGATGAAGCTTTTCACCATAAGCACAGTTTGGAGAAAGCTACGTCACTACCTAATACATAATTGTTAAAAGCAGGTCAGTTAACGCTGAAGAACTTAGAAGAAAGATTGGGCTGGAAAGATTATAGAGTTGTGATTTTGCTATCCCATGCTGGAGAAGTTTTGATTAAAGCAGTATTTCTCAAACTTAGCAACTTTAAGACATGTGGACTTTAACTCCCAGAATTCTGCCTGGGGAATATCTTAACATTGTCAAGATTGAGAAATGCTGGGTAAAGAATACACCAGCCGTAAAAACATATTGCTGCTACCAAATAAGCACAAAGGAGCAACAAGAAATTCCTGATTCTACCTGGCTGGAATTAAATTCAGGGTCTTTGGTGGCTAACTGCAAAACAGTACTATGCATACAAACACCCCTGTACTTTATTTAAAGAAGCAATAATGAAACAGATCAGCTCTGTTAAAACTTTTGGCAGTTCAGATAGCAAATGTTAAAACTTCCAAATAATTCAATCAGTGCCAATGACAGTTTGATTAAGAATACTGCTGTAAAAACCATTAGACATATAGGCTTCCAGTGAAGTGGACTGAATCTCTTTTTTAAAATTGTCTTTAATAGTTGGATTTAACACTTGACTTCTGATACTGTATTATGGAAGGCTTAGAAAACACTACATTATAATTCACTGTATCGCCTGTAAGAGGCATAATATAGGAAGCTTCTGACTAGCCAGACATTCATTAAAACCTCTGACACATAATGGCTAAAATATGTAAAGACAAAAAATATTTTAAAAGGCAACACTGAAAATACAGTTACAGTACATACATTTCAATCATGTTCAAATTATTGAGCAGAATTTTGACAACACAACAGCATGAGACGACTGTATTCTTGTTATCCCTTCTTGTTTCCCAAGACATTCTACTACCAGAAGAAATATAATTGAACTTTTCTGTATAAATTTATGCTATGTGGCCCTTACATTTGCAGAGAACACAAGAGTGGAATCATGAAGTCAACAATTTGTTACTCTAATACCTTCCATGTTTGTGGAATTGCTTTGAATGGTTTGTTGTGGAAAAGATTCTTCTGACTTGAAAGAGACCATGGTGTGTCCTGTCTCCCCCCCGCCATGGAAACTGTCTTTGAAGACCCAGCTGTCTTCAGTAACTCGTTGCTTCCATTTGTGTACACTATCATGTGCAAAGCTGTATGTTAGATATTTGCATACTAACCTGTGATTGGCTGAACCACGGAAGCAGGAAAAGCAAATGTCTGTCAATGGCCAAAGTCATGGACAGCTCCCTTTAAAAGGAGCTGCCGCGGCTAGGGTTCCTCAGTCCTGTATGGAAGCAAGTAAACAGTGATCCGAGTGTCCTGCGTCTTTGCTTTGCCCGCAATCTAACACCATACGTGATAGTACTATTTGGATCTTCATTCTACACAATGTTGTGGCTACACCTATATTGCTGCTGGAAGTGAAGGAAGCCCCCACCTTATTACAGTGCAGGGGTGGATAACCAATTACTAGATGTCCCCAAAGTGTTTTTCTAAAAGGCAATTAGACTTTTCTTGGCTTTTTCCTTAAAAATGTTTCACTTCTCATCCAAGAAGTTTCTTCAGTTCTAACTCAATATTCTGAATGAATGGTGGAGAGTGGAAGGATTTATATTCTTTGAGGTCATCTGGTCATTAGCAAACCAGTGCTGCAAAAAAGAATAAATCCTTCCATTCCCCCCATCAATTCAGTGAGAACTGAAGAAGCTTCTTGGAGGAAAAGCAAAATGTTTTTAAGGGGGAAAAAACAAGAAAGCCCAGTTGCCTTTTGGAAAACCACCTTTGGGACAACCATGACCTAGATGATTGAGAATTTCTATAGACATTAATCACTAGATATTTTTTCCATATTTTACTGTTTGGGTGTAACGCTATTATTTTAGGTTTTAGTGTTTTATATTTCTTGCTTGCAATTATTTTTAAACTTTTACTGAATTTTAAGTTACCTTAAAAAGGCACTGGATGTGAACTATACAAAAGAAGAAACATTATCTAAGGAGTAATAATAATGGAGGAAAAGAACAGAAATAGTGATTATGGAGGACATAGTGATTATTGGAAGATGGAATATATTTTATTCTATTATTTGCATTTAGTCCTATAGATCTATGACATATAAAACATGGAAGACATGGCTATAAGAAAAGCTTCATGAAGTTGAATAATAGATACAGTATATTGGTTTTATAATAGCCCAGAAAGATTTCAATAAACTTCCTGTTTTCACTGCCTCCCTCACATAAAAAGTATCATGAACAGTGCCTTAGTAGATCACAATCATGCACAGCTGTAGCTTATGATCTACTGCTACTTTATCATTATTTTTTCTTCAGAAAAAGAAACTAGGAAAGTCCCTCACTGATTTATGACTCACCAATAGTGATCAACTTATTTTTTTATGTGAAACTATAGTGCAGTTTTGTGTATTTTTAAAAACTATGACCACCTGAGAACATTATTAATAATTTAAAAAATGAAAAAATATGGTTATGGAAATGGAACTACTTGAGGAAATATGCAATTTCATAATGAGTAGCTGGTATTTCCCCAATGTGTCTTGATCAACAACAAAGCTTCTAAGGCACATTATAGGCTTAAGACTAACAATCTTTTCTCTTTCTTCTAGGACATTATAACAGTGACACCTCAACAATTAAAAAGACACCAACAAGACAGTTCTTTTTTAGTCTCTCACCACCCCAAATTTATATTGCCAGTATGACAAATTCATGTTCTTTGCAGTGACTAAAATATCAAAGTAATAGCACAACAAATTCTAATTTTGGAAAAGAATGATTACAATGTGATGTGGGTTGAAGCGAGCAGACTTGTAGGTTCTACTTTTTATTAGAATCACTATTTATATTAGACAAAATCCTATTAGATTCAAGATTTTAAAAATGACAAGAATTGATTCAAAATTGTAATTTGAAGTTTGAAGGCAACGTGTTTTGATTTGCATTTCAGTGTTTGATTTAGTAAAATGTTCAGCAAAGGATGAGGAAAATAAAAATGGGTTAGATTCCCCACCCCTCACATCCACACACCAAAAATGGATCAAAATATCATAGAATTTTTCAGAAATAGCAATAGCACTTAGACTTATGTACCATTCTATAGCGCGTTTAAAGCACTTTCTCAGCAGTTTACAATATTAACATATTGCCCCCAACAATCTGGATCTTCATTTTACTGATTTTGGTAAGGATGGAAGGCTGAATCAACCTTGAGCCAGTCAGCACTGAACTCCAGGCTGTGGGCCTGCAATACTGCCTTCTAACTACTGTGCCACCACAGTTCTTGAAAATAGTAACTCTGGTAAGTTTCCACTGGATTTCCTAAATAATTTCACCTCAATAAAAAAAATTGAAACATTCATCTTTATCTTCTTTGAAAAAGGAAAAAGTGAGAGGGGGAAAGGAAATGGCAATACTCCAACCTGTTGTGCTGAAGCAATGCATAAGTCCACGCTGCTCCATTTTAAAAACAAATCTTACCAACACTGAGGAATACATGATTCCCTGCTCATTTGCTTTTCTTGGTATGTTTGCTTTTCTTTGGTATGTTTGGTATTGTCCAAATTAGCTTTTTCTCAGAATTATATGTTATATGCTGCTTTTGCAACCATGTAAAAAAAAATCTGGAAAGTTTTTGTTACCATTATTCCATAAATGTTATATGAAATAAAAAACCCTGTGTTGTATAGAAATCATAGTAATCAGGAATGCCAATCAATGCTTGCTCATCAAATTGAAAAGAAACACTGAATGGGGTACCATAAAGAGTTTTCAGTATACTCTTCAATGCTTGCTTTATGTCTTGGATGAAAAGATGGAGGCATTGGTCACCAAATTAGCATATGAAACTAAGTTTTGTGAGATAGTTAATACCATGGAAGATAGAAACAGCATTCAAAATAATCTTGACGTTAGAAAACTGTGTTGGAAAATCACAGGCTGAAATTTAACAGAGACCGGTATCCAAGGTTCTTCATTTCAGAAACAAATATCAAAAAAGAATAGATATAGGGTAGAAGTTGCCAAGTTTAGTAATTAAGTGAAAAGAAATTTGGAATAGGAGTTGATTGCAAGAGGAATACGAGGCAGTAGAGTAATGAGGCTGAAAAAAAAGCAAATTAACCTTTAGGCTGTATCAACAGAAGTATGATTTTCAAATCATGAAAAGTAATTGTTTTCTACAGAACTTACCTCAAGTACTGTGCTTATTAGAGGACACCACACCATAAGGAAAATTCAGAGAAACTGTAATAGTTTCACAGAAAGATAAAACGATAGTCAAATAGAAACTAAATGCTATTGAAGGAACTGGATATTCTTTGCCCTGAGAAAAGATAAGTGAGGGAGAATGAGATAGTATTCTCCAAATATCTAAAAGGATATCACATAAAGAAGGTCAGGACCTGTGCTTTCTTGTTTCTGAGTGCAGGACATTCAATAATGAATTCAAGTTACGGGGAGACAGATACCAATTGAAAATTAGAGGGAAAAAAATCTTAATTTGCTCCACTCTCAACCTGTTCTTATTATTATCACGATAGTGGTGAGCTCCCTTAACCTAAAGATGGGTTCAAGTAAAGGCCAGGTAGCTATCTGCCTGAGGAGTTTTAATCTGGATTCCTGCACTAAACAGAGGATTGAATTATATAGCCTAAATCCCTTGTTGTAACACAATGATTGTAGGAGTACAAGTACGTGCAATCCTCTAATTCCGTGATGGCGAACCTATGGCAGGCATGCCAGGCGTGGCACTCAGACCCACTTCAGCCAGCACACGAAAGGTTGGCTGGAAGAGCCCACTATGCATGCACACCCCCTGCCAGCCAGCTGATTGTCAGGTATCTGCCGGCATGCGCGGGGGGAGACACACATGTGGGAGATGTGTGTGTATGTGCAGAGGCATGCAGCGTGGGGGGTTGCATGCACATGCGCAGAGGTGTGCGGTGCAGTGGGGTTGCATGCACATGCAGGGGCAGGGGAGTCGTGCACACATTGCATCATGGGTGCAGGCACAAGAGCGCACTTTTGGCACACAAGGTGGAAAAGGTTAGTCATCATTGCTGTAATAGAATGCACACTATCTCACACCACTCAGCTAATGAAAAATGTCTGTCTGTCTCCAAGTGAATCTGACTAATTCAATTCTATAAGCAGGGTGGGTGACATAAACAGCAGAGCAGCATTCCCTAGGCATTTTGAGAGGCAGGACTTGAGGTAGTATTGGCCAGCCGTCATGTCAATGAAGATAGTCCTCATTTAGCAACCACAATTGGGACCAGCAATTTGGTTATTGTGTCAGGCCTAAGATCAAAGATGACACAATGAGATTCAATCAAATCCAGTTATTTATTTGCTTACTCCTAATAGACAGAATCTTCCCAGACTAAATCTACAAAATTCTAACCTAATATATATGCCCTGGGAGATTCTAGGGTATATAGCCAGGGGTGGGATTCAAATTTCTTAACAACTGGTTCTGTGGGCATGGCCTAATTTGTAGGTGTGGCTTGGTGGTCATGTGACTGGCAAACCAAATATGAGTGGTCCTTGCTTAATGGCCAGTTGCTTAGCAAGTGTTTTAATTTACAACTGACCTCCCCAGAGCTATTTGACCTGTTTTTGGTATTTTGACAGCCATACACGCACACTTATGATCAGTTACAACATCCCACACAGTCTTGTGACTGAGGTTTTCTGTTTTTTGCCAGTTTCCAACAATTCCTTCTGGTTTTCGGTTAAAAATGCCCATTGGGAAAATGGATTTGTTGTTTAACAACCAGTGTTCATTCCAGTGGAATGAAGAATGAAACTCATCAGACAGTAACTATTGGTCATTCTTCTTCTATCAATAACAGAAAAGTGCATGTCAAGGTACTAATTGAAGGAAGGCCTTGCCAAATGGAAGTGGACTCAGGCTCATATTTATCTATGGTGTCATGGGACACTATTCACAGACTACTCCCAAACATTCAGAAGAAGCATTTCAAGAAGCAAGCACTGACTCTTAAAGACTACCAAGGAAACAAGATTCCAGTAGTTGGAACAAGAGAATTCACCATGAAGTTCAAAGGCCACACCAAACACTTGCCCCTGACCATCGTGGACAAGGATCGCCCAAGCTTGCTGGGACTTGAGTGGTTCAATACACTAGGCATCGAGATGACTGGTATCAATCATGTGAGCAACACTGAATGGGAGGAGGCCTTGAAGTCTGAGTTTCCAGAGGTCTTCAGCGAAGGATTGGGCAAGTATATGGGGACCCCTATCACTTTCAACCTAGATCCCAGGGTGCCCCCAATTCGTTTAAAGCCCAGAAGGGTCCCATTTGCTTTAAAGGAAAAAATTGATGCACAATTAGACAAATTAATAGCTCAAGGGGTTTTAGAGCCCACTGACCACTCCAGATGGGAGACACCCATAGTCACACCAGTCAAGACTGATGGGTCAGTAAGAATCTGTGGAGACTATAAGGGGACACTGAACCATGCGCTGCAGCAGAGCGCATACCCAGTTCCAGTGGTGCATCATCTGTTACATTCACTTGGCAGGGGTACAGTCTTTGCCAAATTGGATCTGGCCCAGGCATATCAACAACTAACAGTTGATGATGCCACTGCAGAGGCCCAAACCATTGTGACTCATAGAGGTGCTTTCAAATGTAAAAGGTTACAGTTTGGAGTAAGCGTGGCACCAGGCATCTTCCAAAGCCTTATGGAAAGGATGCTCCAAGGACTGCCGGGGTAGTGCCTTACTCTGATGATATGTTAATCTCTGCTGAAAATGACACTCAGTTACAAGAGAGACTCAGAGAAGTCCTTACCAGATTCAAAAAAGCGGGTTAAAAGTCAAGGAAAGAAAAATGCACTCTTAGAACTGACAAGGTTGAGTTCTTGGGCTATATGATTGACAAGCATGGTATCCACCCTACAGATGCCAAGGTTCAGGCAATCAAAGAAGCCCCTAGACCAAAATGTAAAACAGATTTGCAAGCCTTCCTTGGACTCATTAACTTTTATCACATGTTCCTACCTCAGAAGGCAACCATTGCAGAACCACTGCACAGATTACTAGACAAAATGTCTGCGTGGGTCTGGGGCAGAAAAGAACAATCTGCATTTAACAATATTAAAAGACTAATCACGTCTGATGCTGTACTGATACAGTTCTCTGAGAATTTGCCTGTTGTACTGACTTGTGATGCATCCCCTTTTGGAGTGGGGGGGGTGTTGATCCACAGGCTTCCCAGCGGGAGGAAAGCTCCTATTGCATTTTACTCTCACACCTTGACCAAAGCAGAGAGGAACTACAGCCAACTGTACAAGGAAGCCTTGGCAATTGTTGCAGCTGTCAAGAAATTCCATGAGTATTTATATGGGAGAACATTTACCATTGTCACAGATCACAAACCTCTGTTAGGCATTGTGGCAGGAGACAAACCTATGCCCACTATCCTGTCACCAAGAATGCTGAGGTGGACTGAATTTCTTTCTGCTTATTCATACAAACTCATCCACAGGCCTGGCAAAGACATTGGGCATGCAGATGCTTTGAGTCGTTGAAAACTGGGTTGCATCTTGTCCCAACTGTCAGGTAGTCAGGCCCGCCCCACCTCTCACCCCCACTTAGGAATGGGAATGTCCTAGGGGCCCATGGTCCAGGATTCACATTGATTTTGCTGGCCCTACCAGAGGGCACACTTTCCTTATTATAGTTGATGCATATTCCAAATGGCTAGAGGTTATCCCTATGACATCCACCACAACTGAAGCTGTCATCAAACAGCTTAAAAGCTTTTGTAACTCACGGGTTACCTGATGTACTCGTTTCTGACAATGGTCCTCAATTTACATCCAACCTTTTTGAATCATATCTAGCACAGCAGGGTATCAGACATGCCCTGACAGCCCCTGGGCATCCTTCGGCTAACGGCCGGGCTGAACACATGGTACGATTTACCAAGGAAAAACTTCAGCAATTGGGTCCAGGGGATATCACTGAGAGAGTTGAAAACTTCTCAGTGTCCAGCATATCACTCCTAACCCATCAACTAACTTATCCCCAGCAGAGTTGTTGATGGGTAGGAAACTCAGGTCTCCCCTTGACTGCCTTCATCCCACTTACGCACCCAACGCATCACTAGATTCCACTAGCAAAGTTCGCACGTTCACTGTGGGTGATTCTGTTTATGCTAAGAACCTTATGGGTGAACCTTTATGGATTCCTGCTGAGATAACCCAAATCACAGGCCCTCGATCTTACAGGGTACAAACAGAGGATGGTGTCCTCTGGAGCAGGCACATTGATCGGCTTAGATCCAGATTACCTCAGGAACATCGCAATTGTTCCTCTCTAGTTCCCATACCTAATACCTCTTCTAGGGGAAGGGAGGATCATGAGTGTAATGAACAATCAAGAATCAACCCCATGTGTAATGAGCTAACATGACAGGAACCATCCCAAAACCTGTCACAATACCAACAACCATTTTCACAAATGGAAGATTGCACATCATTACCTGATTTAGGTGCTGACATTGGGTTGGAGATGGATTGGGAGGAGAGACCAGGTTGTAGCAACCAAACAGGTTCTACCATTACTACAAGTCCTAGTAAGGAAATGTCAGCAGACACATTTCCTCTCTCACAAGGTGAGAACCTTAAAACATCTGAACCACGTAGGTCTCAACGTACACGTAAGAGCCCCACCTATTTAAAAGAATACATTAGATAGGCTGGGGTTTGAGTATGGACTGAACCTAGTGGGGAGGGGTGTTATGTATGTAAGTTTAAAGTCTTTGGTTTAGTTTGAACTGTTCTTGTAAAATGTAAGAAATGATTGGTTTAAAAGTGCGGAAAACCCTGCACTCTGATTGGCTGGCAACTGCGGCTGCTGGCTATAAGTAGCAGCTGCAGCCCAGCCAAAGTGGGTTCGTTCTGAGCTGTAGTCACTAATAAACAAAGAGCTTGAAGCACTCCGCGTCTGTCTCTTCATGAAAACTTAACAGTTTTCATTTTCTTATTTCTGGGGGGGAAATCTACATGGAAACTTTCCACTACCATTTTAGGCTGCAGTTACGGATTCTACTTCCTTCCTTATAATTTAGTACCACAAAAAGATAGATATTATCATGGAGCTTTTTGGGGCTGTACTTGGAACAATAGAGGCTACAAAATAGGCAGTCCATTTGTCCTCACTTGCTTATTAGTAGGGAGGATCAACATTTTTACCCTTATTCCTGAAATACTTTTTAAATTCCAAATATTAACTTCCTGTCTATTCTTTAATCCAGAAGCATTCTGTCCATGCCCTCAGGCATTTGTTAACTCGCCTGGTCTTTCAAAAGATAGCACACTTTTTCCTTTCTTATGTGTTAGGCTTGTAATTGGCCTCGCCTTTGCTTTTATGAAATCTTCTTCAAAACCTACAGTGTTCCATGGCATCTTTGCCATGACCTACCCTTCCCAAGTCTGTTGATCTCCAGATGTGTTGAACCTAGCTAGCACAAACAATCTTAACCTATTTCAGGACAGAGGAACCTCAAAAGTATGTTTTATTCTTCAGCAAACAATTGACAGGGCTATTTTCTGCTCCAGTATTTTTCTGCAGTAGACAGAAACAGATGGGAGTTAAAACAAATCTCTGAAATGCAAACTAGATGACAGTTTATTAATAAGACCAGCTTTTATTAATGTGGTTGTTCCAGGAACCCACCATGGGTCCTTCTGACTCAATATTCCACAAATGATTATAGAGAAATTCATTGTGGCATACTTCTATCCATCCTACAACCGAGCCTAAACTTCATAATGAAATTAATTGCATACTGATTTCATGTTTATACCCATCTTTCATTCCCTTTTTTTCTCGCTGTTGTTTTCTTAACTTGACATTAGCTGATAAGATTCCTACAACAGAGATGTGGCCTTTAATACTAGGATTGGCTTGGCAGTCTCGAGGCAATATCCAATATTGTCCAATAAATAAATATCAGGTATCCACTACCCTCATCCCTTAATTTTGCAGTCCTAAAACATGATGTACTGCAGTGTAGTGAAGAGGATCAAATATGGAACTTATCTGGATTATCCATCTATCACCATAACAGAGGTAAAATTCAAAAGAAAGAAAAAAGCACACACACACACACACAGAGGGCACATACATTCCCAAACAGGGCAATAATGTTCAGATAGCCTTGAATGCTGCCCTTAGAGCCAATGGCTTTTCCAGATAGTTGTGGGAAAATAACTTCTCCACTGTTCCATAGTCACACTGCAATATGTACTTTTCTAACCTACTCTGCATTCTCTGTGTCATTTGCTTCCATAATGAAAATATGCAATATGGTTGGCCTTTAAATGCAGAGCAATTACTGTGTACTAATTGAGCAAAATCACATTTGTTCTTTTTGTGGCCTAATGAAGTAACTGCAGCTAATGGTGAAATGAGCTTCTTGTTTCAATATGTGCTTCCAATTAGATTAGTCCCACACCAAGATTTGACCATTCTCATGTGAGCAATATGAGAAGTTGCTAAACCCCTGGGGGCCAAAAGCTTCTGCCAAAGGGCTCTTCGAGACCTGGTAAATTGATTTTTCTTGACACAGATATTATTGAGGTTCCAACTATTCTTGTTAAGTTGCAATAAGTGGGATTCATACACATAATTATCATCCCAGATAAATCCACAGGGTTTCTTCATTGAAAGTTATGGACTAGTCCAATCCAAGTTTCTAGATCAGGGGTGGGCAAACTTTTTGACTCGAGGGCCACAATGGGTTCTTAAACTGGACTGGAGGGCCGGAACAAAAGCATGGATGGAGTGTTTGTGTGAACTAATATAAATTCAAAGTTAGATTACTTCACGTAGCCTTCTGGGAGAGCAAGAGAACCCTCTGCTCTTTCGGCTCCGCAGGCCAGATAGAACAGCCGAACGGGCCGGATCTGGCTCCCGGGCCGTAGTTTGCCCACGGCTGTTCTAGATAAATGTTTTTCAACTTCTTGGTTTAGTGCTCAGAGAGGCTGACTGGATTGCCCTCTTAGTCCTAGTCCAGCCCTTAACCACTGTACCCATTAGTTCTCTCATCTATATCTATGTTCTCTATATCTTTTCCCCTCACAGCTGCAGAAAATCTGGTTTTTCTTCCAAAACCACTCTATTCATTCAAACACGGGCCATTTTGCAAAGCTTTACCCTTCCTCAAGGATAATCTGTCTGTGACATTTTTTCATTATGGTTCTATAAGTTCTCAGCAATGTCTGCCCAAACCCGATATGCTTAGACGCTCCTTTGATCACCCTTCCAAAAAGCTTAAACTGTGTTTGCAATAGACAAATTGATGTACTGTAGCAGAAAGGAATAGGATAAAAACAAAACTTTAGCAAATTCTTTTTTATGTTTCTGTGAAGAAAGATTGATCCAATCAATTGTGGACACAAACATGTTCAGATAAAATAGGAAACAGATCTGAAAAGGGGCAAAAAGAGATCAACACTGACTTCACAGCAACACTAATTTCAGAACTCAGAGGGCAATGAGGACAATACTAATTGGTCATCCTGGTTTGCAAATATCTTGACCAGAGGTGGTATTCAGCAGGTTCTGACCAGCTCTGGAGAACCGGTAGCAGAAATTTTAAGTAGTTCAGAGAACCAGCAAATACTCTGACTGGCTTTGCCCCCATCTATTCTCTGCCTCCCGAATCTCAGCTGATCAGCTGGGTCTTCTTTTGTTGCCCTACACAGGAGAACGGAGCTGGAAAGCAGGTTAGTGGGGTGGGAAAGGAATGGGGATTTTGCAGTATCCTTTCCCTGTCACACCCACCAAGCCACACCACACCCACCAAGCCATGCCCACAGAACCGGTAATAAAAATTTTGAATCCCACTACTGATCTTGACATTCTTCTACTGCTACTTATAGTAGTAAAATAGCAGTAGGAAGGTATATAGCAATAGCACTTAGACTCATATACCACTCCATAATGGTATTTATCACACTATTCTGAGCAGTTTTATAACATCAGCTTATTTCCCCCAACAATCTGGGTTCTTATTTTACCAACCTCAGAAAGATGGAAGTCTGAATCAACCTTGAATCCCGTCAGGATTCAACTCCAGGCTGCGGGCATAGTTTGCCTGCAAAACTGCATTCTAACCACCAGGACTCACTATACATCCAGATCCTAATCTATGTCTATTTAACTCGGCATTTATAAGTGTTATGTATGTAGGTTTGAATGTCATTGGTTTAGTTTGAATTGTTCTTGTAAAATGTCAAATAGGATTGGTTTAAAAAGTGCGGGAAAACCCTGCACTCTGATTGGCTGGCAACTACGGCTGCTGGCTATAAGTAGAAGCCGTAGCCCAGCCAAGTCGGGTCCATTCAAGCTGTAGTCACTAATAAACTCTTCACTGAAGTTCTTCGCGTCTGACTCTTCATGCAAACTTAACAATGGCGATGAGGGTGGGATTCCCCTGAAGAGAAGAATGACGCGGAAGACAAGCAGAAGAGCGAGATGGCTGCGCTGAACACCCCCCCAGCCCCGTTCGATCCGGCGGCAGAAGACTGGGAATCGTATGCGGATCACTTCCAAATGTATTTGGAAGGAAACAACCTTGCCGACATCTCCGAGAAGCGGAAGAGGGCAGTCTTCCTTACGCACTGCGGTCCGGCAGTCTTCAAGATGGCGAAGGCATTGGCGGGAGCTGCAGACTTGAAGGTAATGGAATGGCCTGATTTAGAAAAGCTTTTAAGAGCCCATTATGCCCCACAAGTATCGTGCCTCATTAAGAGACACGAGTTTTACCATCGGGATCAAGGGGAAAGCGAAAACGTTAACAACTTCGTGGCAAGCTTAAGAGACATTGGGGGTGCATGCGAGTTTAACAGCTTGGAGGAGGCCATGCATGATCGGTTTGTTCTAGGCCTCAAAGACAAGGTGCTTCAGGGCAAATTGTTATTAAAACCTAAGATCACGTTGAAGGAAGCCATAGAAGAGGCCTCCTCAGCAAAAGCCACTAAGTCCTCAGCTGCAGCCATGAAGAAAATTAACAAGGCCTCAAGCCATCCTGATGTGGAAAAGTCCACAACAACTCATTACGAGCAGATAGATTCTGAATCAGACTGTAGTGAGGTGGAGGAAGGAATTTATAGACTCAGAATGGAAAAGAAAAAGAAAGACCTGGGAAGGAAAAGGCAAGACTTTTATTGCAGAGGTTGTGGGGGGCACCCCGCACTGAATGCAAGTTTTTGATACCATCTGCCTTCGTTGTGAAAAAGGAGGTCATCTAGCAAGAGTCTGCAAATCATCCAGAACTCCTCCACACAGAAGAAAGTTTCCTGACAAAGATTTCAAGCCCAACAACTTCAGTGAGAAAATGGGGCACAACTCAGAAGCAAATGGGAAGAATGAAACTCATCAAACAGTCACCATTGGTCATTCTTCAACCTTGAGAAGCAGAAAAGTACATGTGAAGGTACTCATTGAAGGAAGGCCTTGCCAAATGGAAGTGGACTCAGGCTCCTATTTATCTATGGTGTCATGGGACACTATTCACAGGCTACTTCCAAACATTCAGAAGAAACATTTCCAGAAGTAAGCACTGACTCTTAAAGACTACCAAGGAAACAAGATTCCAGTAGTTGGAACAAGAGATTTCAACGTGCAGTTTAAAGGCCACACCAAACGTTTGCCTCTGACCATCGTGGACAAGGATCGCCCAAGCTTGCTGGGACTTGAGTGGTTCAATCCACTAGGCATCGAGGTGACTGGCATCAATCACGTGAGCAACTCTGAATGGGAGGAGGCCTTGAAGTCTGAGTTTCCAGAGGTCTTCAGCGAAGGATTGGGCAAGTATATGGGGACCCCTATCACTTTCAACCTAGATCCCAGGGTGCCCCCAATTCGTTTAAAGCCCAGAAGGGTCCCATTTGCTTTAAAGGAAAAAATTGATGCACAATTAGACAAATTAATAGCTCAAGGGGTTTTAGAGCCCACTGACCACTCCAGATGGGAGACACCCATAGTCACACCAGTCAAGACTGATGGGTCAGTAAGAATCTGTGGAGACTATAAGGGGACACTGAACCATGCGCTGCAGCAGAGCGCATACCCAGTTCCAGTGGTGCATCATCTGTTACATTCACTTGGCAGGGGTACAGTCTTTGCCAAATTGGATCTGGCCCAGGCATATCAACAACTAACAGTTGATGATGCCACTGCAGAGGCCCAAACCATTGTGACTCATAGAGGTGCCTTCAAATGTAAAAGGTTACAATTTGGAGTAAGCGTGGCACCAGGCATCTTTCAAAGCCTTATGGAAAGAATGCTCCAAGGACTGCCAGGGTAGTGCCTTACTTTGATGGTGTGTTAATCTCTGCTGAAAATGACACTCAGTTACAAGAAAGACTCAGAGAAGTCCTTACCAGATTCAGGAAAGCGGGGTTAAAAGTCAAGGAAGAAAAATGCACTCTTAAAACTGACAAGGTTGAGTTCCTGGGCTACATGATTGACAAGCATGGCATCCACCCTACAGATGCCAAGGTTCAAGCAATCAAAGAAGCCCCTAGACCTAAATGCAAAACAGATTTGCAAGCCTTCTTTGGACTCATTAACTTTTATCACAAGTTCCTACCTCAGAAGGCAACCATTGCTGAACCATTGCACAGATTACTTGATAAAAAGTCTGTTTGGGTCTGGGGGAGGAAGGAACAATCAGCATTTAACAGTATTAAAAGACTAATCACGTCTGATGCTGTACTGATACAGTTCTCTGAGAATTTACCTGTTGTACTGACTTGTGATGCCTCCCCTTTTGGAGTGGGGGGTTTTTTGAGCCACAGGCTTCCCAGCGGGAGGGAAGCCCCTATTGCATTTTACTCTCGCACTTTGACCAAAGCAGAGAGGAATTACAGCCAATTGGACAAGGAAGCATTGGCAATTGTTGCAGCTGTTAAGAAATTTCATGAATATCTGTATGGGAGAATATTTACCATTGTTACAGATCACAAACCTTTGTTAGGCATTGTGGCAGGAGACAAACCTACACCTACTATCCTGTCACCAAGAATGCTGAGGTGGACTGAATTTCTTGCTGCTTATTCATACAAACTTATCCACAAGCCTGGCAAGGACATTGGACATGCTGATGCACTGAGTCATTGCCCACTTCCTTGCCACAAGGAGGACTTTGAACCTGAAACACACACATTTTTCCTAGAAACTGTTGCCAAGCTTCCAGTGCATGCTGCTGAAATTGCCAGAGAGACTGCCAAAGACACTTTATTGGCTCCTGTTATAGGCTGGATTAAGAAAGGTTGGCCTCTTCAAGATCTACCTCACCTGGCTCAACCTTTTAAGTCCAGGCAAACTGAATTATCTGTATTAAGAGGATGTATTTTGTGGGGTAACAGGGTGGTTATTCCTGCAAAACTGCAAAGAGAGGTTTTGGAAATGTTACATGAGGGTCATCCTGGTATTGTAAGGATGAAGGGATTGGCCAGGAGTTATGTATGGTGGCCAGATATTGACAAAATGGTTGAAAACTGGGTTGCATCTTGTCCCAACTGTCAGGTAGTCAGGCCTGCCCCACCTCTGCCCCCACACAGGAATGGGAATGTCCTAGGGGCCCATGGTCCAGGATTCACATTGATTTTGCTGGCCCTACCAGAGGGCACACCTTTCTTATTATAGTAGATGCATATTCCAAATGGCTAGAGGTAATCCCCATGGCATCCACCACAACTGATGCTGTCATCAAGCAGCTCAAAAAACTTTTTGTAACCCACGGGTTACCTGATGTTCTTGTCTCTGATAATGGCCCTCAATTTACATCCAACCTTTTGAATCCTATTTAGCACAACAGGGTATCAGACATGCCCTTACTGCCCCTGGGCACCCTTCGCTAACGGCCGGGCTGAACGCATGGTACGTTTTACCAAGGAGAAGCTTCAGCAACTGGGTCCTGGGGACATCACTGAGAAAGTTGAAAAACTTCTTAGTGTTCAGCACATCACTCCTAACCCATCTAATAACTTATCCCCAGCAGAGTTGTTGATGGGTAGGAAACTTAGGTCTTCCCTTGACCGCCTTCATCCCACTTACACACCCAACGCACCACTAGATTCCACTTCCAAAGTTCACACATTCAGTGTGGGTGATTCTGTTTATGCTAAGAACCTTATGGGTGAACCTTTGTGGATTCCTGCTGAGATAACTCAAATCACAGGCCCTTGTTCTTACAGGGTGCAAACAGAGGATGGAGTCCTCTGAAGCAGGCACATTGATCAACTTAGATCCAGGTTTTCTCAGGAACATCGCACGTGTTCCTCTCTAGTTCCCTCACCTGATGTCAATTCTAGGGGGGAAGGGGAGGAACAGGAGGATAATCAGCAAGCAAGAATCCACCCCATGTGTAATGAGCCATTACGACAGGAACCATTCCAAAACCTGTCACAATGCCAAAATCCATCCTTAGAAGTGGAAAATTGTACATCCCTACCTGACTTGGGTGCTGACATTGGGCTGGAGATGGGTTGGGAGGAGAGACCAGATTCTAACAATCAAACAGGGTCTTCTTTCACAGGAAGTCCCAGTGGGGAAATGTCAGCAGACACATTTCCTCTCTCACAAGGTGAGAACGTTAAAACATCTGAACCACGTAGGTCTCAACGTACACGTAAGAGCCCCACCTATTTAAAAGAATACATTAGATAGGTTGGGGTTTGAGTATGGACTGAACCTAGTGGGGAGGGGTGTTATGTATGTAGGTTTAAAGTCATTGGTTTAGTTTGAACTGTTCTTGTAAAATGTTAGAAATGATTGGTTTAAAAAGTGCGGGAAAACCCTGCACTCTGATTGGCTGGCAAGTGCGGCTGCTGGCTATAAGTAGCAGCCGCAGCCCAGCCAAATTGGGTCCATTCTGAGCCGTAGTCACTAATAAACTAAGAGCTAGAAGCACTCCGCATCTGTCTCTTCATGCAAACTTAACAGTATCTATTCTTCTATTCATTTTTGTTCTAATCTGAGGACAATCCTTCCTTCATTGAGTCTTTTCTGGTCTTTGAAGACATTGTACATATTCTTAAATCAAGATACCAGTTATCATTTCTGTGATTTTCCTTGTTGCCTTGCTTCATACTTGCTGTTTTGACTAAAATGTATTTGATTTGAATCAAGACTAACACAAATATCAATTATTTACTCCTTGAATAGAATAAAAGTAAATTTGTCACAAAACATATTTTTACAGAAATCTTTAATTCCTGTTTCCAGAGTCAAAGACTTCTGCTTCTTGCCTTGTCCTATTTCACTTAGACCACAAGTATCAACAGGCTAAGAAGCTGAGCAAGGTTGGGTCTTATCAGAACTTGGATGAAAGATTTCCAGGGGATGCCATAGTTGAAACCTACAATAAAATGTGTAAAACATCCCAGAATAAAGCAATGAGAAATTAGCTATATAATGTTACCAAGAAATGAGAGGAAAAGCAGTGGGGTACACAAGGTTCTATTTTAGGCCCAGTACACTTTAATTTAAGGGATGTGGTGGCTCAGTGGCTAAGACACTGAGCTTGTCAATCAGAAAGGTCAGCAGTTCAGCAGTTTGAATCCCTAGCACTGTATAATGGAGTGAGCTCCCATTACTTGTCCGAAATTCTGCCAAACTAGCGGTTCGAAAGCATGTAAAATGCAAGTAGAAAAATAGGGACCACTTTGGTGGGAAGGTAACAGCATTCCATGAGCCTCTGTTGTTTAGTCATGCCAGCCACATGACCATGGAGAGGTCTTCGGACAGCGCTGGCTCTTCAGTTTTGTAACGGAGATGAGCACCGCCCCCTAGAGCTAGAAACAACTAGCACAAGGGGAACTATGTGCAAGGGGAACCTTTACCTTTATCTTACTCTTCAATATCTTCATAAACAATTTAGATGAAGGAATAGAAGGGGAACTCATCAAATTTGCAGACAACACTAAGCTGGGTAAGTATCCCCAGCAGACAAGCTCAGGAGACAAGCTCAAAATCCACATAGATCTGGACAGACTTGAACACTGGGCCCTATATAACAAAATGAACTGCAGTGTAGAGAAAAGTAAGAGTTCACATTAAGCAAGAAAAACCAAATGTACAGGTACAGATTAGGTTAAATTTGGCTCAATAGCAGTAATGGTGAGAGGAATCATGGAATCCTAGTGAATAATCACTTAAATGTGAGCCAACAAATGTGAGGTTTGCAGAGGGATAGAATCAAATTCATGTGAAGTATTAGTACTGATTTATAAAGCCCTAATAAGATCACACTTGGAATACTGCATCCAGTTTTGATTACCACATAAAAAAAGATATTGCAACTCTGGAAAGAATGCAGAGAAGAAGCAACAAAGATGATTAGGGGCCTGGAGGCTAAAACATATGAAGAACAGTTGCAGGAACTGGGTATGGCTAGTTTAGTGAAAAGAAGGACTTGGGGTGATATGATAGCAGTGTTCCAATATTTGAGAGGCTGCCAAAGAAGAGAGGGTCAACCTATTTTCCAAAGTACTAGAAGACAATACAAGAAACAATGGACGGAAAATAATTAAGGAGTGTAGCAATCTAAAACTAAGGAGAAATTTCCAGAGATGGGCTGCTGCAGGTTTGCACGGGTTTGGGAGATCCTCTAGCAAAGATGCTGAGCAGTTTGGAGAACCCTCAAATCCCACACCTGGCTGGCCCCACCTATCCTGCCCTGCGCCTCCTAGGAGTCTCCAGGCAGCCCATTCTGGATCCCAGGTAAGTACAGGGCCCATGCGGAAACTCGGGGAGGGTGAAAAATGGGCCTCCCGGAAGTTCCGGAAGTTCTGTTTCCGGTCTCCAGAGGGCCTCCAGAGCCTGGGATGGGTGAAAACGCCCCTCCCACTGCTGTGGTGCAGGAAGCTGACTAGGCCATGCCCACCATGACCACACCCACCCAGCAACCGCGTAGAGAATCGGTTTCTAACATTTTTGAAGCCCATCCCTGAATATTTGCTAATGGAGTGAACAATTAATTGGTGGAACAGCTTGCCTTCAGAAGTTGTGGGTACTCCATCACTGGAGGCTTTTAAGAAGAGACTGGACAGTCACTTGTCTGAAATGGTATAGGGTTTCTTGCTTGAGCAGGGAGTAGGTCCCTTCCAACTCTGTTATTCTATATTCTGTATGAAGTTACCAGGAGTTAAAAGAGACTTTACTTTTAACCCAGAAATATCCTGACTTAATAATGCTTTATCCTTTAAAGCATATGCTGGGTCCAAAATTCAGTTCTGTGCATGTCATGATTTCAGCTGCCAGGCCACTGTTCATCCTTTTGGATGTTTGACAGAAAGCAAATCCCCTGGGTGAATTTCTAGCTTTGAGACAAGTGATTGTGTTAGTCAAGCACAAAAATAAAGTCTCGGAGGAACTGATTCCTAGTGTCTCAAGTAAATTATCTGCTTTTAATCTTCCTCTAACCTAATAAGAGGTTTGTTCTTTTTGCAGCTTTGCTACCTGATCAGGGAGTTTTATTTGGTGCGGGGAGGAAGTGTGCATGAAATAGGCCAATGCAGCTTCACCTCGTTTTGATGGGCATCTTAAACTAAGCTTTGTAGACAAATATAAACACAGTTTCCTAACTTTCAATTAACAGTTCAGAAGTAAAGTTCTTTTTGTTCTTTCCTTGAAAGTGAGAAGTATACATCTATTTTCTGATATATATTTTAATTTTCTGGCTATCAATCATGTCCTTAAAATCTACCATTTTCCTAGGTAACAAAGTTTATTTTGCTCAGTTAAGCCATTCTTTTCTTCCCATCTATAATAATAATATTTCCCCCTTTATGTTTTTATAATATTTAAACTAGGATTCTGAAAATTAACAGGCCAGTCCAGGGGCTAACCAAGCCATTTTTTAATTCTATTTATGAATGATTGCTTCCATGTGGCTTTATTTGTTTGTCCATTTAAAATCTATTTATTTATTTATTTATTTTGTCAATCACGTACAAGATAATAACTATAAGGATAAACATAGCTATGAATACATGAAATGAATACATATAAGAAAAATAAAAGAAACAATAGGACAGGGACAGTAGGCATGTTGGTGCACTTATGCACGCCCCCTACAGACCTCTTAGGAAAGGAGTGAGGTCGACAGTCTAAGGTTAAAGTTTTTAGGGTTTGGGAAAGAAACCACAGAATCAGGTAGAGTATTCCAGACATTGACCACTCTGTTGCTGAAGTCGTATTTCCTGCAATCAAGTTTGGTGCGGTTAACCTTGAATTTGTATCTATTGTGTGCTCTTGTATTGTTATGGTTAAAGCTGAAGTATTCATTGACCGGAAGTACATTGCAATGTATGATTTTATATACTATACTTAGATCAAACCGAAAATGGCGTAGTTCTAGGTTGTCTAGGTCTAGAATTTCAAGTCTGGTGGCATAAGGTATTCTGCAACAAGTAGAGGAGTGGAGAACTCTTCTTGTGAAATATTTCTGGACTTTCTCAACTGTGTTAATATCAGATACGTGATGTGGGTTCCAGACTGATGAGCTGTATTCGAGTATTCGTCTAGCAAATGTTTTGTATGCCCTAGTTAGTAGTGTGATATTGCCAGAGAAAAAGCTATGTAGGATTAGGTTAACAACTCTTAATGCCTTTTTGGCTATGTAGTTACAGTGGGCTCTAGAACTTAGATCATTAGAGATGAGTATTCCAAGGTCCTTGATGGAGTTATTTACTTTTAAACTGACCAAACTGTCTGTTTAAATACTTATCTAAGCCAGTAATTTTTCATGGTTTATAAGTGCAAGTGCACCTGTTTATATAACATTGTTGACATAGGTGGCCAGAAAAATCACAATCTGGGAGGCTGGGAGTTCTATTGTTGTTCATCTAATTCAGTACAGTACACCAGTTGGGAACTCACTGAAAACGAAGATTCATGCAAAATCACATCTGTGGGTTTGGCTTATAATTTTATCTCTGTATTTCTTGCCAGTCACCTGCCATTTACTTGCCCAGCTTGATGCAATTCTCCCTTCCACATCACATTTTAAAATAATTTAGCAATTGCCTTCTAAATTCTCCCAATTAAAAAAGTGTTAATAATCCTTGCTGTTAAAAAAAAACTTATCAGAATGTTTATGAACATTCCATGAAAGAATGGATTGAATGGTTACAGAAAAGACTTTCCCACTTTTGTGTTATGTTATAGCACTTCATCCAATGACCAAAAAGGTTTGACTCTCATTCCTATTTTGCCTTCCTCTAATATTAAAATTTCATGTCTATTATTTTGTCCATCATGGGTATAATTGACTGTTACCTTTGTTGTGATTACAGCATGCACACACTCAGAGATAACTGTCAATTACACTAACCATTTGGGGAGAAAAGCAGCCAAAGACAGTCTAAATAAGCAGATGTAATGAAATGGTGTGCAAAACTCACTGGGCAAAAAGGAACAAGAGCCAAGGTTTCAAAATGGACTCCATTCATATGACCCTAATTATGGTTTTTTGCAGATTTTGGCAGTGAGTTGTGAAACTTTAACAAATGGCCTCCAGTTTTCTATATTTTTTAATCAATGAAATAGATTATTAAGATCTATATTTTGAAATTGACAAATAAATGAGAAGTGGCAGTTGTGATGGAAAATGTTACTGATAGAGGTCCATCTATTTATATTTTATCCCATTTCCAAGACAGGAGGGGATATAATATAGTAAAACGCTGATATTGTTTGATCAAGTAGATGAAATACATCTACTTGTGTGATCATTTCTGTATATCCCAGCTACAGGGTAAATGTTATTCTTTGATTACCTTCTACATCATACTGTGACCCCAGTGGTATAAGTTCATTAATTGTAGTCTTAGCCTTTTGCTACAAGCCTACAACCCTTCAACATCCTGTCCATTGGTGCAGTTGGTGCTAGAGACAAATCTGCACTAAATCCCCACTTGAAAACACAGCACTGGTGCTGTACAGTTCTACAGTACTGTTCTATTTCATAGTCTGCTTTTCAATCTTCCTATTATCTTTCTTCCCACCAAAGCAATACTGCTTCACTCTCTCACTTCATCAATGCACAGATGGTGTGAAGGTAGTTTGGGACGCCCTAGTAAAGTCCCACTGGTAGGAATATTAATCACTATACATTGCTTAATTGGGTAACCTTTACTGTGGTTTAAATAGCAATACCAAGCTGCAGCAGCACAGATGGTAATCTGTTATTAATTGAGTGCTAATAGTAATGAATGGCTCTGCAATATGGGCTGATAATGTTATAAATAAAGCAGCTGACAACTATATTAATGGCAGGCGATGTGTGGAAATCTGGGGGGGAGTTTTGTCTCTGCCCACATGCAAAGCAAGCTGGCCCTCCGTATCATAAGGGACATGACTAAGTTTACAGTATATTTTGAACATGCACACACAGGGTGAGAAGGGCGGATGTTTCTCTCTTACGCCTACCTACTTTTAATGCCTTTGCATTCCCAATAAAAGAAAAAAGGAATGAAGGGAAAGAGAACTCCAAATGGCTAAAGATGTGCATGGTATTCTTTTGTCTCTATCACAGCATAAAATCCATACACCTGGGTTAAATACTTTTCTGTGTAGGGAAGGATGGATTACTGTGCAGGCTGTACTTCTAAATGTACCACCCAGAGCAGTGCTTCTAAACTGCAACAACTTTAAGATGTGTGGACTTCGACTCCCAGAATTCCCCAGCTGGCATACTGGTGCAGAGATACACCAGGGATATAGCACCAGAGATGTACAGTATATGTCTCATCAACCAAAGGTTTAGGATTGGATTCCAGAGATCTTTAAACATTTCCATTAAATTATGCATTTTAATATGTTGAAGGAAAAAGTTATTAAGAAAGAAGGTAATCATATAAATTACACTGAATTGAATTGAAATGTAGGGTGTTTTGTCCTTGCCATTTTTTCTCCTAGTCTTATACACTTTATCGTATCTCTGAAAAGCCAAATATAGTGTTAGACTTGAAAAGCCATGTAATGAAAGGGTTTTATGCTCACATCAATAGTTAGTCAATCAAAAGAAAGCCAGACCATACTGTGAAGTCCCACTACCACTGTGGATGTATCTGTTCACCATGAGCAGTCAACAGATTCATTTTCCTTGAAATAACATGTATGCATCCATCTTATATGCACAAAGATTCAGTTGACAAGCCCTAGTCAACACATGGTGACTGTGAATGAGCCAGCAAATGCACGGTCTTCTATGAGTTGAATGCACACCTATTTGCTAAAACCATCAAAGTGTACAGACAAAATGAGGTGAATATTATAGGTGGAAAAATCTTACCAAAGACACTTATTATGCCCTATGCTCAGAATGAGCTGAAACCAACTTGCTGCAGTGATGAATTAAATTTGTCATTTGTTACTGTGTCTCACTGATGCACAGAATAACAGCCTTGGACTGTAATCACCACACGTCTGAGTCTGCACAGTAATTGTTGGCAGCTATGGAAACTAACTTTCCAGCCATTTATAAACTTGACCCTCCTTGCCTCCGTTTTGCTGCATTAAGATAAGCTGCTATTGGGAATGAAGCAAAAAAACAAAAAGGAAAAAAGTCCCATTCCATGTTTGCAAACATGGTTTTTTTTTGCCTGTCAGCCTAAATGAAAGGAGTCATGGTCTTTCCCACTAAGACAGATGGACTGTATTATTTCGTTAATAAAGGATATGATGGTCTAATGACAGAATTGTAACTAAGGTTTGTTATCAACAAAAACCTGGAGTTTGCTTTTCTCACTGCCATGCTGTTATTCCAACAAGCCATGAGGATCAGAAAAGTATTAAGAGTTACCGAGAAGTGTGGGCTGTTGCCTCAGGAAGGAATTTGATAGGTGGCAGTTTCTCTGTGAAATATGTCATTTTCTACCCCTTTCTCCTAAAGCCACCTTGGAATTAAATAAGATTTCATTATGAAGAAATAACTGTATTGCTTGTCCTGGTGTTTTGATGACAAACAAAGCTAGAGAATATGGACGGTACTCCCCAAATCACTCTCCAGATACATAGTTGTATTATTAACGAGTGGCCTATTCTGAGTAGTCCCATTCTCCTTCTCCAAGCAAATCAAGATCACTCTTAATGTTCCACTAATGAGGAAGTAGAATGTCTAGACAGAAAACCAGAAACCATCTCATATGGTTTGTATCCTATGTCCTTGAGGCTTACCTGTGAGGAAAAAAGAAGCCCATCCACAAGACAAGAAGGCATGGGAATGGTATTGTATAAAGTGAACTGTATTGCTAAAGTTCTATAGTTCACATTAACCTTCAATGCAAATTAACAAAATAGCAAAAATGTGCTGAAGCACAAACTACTGAAGATAATTTTTGGAGGAGATTCTGCAAATTTGAATACTGGCTATGAAGGTGGTGCCATGCACTGGGTAATGGTCAAGCCAGAGCATCTACTTTGCTGGAGCTGATTGACTAGGCTGAAGGTGTATATGAGCCACTTTTGTTGTGCAAACTGACTATAGCGGAAATAAAGAAGTTCACTGATGAACCAATGCTAGTACCACAGTGGCCCTGTCATGCCCAATCAACAGAGAGATGTGTGAAACAGGTCACAGAGGCAGCAAGCGGAGTGTATACCCATGAGAAAATGAGAGTTATATCAGAGGCCAAGAAGCAAGTTGGCGGCTGATGTCAAAGAACAAATCAAAACAAGACTTGATGAAACTCGCTTAAACATTTTTGAAACTCAGATCATTGCTTTCTGATGTTAGTTTATGATTGCAGAAATTCTTTTTTGCTTATCTAGGTATGATTCATGCAGGGAAAAAACTTTAATTTTTGTAGCACAAGGTGTAATTTTGAGAAGATGAAGTTAACAGTATATGTGGGGTGTGTGATCGCACATGGATTTACCATAGCAAGCTAAACATTGTGCAGTTGCAAAAATAACAGCAGATTTGAATTCTTGGTGTAGAAACACCAAGAACCCAACCACCATTTAGAACCCAACACTGAAACAAATTACAAAAATTAATTTTCACCCCATTAAATGACACACTCTATTACAGCTAATGGTTCAACCTAGACCTGGAAATAGTCAGCCATGAAGTTTGTCCAGATCAGGAAACAGACTCCATAAGAAGACTACAACTATACTTCATCGAGACTATAGTAACAGAATTACTATATCAGAAATCTGATTTTGCTTTATACTCCAGCAAGTCAGAAAGAAAGCCAGTTGAGTCTCTTCCTAATACTTTCTCCTTTTCAGGACACAGTGCATGTTTCTACACTTTTCTTTTTGCAATGGTTATGGAATAGTTTCTCCAAAATCATCTCTATGACTCCCTAGAGAAATCCAATGATCATTCATCCCTATTATTTCATAAAGCTGTTACCACTGATCCCCCTTGATGTGTTCTTAGAAATAATTAAGGGTGACCTTAAGAGTCCTGTGTCACTTAAAGACTGGCTTTTCCAACTGGTTGTCTCTAGATGTCATAGGACTGCAGCTCCAACGTAACTCAAATATGGCTGATTAAGGAAAGCAGGCTTAGTAAAAGAATAACCAGACCTAAAATCCCACCAATTATTATAAATAACAGGGTTACTGAGATCTTGGAAGAGATGTTTTTCTTGGACAGAGCTTTGCAGAAAGTGCTTCACTAACTGATACAATCTCTGATTTTCAAAAGCAAAGAATAAACACTTCTTTGCTTTCTTTTCTAAGCTTTCTTCAGCAGTTCTAATAACCAGAAAAACGTTGTGGGAAAGCATTACCTGCACACAGAAACCTCCTCCAACTACTGAAACTACAAATCAGGGTGATTTGAAATACCTTGTAGAAAGAAACCAACTGTCTCCCTCTTCTCCTGATGAGGAAAATAGCATTGCCTCTACCATGCAACATTTTTCACCCAGATGTATCCAAATTGCTTTGCTCAGAACTACCAAGCAGAAGTATGCACCTACTTGGAAAACTGAGTCTGCAAAAGACCTGGCAGATAATCCACAGAGCTGATATTGTCTCCTGAGGCTGGCATTCTACCATGTGAATTTTGCAAGTTGGCTAGTTCAAAGGAGCTTCTGGGAACTCAAGGAGAGATGCTGACAACATAGGAGAAAGTGTTAGTGATGAAACATTGACAGCGCAGTTCAGTCTAATTCAATCATTGTTATATTGCCCTGTCAAATAAGAAGCTAGCAAAAAGACAGCCTCTCAAGTATTTTTCAAAGGGTGTGCAAAACTTATATAGGAGAAGAATCACATGCTGTTAGTTTGGAGTTTGATCCCCAGTGCCTGTTTGTCATCTATATCAATTCTGGGATTTGATGGCAGGTTGTCTGATAGCATGGTGCCCTCTCTACTGTCTCTCTGCAAAGGCCAAATGTAATTTCATTCTTTGCCTTTTGTCAAGGTGTCTTATTAGGCTGGCTGATAAATGGAGGAACTGATCTGCTTCGTCAATTCTTCTTCCAGGGTCTCTGAAATAAAAAACCCTTTTCTCACAGCAAGCAGTTCCAAAAGGCTCTTCAGGGGGAAACCTCATTTACAAAAGGGTCAAAGCTCAGTGGTGTAGCATCTGCTTAATATGCAGGTCTCGGGGTTCAATCCTTGCCTTTTCGTAATACAGTTGGAAAAGGCTTCAACCCAAAACACACAACTAGCCAGGATATATGATTCTGAACTAAAAAGACCAGTATATCTGAATTGCCATAAGTTTTCATCAGCATTTGCTAAAAAAAAGTGTTTATTCACCCCTTCATATAATATCTGCAAGTCAAACAAAGCTTATAGCTCTCATTGTCATTAAGAGGGAAACACAGATTACAAGCACAATAGCTTGGTTAAGCAAAACAGCAGTGCCAATGAAAGTTTTTTGCTAAATATCTAATAAACTGTGTCCAAGGTGAGTCTTTTCTGTCCTATATTGTGGCTTTTCCATTTGTTGTTATTTGCAAAACTGTAATATATCATTCACACAAATTTTTCCATTTTTTCTTTTTTGTATATGCAGAGACCCTGTCATATATTGTACCATCCATACCATGGACAAATCATGATAGTGGAAGGTAATCAGATGTTTACACATTGTTAATTTTTTATTTACTTACTATATTTGTATACCAACACACTCCCAGTGGAATACTCTGTTCTGATGTGACTACATGGATTTCCTTTCCTTCGTCTCTTCCTTCATTCATCCATTAATTCATTCTTCCTTCCTCCTTTGAACAGACAGATATTTCTGAGTTTGCACACTTTAAAAGCAATTAGGAAGTGGATCTTTCTTACTAAAGAGAATACTGAAGAGGTAAAGAAAAAATAATATTTTTCTTTCTTTCTCGGCTCTACAACTAATAGGAGACACTTCTTTCTCTTTTCTGCTTTCTTATAAAAAAATCTTTAGCAAACACAGAGAAGGCAAATAAGATGATAAGTTGCCCTCGTCTTATTTGCATCATAGTTGAAAATGAAGTATCACATTTTTAAAAAAACCCAATGGTTGGCTGGCCAATTAGAACACTGAATGGAAATACTCTGCACAGCAAATTTGGTCATTAATCCTGGTCCCATAGGATTATTATTATACTTTAAGTGTTTGATATACAGAAAATTTCACCAGAAAATTTCCAAATCATCAATAAGAAGAAATCTAGAATAAAATATATCCTAGACTTAAGGACTCCAGAAGGATAGGCTTAGGAGTTTTTGGACATTATCTTCAAAGGATGAAGAGAGTAGTCTTCTTCTGGAGGAGAATCAGATGAATTGACCTCAGATTGTCTCATCCATCTGAAGAAATTTAAATGAATTTTAATTTTTTTATGTCAGCATCAGAATGGGGATGAACCAGGAAACGCATCAGTAAAAATTGTGAATGAGTAACACACACACACTCACTCTCTCACACACATACACACACACACACACACACTCATTGCCTTCCTTACCTACACAGACAACCCCAAAATTGCTGTTTTCTAATATAACCTTATTGCTGACATGGATCAGTTTTCATTACTTGTTTTCAATGAGTGATAAAATAAAATAGAAAAACATTGCTCTTAATCCTAGTAAAGTTTGGATTAGGGTTAGGGTTCATCAGAGGTCTCAAGGTCAAAGTTGTCCATAATAAGAAATAAACAGTGGGGGATTCAGCCAGCTTGCACCACTTTGGGAGAAACACCACGTTGTTAACTTTCTGAGCAGTTTGGTGAACTGGTTGTTGGAAGAAATCACTAGGGCAGAGAACCAGTAGTTAAATTGTTTGAATCCCATCACCGGAAATAAGAGATAAGAATGCTTCATAAAACTAGCATTAGCATTTATATAGCATTATTGTTTATGAGCCGCAGTGGCATAGTGGTTAGAATGCAGTACTGCAGGTTACTTCTGCTGACTGCCAGCTGCCTGCAATTTGGCAGTTCAAGGTTGACTCAGTCTTCCATCCTTCCGAGGTCAGCAAAATGAAGACCCAGATTGTTGGGGGCAATATGCTGACTCTGTAAACTGCTTAGAGAGGGCTATAAAGCACCGTAAAGCGGTATAGATGTCTAACTGCTTACTATTATGTAGCAATAAATATGGGCTTAAACATTCTTTGTGCAAGAGGTACAAAGAATGGATTTGATAAATTTCAAATTGAAGAACATCTCTGACATTGAAAGCATGAACAGATGTATCTGTTTGAATGAAAGGCTTTTCATTTAACTTACCAGTAGGGCTGTAGAGAACAGTTCACGGATTTTAAGATTATTGAATTAATTTTCTAAATGTGATTGACAATTCAGATTGAATTGTGGAGATTAAATTAAATCAAATTAAATCAATTCAGAACTATGTATTCAGTATCTTGCACCGTAGGTGAACAAGGTATTCACTTGATTCATATATAGGAGCATCCACCCACAAAAGGGAGAAATTGTATTTTCATTATGATTGAAAGCCACTAATAACCTAATTCTATATAAATGTGTCTAATCCCCATTTCATACTGTCTAAATTATCTTATGGCAGGAATTTTTGTAATTGTAACTATGGAAATGCTTCCTAAATGGGTTTTCATGGCTTCTTTTTTACAAATTAATACAAAACTATATGCTGTCCTTTTTCATAATTATTCTACAATTGTTTTGAGATCTTTATATGAGTTCGAGGTGACCTCATACATTTTTCTAAGTAAATAAAAGTTATCTCACTCGCTCACTTGCTGTCTTTCTCTCTCTCACTCTCGCCCTGAAAGAAAAAAAAAGCAAAAAAAAAACCCTTTAGCTTGATTAACATTCCACATGCAAAAGGATGTAATTAAAATGCCTTGGCATGTCCTGATATATATGGGAATGATTTTTTTTCTCAAAACCTTGAAGAGCTCTGAATAAACAGCATATCCCAATACTGAAATAGAACAATGTTCTGACTTGTTTGAAAGTTCCTTCCAATATTTTCAGTCTAATTTATTTCACAGAGTTGTTTTAAAGATGAAACTGGGACTGTATATGCAATGTGCTGAGAGGATTGATGGCTTGAAACTGCAATGCATAATAAAGATATAAAGAAAGATATACATAAAAACACAGATACAACAAGAGGTATATTGTGTTCTGGTCTCAGATAACTCTGCAATAAAAACATTGCTGCCTGAAACACTCCCAACTAGTATTAATTGTATTGGGCTGGATAGAGATAAACCATGGTCTGACCAGACAAAGGCAGTTTCCTAATATTTTATGTCATGGGAACTATTAAGGTTAATTTTTCTAGTTTGGCCTCATTCCATTTGTCATCTTTCTGTTATACTAATATAATAGCATGGATGGGTATGGGAAGCACATGGCACATGTTGGGATTGGAGTATCCACTCAAGCGTCAAAAATATGGATCAAGTAGTTTCTTATATGTATATGTGCATGTATGGTGCATACATATATTTTTCAAAAATATTAAGCCTGCCAATAATAGCAATAGCACTCAGACTTACATAGTGCTTCACGGGGCTTTATAGCCCTCTCTTAAGTGGTTTACAGAGTCAGCATATTGCCCTCAACAATTTAGGCCCTCATTTTACCCACCTCGGAAGGATGGAACCTTGAGCCAGTGAGAATCGAACTGCCAAACTGCCCTGCAGCCAGCAGTCAACAGAAGTAGCCTGCAGTATTGTACAGTACCACCATTGTGCAGTATTGCCTGCACCACCATGCTCTGTAATGACATGATTTCATCACCCAATCTACCATCATAGCTTCATAACATGGGTATGGGATGAACAATGTGCAGGATTCTAAAATGTTTTCTGCCTATATTTAAATGCATAATAGAAGTCCTGAAAACAGGTTTATTTATTTATAAATACATTTATAAAACATTCTTTTGGGAGAAATATCCTTCTTCTAAGTAGGAACGTTAAAATGTTATACTTATAGACCATTCTTTTTCTTGCCTGGGACAAAACTATTTAGGTGGGGAGCCCAGTTTTAGATTTTAGTGTTGTCTGTACGTCACATCCTCTTATGCCCTTTTGTTTAGGAAGACTTCCAAGTGTATTTAATATGCAAAACAATTATTCTTCATTGGGCTAATAAATTTAGGAGTTAGTGCACATAGAGTATGTTCTTGGTTCCTGTTGAGGTTGAGATTCAGACTGCATATCCAGTGAATGTATCATCCTCAAAGGCATGCTGAAATCAAGAACACAAAAAACATTCAGCATGCACCTGCAACTATTAATATTATCTTTTGTTCCCCAGCAAAAGGTCTGTGCTGATGGCTTCTTTTACACCCATTCACACGCATGGAATATACCTATTAAAAAGAAAAACAATGAAAGTAAAGAGAATGAGATAAAGAGAGAATGTTCTTTTCCAATGGCCAAGTTAATCAAAGGTATTTGGAGATCAAAAGTGCTCTTTATATATCTTAGGAAAAGGAAAGAATAGATGTGTGGCTAAAGATATAAAAATTGAGATAGAGGAAAAGAGTATGTTGCTAAAGGTCTGCCATATAGATTTTAAAGAGAAAGTAAATAAATAAAAATGAAACAAGTTTGTTTTGAGTAATCCTGTTCATGTAGTAACTGGTATTAAATGTCTTCCATGACTGAAATTTCTGACATTTTTAAGATTTTGTTTTAGTTGAGGCAGCAATTTTTATGTTCTGGTTTTGTTTTTGCTAAACCATAACCAGCTCCACCCTGGATCAACAGAACTTCAAAAATGCTAAATTTTCTTTCAGGCTTGAAACAAAATGTATTTTGTTTCCCCTATCTCAGGTTTATTGAATGGGAGGGTTTTTTAATAATCTTTTGGAAAAATAGATATTTTCCACCCCTGAGATGGGAAATCTTGTTGCTCTGAAAAACATGCTATTTCTGGGATTTGCTAAGAAAGGCAAGACTGCCTTTCCTTCCTTCTGACACTGCAATTCACAGAGATACCTTGTCCCAGAAGGCCAGCAATGTCAATAAAATATTGCTTAACAGTTTTTCAGATCATGACTTCTGGGGAAGAAATGGCAAACTGAAGATAGCTCTGCTAAAAGTGAAGCTGATGACCCCGGCAAAATAAAGTACCAGAAAGTAGACTGGCTCTTCCAAATTCCTCTCCAAACAAGGAGAGTACCTGAGACTGCCCACAATTGGTCCAGAAATCTTTGCTCAAACTGTAGTCAGTGTCTTTATGGACTTAGGGTTCTCATACTTCCTTTCCTTTTGGTTATTGCTTATTATCTGCTTCTCAGCTATTGGGAACTTTTGGATGAAGAAGTTTTACAGTACCAGGTGAGTTTCCTCCAATCCTTAATTAAAAATTTTTAAATACAGGTTTAAGGACATAAAACAAATAATAAGTATCAAAAGTGTGATTAGAACATTGATTTTGAAAGTTATAACTATATTAAGGATCCAAAAGTATTTGAAATAGAAATTTAGAATTTATTAATAAAAATACTTCCCATGCATTTGTTTCTAATTTTTTTGAAAAACATAACAAGATGAAACTTTAAAGGTTGGGCTCTAGAAGGAACCAGTGCTAAACATTAAAGGAAAACACTTTAATTTAACTTACCATTGCAGAACCAAACAAAATAATTTAATACCCTCATTCAAATATCATTGAAGGATATTTGTGAACAATGGATCCCTTGTTAATTCTGGGAGTGACTGCTATTATAGATAGATTATGTTTAAATATATATTATGGAAGATGAACAAGCTATCCTGGACAGACTGAGACTGATCTGAAAGTGGATTTAAAATAACAGACTTCAGGTGATATGCGAAAAAATGCTACACTGGATGTATAATAGAAATGGACTAATATCTTAATTATTAAAAGGGATATACAAATAACAAACCATGAGCCATATCATTTTTCACCCACTTTCTTGGACTATTGTAGCCCAAAAAAGTGGGTAAAATAACAAACCAAAACAGTTACTTGGATAACTTTCCTATATTAGATTTACAAAAGAGACTTGTTAAAATTTGAAGTTGTGAGAAACAAGAAAGAAAAAATGAAAAGAAATCAAATTTTACTTACACTGAAGAAATTAAAAATCAAAATGGTTAAAAAGAAAGAATTTATTTTATTTAGTTTATTTGATCAGAAATAATACAGATATGTTTTTATGCCTGGTAATCCTTAATGGACTTAAGGCTTAAAGTAATCAGGCTTTAATAATTTGTTTAGACATAAGAAATGAGATATCAGAAGATATTATTTGTTGTATTTTATGAAAAAGTGATAACTTACTAAACTTATTATACTTCTTGTGATAAAGAGGTAAGTCACTATATATATATATATATATATATATATATATATATATATATATATTTGTTTTCGTAGATTTTCACGGGTAAAGGTATGTAGGTCTTGGTGTATTGGTCTTGTTGTATTGAGAATACCTTGGCACGTTTAAATCTCATCGTCATCTTCAGGCTGGTGTCTTCAGCTTCGTTCCTCCTGGGCGAAGTGGACTTCGCCCAGGAGAACGAAGCTGAAGACACCAGCCTGAAGATGACGGATGAGATTTCGTCAAACGTTGCCAGGTATTCTCAATCACACGGACAAGACCCGAATACACCAAGACCTATATATATATATATATATACACACACTTTTTTATTATATTCTTATCTATTCTTTCTTTTTTCTATTTCTTTTTTCTTTATTTTAGTTTGTATTAGTTTTTATCTTAACTGTAATGTTTAATAAAACTATTATTTAAAAATATTAAATATATTAAAATAAATAATATTTAAATAATATTATTTTAAAAGAGTGTTTCAGATTATATTTTGCTACCTTTTCTTGTATCTAGAAGGTTACCCAATGAAATATATTTAACACTGATGAGCAAGTACATCTGCAACTCTTTATGGTTAAATAATTCAAGGATAAATGAAATCATTCCCCTTGCCCAGCAATTTGTAATCTTTTCCTTTCTGATCCATGAATGCCAATTAAGATATACAAGAACTAGTTTATTTCTCAATAGAGTTTTCTCCTCCTGCACCCTTCAGACATGGCTACTACAAAAGCGGTAATGAATTGCTAACTTCTGCAATTAATCACACAAGTAAGATCTAATTAACCCTAATTTTTAGTGTGTGTGTACTCTAAAATTGGCCTGTGCAACGGAGTGACTGAGAGGAATACTATCCTTTAAACATTTTTATTTCTGTTGTCTCTATGTTTTTGTTCTATGAAACCCTTCCTTAGCAGAAACCATAGAATTTATTTTTTGTTTGTTTATTAAATTTTTATGCTGCCCACCTTGCCTATAAGATGATTAAACCTTTGATAGCCAACTAGAAGCCTACATTGGATCTAACTATATGTATTAGATGTTCCGATCAGTTTGCTAAGATAAGAAACGAGGAAAGCCTCCTTATACAACATTTATAATATTACATATTTCTACTATGCCTCCCCCAACATTTATAAAAATACATCACAGGATGCTTACAGACTAAAAAAATGAACAAGACAATGGCCACACAAAATACTAAACTGCAACTTTACATTATTCTTGTATTTTAACATAATTTGTCATGCCCAAACAAATAACATGATGGTATAAGACAACTGGATTTTTATCATATTTTTGTGGAGTGGAGTTGATAAATGAATGCAGGAAATGAAGATGTAGGTTTAATCATGAATGAAAGGGTTAGAACATGAGTCAGAATGTACATACTAGTATCACCCAGATTTCAGTGGTTATCAATGGAAATAGTAATTTGTAATTTGATATTTATTTATACTTTGAATATTACTTTTACCTGTGTGCTCTACAGTTTCTCATGACTCAGAGAAGTTTAGAAAACATTTGCATATTATATTTCAATAGATATGAGTTCCGATAAAAAATATGCAATTTTTCTTTTTTTTTTATAAAAAGTTTTTATTTTTGATACAGACATACAAACAGGACATACAAAACATAAAAACCATCTTCCATATATACATACAGTGTGTCAGTTGGTTACAAATCCTTTGTGTCATCCTTTCATATTCATCACTCACAATTTATCAAAGAAAATTTCTCATATTATCAATAAAACATTATGTATTTATCAATTATTACTTGTGTACAATTAAACTATTTATTTCATCATATATACGAGATATATTTTTAATCTAAAATTTATGTTATACTTTCATCCAATGGTTATATATATCAACATTATATTTTATATCAGCCTATTATATTTCTATTACAAAATTATATAGTCTATTGCATTACCAAGTCTTTTTATCCAACCATTGATAAAACAAATCCCATATCTTGTAAAATTGTTTATCTTCTTGTTCTCTAATTTCAAATGTCAATTTACTCATTTCAGCACAGTCCATAATTTTCCTAATCACTTCCTCCTGCATAGGTATTTTATCATTCTTCCAATTTTTGGCAAATACAATTCTAGCTGCTGTTAAAACATTTACAATCAAATATTTCAACTCTTTATTGTAGATATCTGGTATATTTCTGGTTTCAAGTCTATGTGTTGTTGTATCATTTTTTCCAACCATATGTGAATTTTAGTCCAATATCTTTTGCATCCGAACAAGTCCACCACATATGGTAATATGATCCAGGTATCTGATGACATTTCCAACATTTATCCGATTTATTCTTAAACATTCTTGCAATTCTGGTCGGGGGTAAGTGCCACCTGTAAAACATCTTATACAAATTTTCTTTATAAGCAGTTGACATTGTCATTTTATAATTCTGGGACCATAATTTTTCCCATTTCTGTAGATCAATCCCATATCCAAAATTTTTCCCCAAGCAATCATTGTTTCTTTAACTTGTTCCTCTTCCATTTTAATTTCTAAAAATATCCATAAAGTTTTTTAATCACCTTTTCATCAGTACCCATCAATATTTTGTCTAGCCCAATCTGCTTGTTATAAATACCTTCTACTTTAATATCCTTATCAAATCTAGATTGTACTTGCAAATATGAAAACCAATTCATTTTTATACCTTGTTCTTCCAACGCTTGCATAGATTTAAGTTCACCCCTTTCATTCAATATCTCACCATATCTAACTGTTTGTTCCTTTTTATATATTACTGGATATGAAAAGGCTTCAATAGTAGATATCCATATTGGATTTTCAAGTAATGTTTTTTTTAATCTTCTCCCAGTTTAAAAACAAAGCTTCTCGAATATAATGTCTTCTAAAATACCCTTGTGTTTTAGTTCCCTTATACCAAAGGAATGCATGCCACCCCAATAACAAGTCATGTCCTTCTAGAGTCAATAATCTAGTATTCCTTAGTGTTATCCAATCTTTTCCCACATCAAATTTGCCGCCTAGTATAGTTCCCAATTGGGCAAAGCAAACCCTCCTCTTAATCTTGCATCCTGCAATAACTTAAGTTTTATTCTTGCTTTTTTGCCTTGCCGTATATATTTCAACATCATTGATTTAGGTCTCCGAAAAACTCTTTCCCTAATCTGATTGGAATTGTCTGGAATAAGTATAGAATTCTAGGCAATACATTCATCTTGATTGTTGATATTCTCCCAATCAACGATAGTTGTAAGTTTTTCCATTTTTCCAAGTCTGTCGCTATCTGCTGTTTAAGTTTAATGTAATTATCCTCCTTCAGTGTACTACATCTTGCTGTAATATATATCCCTAGATACTTAACCTTACTTGTGACCTGTATTTCTAAAGCTTCTTCCAATTCTTTCTTCCGTCTCACTAACATATTCTTTGTTAATATCTTTGTTTTGTCTTTATTAATTTTCAATCCTGCTACTTCTCCATACTCTTCTATTCTTTCAATTAGCTTAAGCGCTGATTCCAGTGGGTCCTCTAATATAAATACCAGGTCATCTGCAAAGGCTTGTAACTTATATTCTTCTCTTTTAATTTTCATTCCTTTTATTTGTTTATCTTCTCTAATACACCTGTTTAACACTTCTAAGGTTAACACAAACAGCAGGGCGACAGTGGGCAGCCTTGTCTAGTCCCTTTTCTTATATTTATAGGCTCTGTCAATTCTCCATTTATCAAAACCCTTGCGGTTTGTTCAGAATATATAGTCTCAATAGCACGTATAAAATTTTTGCCAAAGCCCATTTGTGTCAATTGTAGTAACATGAACGCCAACTCACGTTATCAAAGGCTTTTGAGCATCCAGAAACATCAAGGCCATTTGCTTTTCAGGATGTGCCTCATAGTACTCCAGAGTGTCCAGGATTATTCTCATATTATGTTTGATTATGTTTGATTTGTCTTTTGGCAGAAACCCATTTTGGTCAACATGTATAAAGTTGTTTAAGTATCTTTTCAGTCTTTCTGCCAAAATTGAAGCAAAAATTTTATAGTCTGAATTTAATAGGGAAATAGGCCTATAATTTTTAACTTGTTGTAAGTCTGTGTCTTCCTTCGGTATAAGTGTGATATAAGCTTCTGACCAAGTCTTTGGTATTCTCTTCTCTTGCATGACTTCATTCATAACTTCTAATAATTGGAGGTTTAACACCTCCTGAAAAGTCTTATAAAATTCCACTGGTAAACCATCCGGGCCTGGTGCTTTCCCTGTATTTTGTTTCTTTAAGGCTTCTGTTAACTCCATCATTGTTATATTCTCTTCTAACATTATTTCGATATCTTTAGGTATCTGTGGTAACTTTGCCTTTTGTATATATTGTTTTTTTTCTTCTTGAATACTCTCTTGATAGTACAATTTTCCATAATAGTCTTGTATAATTCTTTTTCCCTTCATTTCCGTAACAAGGATGTCCTTCTTCATCTATTAAATGGCTAATTTTCCTTGATTCTCTTTCCTTTCTTAATTTATAGGCTAACCATCTTCCTGGTTTGTTTGCATCCTCAAAATAATTCTGTTTAGCATTTTTAATCTTTTGGGCTAGCTCTTCTTTTCCATTAATTCCATTTTATGTTTGGTTATATCCATTTTGATTTTAACATCTTTTTTTGTGGAAATTTCTGTAGTTCTTTTTCCAGTTTTTTATATCTTCTTCTAATGTTTTAAAAGTCTTTTTGTTTGATATTTCTTTTCCTTGTATAATCAATTATCAAGCCTCTTGTATAGGCCTTCATCGTGTCCCAGAGATTCTGTAATGATGTATCCTCTTTCTTATTTTCTTTAAAAAGAATACCAGTTCTCTCTCCATTTTCTGTTTAAAATCTTCTTCCTTTAATATCTTATTGTTTAATGTCCATCTAGATCTCATCTTTTGTCCTTTCCAAATAATAATCATTGGATTATGATCAGCCCAAATACTTGCTTCTATTTCAATTTTTGTATATTAAAAATAGATCAGCTGATGTCCATATCATATCTATTCTTGACCATGATTCATGCCTGTTTGAGTAAAATGTATATTGTTTATTTCCTATATTTCTCTCTCTCCATGCATCTTTTAAATTTATTTCTTCTATCATTTGAAAAAAGGGTTTTGGTAGTTTCTTTCTAGCTTTCTTTGTGGCTTTTTGTGATTTATAATCCAGCTGCTCATTAATTATTCCATTAAAATCTCCCATCATGCATAAATTAATGTAGTCCAGTTCAATTATTTTTTTATGGAGTTTATTATAAAATTCCTCTTGGTGGTCATTTGGAGCATATATTGCTATTAAAAGTATTTTAGTATTATTGTCCATTATTTCTACCATTAAGATTCTTCCATCATCATCTGTATAAATTAATTCAGCTAAAATTGTTTCTTTAATATATAGAACCACGCCTCTTTTTTACATTGTGCCAATGAAGTAAACAATTTTCCTATTTTTTTTTGTTTCAGTACGTGTTCATGTTGTTTTTTAATATGTACCTCTTGTAGGCAAATTATATCAAATTTTAATTTCTCCAATTTGTGAAATACTTTCCTTCTTTTAATGATTGAATTGAGTCCATTTATATTCATCGTAACCAGTTTTCTTTCCTCCATTTTAGATTTTGTAAGAGGGATTTATTGCTCTGGTGGATCTTATTTCTCTTCGTTCTCTGGGCACCCGCCTACTGCGCCTTCTTCTTTTTCCTTTTCTTTTCAATTACTGCTATCAACTCCTTTTGAGGTTCAATCAGGGCTCTTCTTTTCTTGTATCTTCCTCCTTTCCTCTAATATATTCATAATAAAATGATTCCACCTTTTCAACTGTGTCAATTCTATGTCTTTGTTCCCCATGTAAACAGAAGGCCTTCTGGTATCAGCCATCTATAATTTATTCCTTTTCTAAGCAGTTCTTTGGTTAGAAAGAGGTACTCTCTCCTCGTCTCCCTTACTCTTCTTGGTACCTGTTTCAGCACTACAATTTCTTTGTCTTTATACTTTAATGTCTTTTCTCTTGTCATTTGCAAAATTTGTGTTTTAATAATTTTCTTAGTAAATCTAATATGGACTTCTCTTAGTAGCTTATTCCTCATTGCATATCTTGTATGTACACGAAACACTTCATCCATTCCATCCATCATTTTCTTTTTCGTTATTCTAGTGCTTCCGCCAATATTTCTATCATTTTTCCAACGAGGTTTTCACCCTTTTCTTCCTCCACATTTTGAAATCTCAAGTAAAATTCTGATCTATCCATCTCTCCTCTCAATGATTCAATCCTGTCTTTCAACTTCACTCAATCTGATATTGATATTTCCAATTTCCTTATCTCTTTGTTCGTCCTGCTCTTCAATTTTCTTAATCTTTTCATCATATTTGGTCATCATCTCTTGGATATTTTCCACTTTCTCATCTGTCTTTCCAATTTTCTGTTGAATATTTTCCACTTTTTCATCCGTCTTATCTATTTTCTGCTGAATCTTCTCCACCTTTTGATTTGTCTGTTCAATTTTTGGGAGATATTCTCATTACTCTTTTCAACATTTTCTACTTTTGTCTGTAGAATTTGAATTCCTTGCAAAATCTTCTGTAATGTATCCTCCTTCTCTTTTCCTTTTCCTGTTGCAACATTGCCTGTATTGATCGCTGACCTCCAGATGGTGAAGAATCAGGAGTTGTTGATTGAGAGCTTGAGCTATTGCTTTTCTACTCATTTTATAGTTAGTTCCTAGTAGGGCCCCAAAAAGCAGAGGGCCCTCCAAAAATAATAAAAATAAGTAGACAAAAAAGGAAAAAAGTAAAAATTAAAAATATTAAGGAATATAAAAAAATTAAAGAAACAAAAAATTCTTCAGGTTCTTGTACACCTTAATCCAGTTGGTTCCACTTGTATACAAAAAAAAAAAAAGTAAAGAAGAAAAGGAAGGTCTCAAAAGCAACAACAGGTGGTTACCAGTTCAAAAATAAAAAGGAAAAAAGGGAAGAGACTTCAGGTATTTATATACCCTAATCCAATGGCGAATCAACAAGATGAAAAAAAGAAAAAAGCGAAAAGGGAGCAAACTCATAGGTAGAGAAAAGGGAAAAAGAAAATTCCTGGCTAAAAATTGAAAAGGGATAATCCAAACAATAAAAATTCAATCAATGGGGGTTGTGGAAAAGATAGAGCAGCCACAAATCCAGCCAAAGAGAAAAAAGAAAACTACTGCCACCAGATGTCCAAGGCTTTAGAATATCAAGTCAAATTTCCAGTAGAATATATTTTCAAGGTCACTTTAGTCTTCTTTCTTTCAGTTCCAACTCTGGGTTCTGCTATCAATAGTTCACAGATGGGCACCTGTGTATACAATCCATCGTGCTCACCCCACTATCTCTTTCAAGAAGGAACTCTTATGTCCTTGAATGCAGCTCACATAGATAAACAAACGAAGAAGAAAGGAATACAGTATATCCAAGCCTCTAAATGGCAGTGCTTTCACTTTCACTCCTCCCCTCAAGAGCAAGAAAAAGGGAAAAAAGAAAAGGCACATTGGTATTGTTCTCTTTTCTAAAAAGTTCTTAAAATCATAAACAGCATTTAATCTGAAAAAATATTGGTGGGAAAAAAAGGAAAAAGACCATCAGAACAAAAGATTATTTTACATAGAGGAAAAGCCAGTCCTTTTAAAATCAAGTAGTTCCAGAAGAGATAAAAGGAAGAAAAAGCCGTCAATCTTAAGAAAAGCTTAATCTCGCCGCTTATAAACTGTTCTCTTTACTTTTTAAGTCCACTTTCCAGTTATTGGGGTGTTCTCTTCAGAAATAAGTAAATAAAAAAGAACCTCTCACCAAACCGACACACCTTCATCCGATCTTGCCTTTCTTTTGGAGCTGTCCCAGCTTCAGCAGCTTGATGGCTGCCTCTTTTCCGCCGGCAAAAGGAGCTTCTCCTGGATCAACCAGGGACTTTGCGGTGTCCCTGGGATTGACAGGGCATGCTCTTTCCCTTCACCGTCTCTTCAGGACGGTTTAGGTCCAAATGGACCGTCCAGCTGAGAAGATATCTACAGCGATCCAGAGCTTCCCGATCGCACATAGTATCACTGGGCACAAGCCCCGCCCTCCTGCAATTTTTCAATAAGTGTGATGGAAGTTAGGTGGGTGGGAAACATTATTTTAGTTGATAAGAACTGGTGGATAGAAATTAGATGAGAGAGTACAAAAAATTAACTGCGGCATTTAGAAAGCCAATAACTGTTTATGATAAAAGCTCCAATAAAGAATGAAAGAGTGATGAGAGTTTTAAAATTAAAGGACATTCTCAATCATAAGCAATCCAATTTTTCATCTAGGCTTGAATGATGGTTTAACCCAGAAACTTACCATTCCTGGTACTGTAGTATACTTGGTCTAGTGGATGAAGCAATGTGATTGTAGCCAGGGTTTATGATTAACATTTGGAAGTTTGACAACTAGAGAAAAATACTAGGCAGATGATGAAAGAATACAAGGAGGAAAACAAGAATTGTCTTTTTTTCTGATTTGGAGTAGGTGAGAAGGAGTCTTGAGAAGCATTATTCACAATTTTAAAAAAAAAACCACCTCTCAGACACCGTTAATGGGTTTTCTCTTTCAAAATAACAAGTATTATATCAAAGATCTTCAATAACTTTCTTAGGAGTGGATACAGGGGGTGACAAAAAAAGGCTTAGCATCACACAATGACCTGCTGAAATATTTTAGGTGTTTGGAAATTCATGAGTGCAAAGGAATGGACACTCAAAACCTGATCTGAACTTCTTTAGAAAACACATTTTAGGAAAAAACATAATAATAAATACTACTGGATAAAAAAGGGCAACCTTTTTAAAAACCAGAAGCCTCATGATATCCCTATCAGGATTGGTATTCGGTTATTTCCTATGTAGTTTAAGGTAAATTAAACTACCCTGTTCAGTTTCAATATCTACAGAGAAAAGCATTGCAGTCCAACATTTCTGGTGAGGATTAGACTAGAAAAGACTGGTGTACATAGAATACGAAGAGGAGCAAGAAGAATTTTCTTTTAAAAAAGGATCTTCATTTAAAAATTTGCACATGTTTTCCAGATCACAGATCTTTGCTGAAATGTGTGCTTTGTTACATGCAACATCCCCCCTGCATATGATAGTATATGGAGTGATTTACACTAATTTCTGTATATTTAGATATGGAATGTAAAGTAAGGTCTGATAATTTCTCCATTATCAGATTATAACATTGTGAGGTGATTTATAGAAGGACAACTTAACCACTTAAAAGTGGTTTAGTAGGTAATTCCTAGACAGATGAGAGACATTTTTATAAAGAATCCTGATTCAGCCAAGAAGTAAATCTGTGACGCAGATTAAAAGCTGAGCTATGACATAAACTCCTGTCACTATGATGACTAAAAGACACAAATAGATCAAGAATGTATGTTTAAAAAAGGTGAACTTTCTAAGCCCATTAACTTCCTAACATTCATGTATATGGAAAGAAAGGTGGTAATTTGATGGATGTACTTGTCATATTTACAATTTCTAGCAGGTTGATTAATGTGCTTTGTGGTTTGTAATGCAATGCCCATTTAACTCTCCTTTTAAAAGATTACAGTGATTTATTGAATCCAGCAGAGCTTTTGCACTCCAAGGGTAGAGGAACTATATTGTTATACCAGGCTGAAGTATCAGTAAGATTTGTTCAACTGAGTGGGTAAGTAGATGAAGTCTTCCTTCAAATAAAGAGTTGGTGACCCTAATTACACTGGGAATTGTACAGACAAATGCAAACACAAATCATTCTATTCTTGGCATCTATATATATGTTTTATCCTCTGGACCCCAGGTAACTCTGAGATACCTTCAATAATATATTTTTCATAGCAGAAAAGACCTTTACTATTGGCAATATAGGGCTGCTAATATTAAAAGCAAATCACCTAAAAAGCAGAAATATATTTCAAAATATATTCAAGTGGCCTATATATATACCATTCTGCTAACTTCTATATCCTTTCCTGAAACTTCTGAGAACCTTTATATAATCATATAAATCACATAAGGTGTGAAGATCTGAGAGTTCAATTCCAGTACAGATAAACCCTACAGAAAAACATCTGGCTGCCCATGTCTGATGAGTCCTAACAGAATTAAACCAATCACATGGTATACCTCCTGATAATTAAAGTAACTGAAAACATGGTATATGATGTGTAAAAACAGAGAAATTTGGAGAAGGGAATGGAAGTCATGTAAAATTATTTATATTGGGTCATGACATTATATAACATCTGTATCTCTGCTCTGAGAAATTAATGGAAGGTAAACTGTATATATCATTCAGATAATTGTCAAAATAAATACTAAAAAGATGCTCATTTGCATTTATACTTACATATACATATACATGCTTTCACTTCAATTTTCCCTGAGATCATCCATTTGACAGTATCAAATAATGGCATGTCACACATTTTATAATCTCTCATCATTCTAGCGTTCTTCATTATAACTTTCATCATAAAGAGTTCTTGGGTCTTCAAATGATCCAGTCATTTTTTTCCTGTACTTTCTTGTCTCGTTGCTGTCCATTAATTTTTATAACTGTGGTTTTTGTCAACTGAGGTTTTCACACATTACTTTTTAGCAATACAGAAAAGTAATAAACTAAATTAGTAGCCTGCATGCTACATGCAATATTCCCTGCTACTGGCTTGGCACATTTTGACCACTACAGCTATACAGAAACATGCAAGGAGGATCTCTATTCTGGATCCAGCATTAGACACAAAACTACAGTCCATATCCTATTACCTGGAATATACACACTTTGCATATCTTTAATATATGCAAATTATCCAGGATAATTATACTCCTGGATAAAGATTGAGTAATGATTACATCTAAATTTACATTTATACGTGAAATTATCACACACATAATTTATGCTACTCCTGCATTCTTTTTAAATTAGGGAATAATGTGTTTTAAAAGTCTATGTATTTTATTATCCTGTTGTCCAAATGTTCATTGTTAATGGGTATCTTCAAGATTCATTTTGATCCTGTTTTTTATTATTCTTGATCTCTAAAGTAAACTTCAGATTGACAGTTCTATGTTTATTGGTATACTGGATATTCTTACCTACTACACATACATATCCGTCACACCATTCCCATTCAGGGTTAGCAGTTTTATGCAAAGCACACAACAAAAATTAATCCCAAAATGTAAGGTTTGCTATTTTATTTTTAAAAGAAACGTATCTTCCTGCTTCATTTTCTTTATACGTTTGTAGATCATTCTTGCTTCTACTAATTTTAGACACTGCTCCATACATTATTTTCTATTTAAACAATATAACCATTAAGTATAGTGGTGTTCATCTTGAAATATATTGAAGCATATAGAGATGTAAGTATCAAGATCATGAAAAGTTATTATCACCCTGCTTGATGCTACACTGAGCAAATTATAACTGGAATACTGTGGAATAATACAAAAGTGATGCTGAGGAACTGGAAAGAGTTCAAAGAAAAGCAACACAGATGCTATATGGGCTTGGAGTCTAAAACTATAATAAGGGCTTAAAGGAACTTGGTATGTTTAGCTTACAGAAGAGACAACTAAGGAGAGACATGACAGCAGTCTTCCAATACATGAAGGAGTATAACACGGAGGTGGTATTCAGCAGGTTCTGACCAGTTCTGGAGAACTGGTAGTGCAAATTTTGAGTAGTTTAGAGAACCAGCAAATACCACCTCTGACTGGAGATTTTACAGTATCCTTCCCCTGCCATGCCCACCAAACCACGCCCACAGAACCGGTAGTAAAAAAAATTTGAATCCCTCCACTGGTGTAACAGGTAGGCAGGAGTAGATTTATTCTCCCAAGCACCTAAAGATAAGACAAGGACTGAATGAGTGGAAGCTTTACAGTGAGAGATCCAGATTTGAACTAAGGAGAAATATCCTGACTGTGAGAGCTATTAAGAATAGAGAGCCTGTTTCTTCAAGTTGTGGGTACTCCGTCATAAAGGTAGAGTTTTTCAAATGACTGGAAAGATTTTGTCCAGAATGGTATGAGGATTCCTGCATTGGGAAAGGGGGTAGGACTAGCAGACCTCTAAGGGCCTTTACAACCCTAAAATTCTATGATTCTAAGCCATCTCAATATACTTTTTTTTAATACTTGTAACTTATTTTTGCATTCAATCCATTCAGCACTCATTCATTTCTAAGCTTCCCCTGTCTTTTTCTTAACTGCAAATACCCATTCTTACTGCACTCAATTTGTATATTTCTCTTCTCACACTCAGCTCTTGCTTCCAAATAACAAAGCGGCACCTGCATATCTTAACATTTCTCCATCCATAGTCTCATTTTTAGTAAATATCTTGCTCCAGTTGTTTGCCATTTTTTAATAACTTGCAATCATTTACTTCATTTTTCTTTTCAAATAAAAGTACTTTGGTACGTTAATTTTCAGGCTCATATACCTCATTGTATCATACAATCTAGCTAACAATTGTTGCAAATCATTCAGATTCTCAGACAATATTACAACATTTGCATAGAAAGTATATGTATATGCACATCCTAAACCAGATTTATAACAAATATCACCATCATCACCATTCCTTATATATCTGTTTATAACATACTGAACAATCCAGGAACTTCACACACTCTTATTCCCTGCTCTTTTTAAACCATTTGCTAAGTATTTCATTTATTCTCACACATATCATTTTCAAAATATATTACTCTTATCATATTCAACAGGTAACTTTCAACTCCATTTTTGTGCAGAGCGTTCCAGAATTCAAATCTATTCATTTTATAATATGGTCTGTCTAAATGAACAAATATAATGATTTTCTTTTTCATATTCAAACATTTCTCAATGGCCTTCACCGGTCTTTACTGGGGGGGGGGGCGGAGTGTCAAATCAGATCTCAAATGGTTACTTGCTATGGACAGCTAGGTTTCAAATGGCAGCCCTCAATGGCACAAGTGCCACTTTACACAAAGTTCTCCATTCCCAGTCACTGGATTCCTTGGATCCTCTAAGTGGCAGTGACATCCTCCACTCCCCTAGGACAGTGTAGCTTCTTCCTGCCTTGCCTATCTTCTTATTGTCCATTCAAGTCTTCCAAAGTGCAATTATTCTCTTTCTTTTCCAATGCTCTTTCCATTAACTCTTTTTAATTCCCTCTTATCGTGGCTTTTTGCATCATAATATTCACAAATTTAAAGATCATCTGGGACAATATTACATACATACATACATACATACATACATACATACATACATACTGGCAGGCATCTAGTGGAGCTAGCAATCATACAACAATCTCAGCACCATCTGAATGGACCAAAATTGTATCTCTTTAATTCACAGTTAAACTTGCATTTTTTCACTCCTCTCCATGTATTAATCAACTACATACATTAATCAATTAATCAAGATGCAACTACTTTCAGCATCACTAATGCATTTTCCCCTTTCTCTTAGTTTTTCAGACACACACCAGATCTATTCTTCTTTCTGTTCACTTGTTGATTCATGCCATATACCATTATTCTTCTTATGTTCCAAATCACAATCTTCCATATGCCATGGCTGCCACCAGATGGCTCCCATAAATATTGTCTCATCATGGCTTTTGTCATTTGAAGTTTTCCCAAACCCATAGAGAGACAGAGGCATAGACCATGTTATCAGTTTGAATTATTACTGTGCCACATGTTGTTTTCTTTGCTTATGATAAGGACAGAAGTAGTCAATTTTTCCCCTGAATCTAGAAGGTAAGAGAAGGTAGCCAGCAAACAAATTGAAATGGGCTTCAACTGTAGTGAACACCACTTTGATTTTTTCTACAATCCATAATGTTTCTCACTCTGCAGCAATCTGCACCGTCAATACATATTTTAGAAGAGAGCTCTTACACAAGGAACATAAAGAACCATGAAGGCTTCTCATATCTTTTGCAGCAGCTCATCATTTTCCATACATGTGGTAGGCAATAAATTTCAGACTGCTGGTATTGTTATCTAAACTGTTTGCACAATCCATTCAGAGGACACAATGTCTGAACAATAATAGTCATTGACAGCCTCAGTGGACAATCCTCCCTTTCTACTAATAAAAGTTATAACTAGTTCAATTATTCCAGTAAGGTAATATCAATATGATTGCTAATTATGGCAATTGCATAATGGATCATTAACTAGCAATAATGACTTTGTCAAGTGCTTGGCAATTTTATGGAAGAACCACTCAGCATGTCATAGAAAAATTATCCTCTTGGCATCACTGACTTCTTGTCTGCAAATGGAACTTCAAAAGTTGAGAATGGGAACAAATGGAAAGCTAACTTCCGGACATAAAAATAAGGGTGGGTGGATGCAAAGTAAGATGCTTATGAATTATAAAACATCATCCCAAGTTAGATGTGGAAAATCAGTAGTATATAAGCCTGTCGTGTTAATAATACTATTTTATGCATGTCTCTTTGGACGAAAAGCCCTACAAGTAAGATTTTCTCTTACCCAGGGAAGGGAGGGAGGGAGGGAGGGAGGGAGGGAGGGAGGAGGAAGGAAGGAAGGAAGGAAGGAAGGAAGGAAGGAAGGAAGGAAGGGTTAATGTTCCTTGGAAACACTTACAGATCTTCTTGTTTAATAGGGTAACCATATTCAAGAAGAATACAATTTTTTACTTTTCAAATGTTGGAGAAGCTGAGTCTTCCCTAATCATGCACTTTCCAGGTGTTTTAAAATGATATTCGACATCGAATGCCTGCTGACATCTGCCAACCGCCCTGTGCGAGCACATAGGCAAGGACTCCTTGGGGTCCCGTCGGTGGGGCAATGCCGGCTGGTGGTCCCCCGACGATGAGCCTACTCTGTCGCGGCCCCTGACCTCTGGAACCAACTCCCCTTGGGGATCCGCCTGGCCCTTGACCTCCGCACCTTCCGCCATGATTTGAAGACCTGGTTGTTTGACCAATCTGGGCTGTGACCTTTTCTTTCCTGGGGGAATGGTTTTATATTTTTAATGTATTTTAAATTTGTTTGGGCTTGTAACTGGGTTTAATCTCTTTTTAATTATTATTTGCTGTTGTTTCTTAGTTGTGAGCTGCCCCGAGTCTTCGGAGATGGGGCGGCATACAAGTCCCAATAATAAATAAATAAATAAATAAATATTCCTCAAAAACATGCTGACTGAGAAAAGTTATAGTCCCAATACATCTAGAGGCATCAAACTGTGGAATGGTGAACCTTTAAAATTTCTACATAAATTTCTACTGATACAAGGATTTATTGTTTTTATTGTTTGTTTTCTTGTACCATGTCATCCAATGCCTCACAGAGAAGAAGACAGAATTTCCTGAAATGCAGATGAGACCCTACCAAAAATGCTCTAGTATAATAGATTCCCATATGCTCTTATTACAATAGGCCCACACTGTGTTTTTTGTTTATCCTTAGCACATATATTGGAATCACTTTCAATAGCCAAATTGCCTCAAATGGAATGTTTGGGCAAATCCAGTTTTAAAGTATAAGTTGCCCTCGACTTATGCCCATGATTGAGTTCAAAATTTCTGTTGCTAAGTAAGACAGTTGTTGAGTGAATTTTGCCCCATTTCATGACCCTTCTTGCCAAAGTTGTTAAGTGAATCCCAGCAATTGTTAAGTTGTAACACAGTTGTTAAGTGAATCTAGCATTCCCCATTGACTTTGCTTGTCAGAAAATTGCAAAAGATGATCACATGACATTGCAACTGTCATAAATATGAGTCAGTTGGCCAAGCATCCAAATTTTGATTATGTGCCCATGGGGATGTTGCAATGGTCTTACGTGTAAAAAACAGTCATAAGTCACTTTTTTCAGTGCCACTGTAACTTTGAGCAGTCACTAAATGAACTATTGTAAGTCAAGAACTACCTGTATATAAACAGAACAATTGAGTATCAGCTGGCACTGATGTTTAATAAGCAATAAGCATGATATTTGGCAAAACAACCACAAATTGCTTGCAAATGTGTAAGGTAGTCTTTTTCAAGTCCAGCATGGACATTTCTGCTAGTTTCTTTGATAATAACACATGGGAAAATTTTCATTGCCTTTTGGAATGACTTTTTTCATCAACCCAATCTAACATACCCCCCTCATGTTTCCTGATGGTCTCTTACTCTAATCTAGCTTTGCTTTGCTTGTCAACATCACCCATAAATCACACAAATACGAAATCATTTAACTAGTAGAAATTTTACTAATCTTCCAAGAACCACAAAAATGACAAACTTGCATGCGTCAAAAGGAGGAAGGCATTGAGAAAGACAATAATAATTCCATTTTTATTTGACATGAATAGTTTAATTATCGTAATGTGAAGCCTTGAGTCTCTGTACTTCATGGTCAGCATTGATTTACCTTCAGTTGAACTAAGTGAATATTTAAATGGTAATTTCACTTTCCTGCAACTTGGAAGCAATAAATGGATTCTCATTTACATTGAACACATTTTATTCAGCAAATTTATAGAGAAGGTGAGTGGATTATGCTCGAGAACTTTGAAATATTATTTGCAATAACAAAATAGCCCCAACAAGTGTGAAAAGTCATAAAAAGGCTAATATTTCTCCTTTTGCAAGTTCCTCTTTCCATTTTTTTTAAATCATCTCTAACACATTCTATGAGATGTGAATGTCTGTTTCTGAAGCTGGTCAGATGGTCAGAAATTCCAAGTCTTGTGGCTACCAGGTATAATCATTCCTCCTTTGAAATACAAACACAGTGTGTCAAAAAAATGAACAGGATACTCAGACTTCATAGAGGACTCAAAAATAATTTTGTTCTGCATTCAACATTCCTTCATCTCCAACAGATAAGACTCTTAGAAAGGAGTGCAAGAAAATATTGTAAGGAAAGATAATGAGATTTGAAGATTGAAAGGATCTCGGTATGTATGAGAGAATTTTTGGGAGCAGGAATCTGATCTGAGTAATGATTAGTGAAGCAAATTTTACAGCTATAACAGACAGGAGATTTATCTACAGGAAGTGCATTGTGCATGTAAGCAAACATTAGCACTCAACTAGCTATATTCTACCAGAAGATCAGAGTATGTGCTCTCAGCATGGATGCTTGAGAAGAAAATAGATGGAAGTGAGCTTAGATTAGCAATCTCTTAGGCAAAGAACAGGCAAAATGAGAGGCAAAGAAGGGATACCAAATAAATCCATAACTGTCCATACCCTCCTGTCTTCTTGTCAGTAGATCATAGGGTATTGAACGAGTTTGTGCCACTGAATTTACAACTCCAATACCCACTCTCAATGGCATGTGTACCTATCCTCAATTGCCATAATCTCTTAAATCATGCTGGGTTGATTCTGGGCAATAGCTGCCAGCATCTATTCTGATGGGCAATTTAATGAGTCCTTCTGGAGCATCTCATACACAGCAATGTCTGATTTCTGTGTGTTTTGTCCTGGATATAGTTTTGTCTCTTTGAAAGATTACTCTCTTGATTTTTCAAATACGAATGTTGGCTTTCACATATCTATTCCATTAATAATATATGCACACTGTTTTTGCTCCCATTGCCTTTTGGCCAGTAGGCATAGGAAAATATTATCTCTTGGTCCAGTTATAGACTCTGGTTTAATGAACAAAAAGGAAACAATAAATATTTGCATGTGGACTTCTACTCAGTCTGTCCTGTTTCAGGTCTCAAATTCATACACTCATTACTCAAGGCTAAGCAGATAACAATAGACAAGGAAAGAAATACAAATCAACAAAGTCTTTTGGAAAGAAAGCTTGCTTGGGTAACTTCACTTTTAAGAGGAACAACAGAAGAGTAGTCAAAATCTAATCCAAAATTCAGAGATCCAAGTCAGGTTTGTCTGCCAATTCAAAAACAACCAGGATTCATAGGAATGATGCAACAAAGCAGAACATCAGATGTTTTTTCCAATGAAGAAAAATGGGTCAGGGCTGCCTCTTAAACAGGCTGCAACCAACTGTCTTTAATTAAGAGAGTTGCTTGGCAAAGCGTCTTTCTGACTATCTTTCTGTTCTCCATTTTATTCATTTAGTCCAAAGGTGTCAAACTCATGGCCTGTGGACCAGATGTGTCACACACAGGCCACACCCACCCCAACTCCATGAAGGGAAAAAAAAGTAATGAAACATCACATGATGGCAACGTGATGCCATGATTTTGATACCTATGACTTAGTCCAACCAATGGATTGCAGGCTATACTTCATCATCTGATTGTTCCACCTGTTCTAATGGTGCTTGTTTGATCAAACGCAAGCAGTTTCTGGCTTCATGTTTTTGGCTAAAGCTGACATTCCACTGAGACAGTTGGAGGAGGTTCTTCAGAGTGAGAATCCTGGGCCATGACACTGTCTTATCTGCTGCCCAATCTGTAAAACAGAATAGCAGACAGAAGCTATTCAAGTGACTATTAGTTAGGGTTGCTGTTGGCTGGCAGTGTGAGATCTATGTACGGGTAATCCTTGACTTATAACCACAGATAACACCAAAATTTCTTTTTGCTAAGCAACACAGTTGTTAAGTGAATGTTATGCCATTTTGCGATCTTTCTTGCCTCAGTTGCTCAGTGAATCACTGCAGTTGCTAAGTTAGTAATATGGTTGTTAAGTGAATCTGGCTTGCTCATTGGTTTTGCTTGTCAGAAGGTCTCAAAAGGGTGATAACCTGACCCTGGAGGCTGCAACCATCATAAATACATGCCAATTGCCAAGCATCCAAATTCTGATCACACGATCGTGGGGATGATGCAACTGTTGTAAGTGTGAAAAACAGTCATAAGACACTTTTTTCAGTGCTGTTGTAATTTCAAACAGTCACCAACAAGTGATTGTACATCGAGGTCTACCTGAATGCATCACCCTTTAGGTATCTGCCTCTCCTCTTGACTCTAATCCAGTCCCTTTGGGTTGGTGTGCTCATTTTTTAATACAGAATTCTGATTATTGCACCAGTACTAATGGAAGTGAATTGCACAAGTGTCTGACCTTGTCATGGTTGCAATGTACAGGAGCTTCCCATATGCCATCCTGTGTTCATCAGTCTCAGGGAGGGCTCATAATTGGCAGCTTATTTTAGGAAGTTAGTAACTTTGGGGTGTTTGTGCATGTGTGGGTGACTGTGTCTGTGTTCCAGTCTGGATGCTAATGTTGTGGGAGATGCTTTCCTTTTTGTGTTTTTTTGTAATCTCTTGGCTATTTTTAACTTGATAGCAAATAACTAAATTATCCACACTGGTAAAAATGTATATCCATCTGTTGTATCTGAATCTGGACTAAAGACATGAATGAGCTTCACCCTGCATTGACATCTGGTCCATCTTCTCAATCCTGGCTCCATGCTGTAGATATCTTCTGAAGCCTGCATAGTAGACCTAGTAACTTTGGTGGTGCTGTTCTTAATTTCTTTACATTGGAATGTCCGATGCCCCAGTTTTGAGCAATGCACTAATTGAAAAAAAGTGGACCTGAAAATTCAACCTTATTATTTTACCATCATGCTACTTGCTATCCTCAGAAAAAAAGATGATTTCTCCCAAAGTTAGCTATCCATTATATATTGTTTTTAAGATGCTGCAAGATCATATAGGCTAAACCAGATTTTGAGGGTTAACATGGTTGTCATAATTTGTTATTGCTTACAACCAGGGGTGGGATTCTACCAGTTGGCACTTATTCTCTAGAACCAGTTGTTAACATTCTAAGCAGTTTGGAGAACTGGTTGTTAGAACAAATTACTGACCTAATCCTGTAAGGAAGGCAGGAAGGAAACATTCTGGTGTTGCTTACAGAAACTGCCTCTCCATTAACCCTTATTACATTCTTGGCAGGACTAGAATTCCTGTCTCAGGAACATCTCTGGAGTTTTTTCCCCCCTCCTTTGCTGGTACTTTGCTTGTGTGGAGTGACCATTTAAAGTTACAATGGCACTGAAAAAAGTGACTTATGACCATTTTTCATACTTACAACTGTTGCAGCATCCCCACAGTCATGAGAGGCCAGGCAAGGAGATGCGGGCCTCAATGTGAGTGATATTGAGTTGGCCACACCCAGCCAATAACATAACCACCAAGCCATGTCCACCCAGTCACATGACCACCAAGCCACACCCACCATCTAAGCCACACCCACAGAACCGGTTGTAAAAATTTTGAATCCCACCCTGCTTACAACAGAGCCTCAGTCAACATCATTTGAACAAAACCCTTTATTGTTTTCACCATCAGAGAAACATTGGTATCATGATCTAAAGAGAACCAAATTAATCCTTCATGCTTCCTACACCCTTCTAATGCTCCTAACCTCTTCTTTTAGATTTGTACACTTTTATATGTGCTTTATGTTTTAATAACCTATAGATTTTCATTTGGTTTCTTTTTTAGAATCTCTAACATATCCTCTATGTTTTTTAATTGACTGTACCCCACCCACCCACCATGGTGATCATGTGCTTTGCAGGCGTGCCCAGCATTTAGAAAAGACCATTTTTAGCTATAATACTTACCTTCTGATGCAGCCCCAGTGAGTAAAACAGCTGATGTGCTGCAAAGTGTTCTGCTGCACTTATCAGATGTGCTCAAAAACAAGGAAATAAAGCACAGGAAAAGGGCTGGGATGGGTGGGTGGGGCCAAATGATCACCAAAACTATCAGTTCACCTGAACCAATCCAAACCAATAGAATCCCACCCCTGCTTGCAGGACTATCACTGTTTTCTTTGGAGGTGGACTTTTAGGCACATATATTAGAAAGAAGCTGATTAGAGGGGGTAGTTGTCAGACTTCTATTTGGGGAAGGATATGGCAGATTTTGGGTGACATAGAACATAGATATAGACTGCACATTAAGTAATCATGTGCCTGTGTATTAGCACTGTATATTGTCACTAGCACATAATGTATATCACTATATAAAGGTAAAATATAATATATAGCTTTATGCCATGTGTTTGAGCAGCCACATATAAAAAATAGAATATGTAAGTAGATCGAAAGACAGAAAGATTTACTAAGGCATATTTCAGAGAATTGTTCAGGGAAGTACCAGAATGGAGACATGGAGTTAACATAGCAAAAATTGGTTCCCAAAACAGCAGATGTGAACTACTTGAGGCAATGGCATTCTGAAGTTGTGAGAAAAGTATCAAGATGGGATGACCAAGTTTTGAAGGAATAGTCAATGTTGGAAAGTATAAAAATTAATAGGAACAGTTAGTTGTTCATGGTACCTATCACACAGAATGAATGCACAGCCTGAGTTCTTCAAAGATTCTAACCTAGCCTGTCCATACACACTTGTGAACGTATGAATGTTAACTATGAATTTATGAATGTTCAATGAGCTTTTATTCAGAAGTGAACCAGCTAAGTTGTAGCCTGCTTTTATTGCTATACAGATTTAGTGACCTAAGTTGGGATCAGCAACTTGGTTGTTAAGCAAAGTGGTCACTAAATGAAACTGCTACTGTGCTTATAATCTTACTTCAGTTTTCCTTTGCTTTACAGACCTGCAAAAGTCATAAATGCAAGGAAAGGTTGCAAAGTTTAATTTTTCATCATTGTTATAAATGTAAACAGTCAGACATACAAGAACCAAGAACTACCTTATATGTCTGAATAAATGTAACAGAAATGGATCTTAAATTGATAATAGCAATGTATTGTAATAGTAATGAGTATTGTAGGCTTTCCTGGCACTCACCTAAAGTATCAAATCAAAGTTAATTCCTTTCTCCTCCACAACCTTGTTACTCAACTCTTTGGTATTCTCAGAAGGCTAGGATAAACATGCATTGGAAATCTATAGAAATGATTCTTCATTTCCTATGCAATTGGATACATCTAACCTTCTAAGGCTGGGGTGACATCTTATAGATCACAACAGTAGCATATTTTTTTTCCAAAACCTCAGAGCTTACACCACACATATCTTATGTTGCTGAGATCTATCACCAAAACAGCAAAATTCAGTGCTACCTTTAAAAAGGAAAACAGAAAGACAAAACAAACCAGTGACATTTGGCCATTTTTACGCAAAAACATGTTACTTAAATCCAACAATTTTGCTGACAAAATTTGACAAAGCAGACTAAGAATGTTCTAGGATTGATTGGCACACTTTTGCAGTCTACAGTAATTTCCTCCTGCTCTAAGGCAGAAGAGGAAAATATATATTCAGCAAGTTCTGACCAGTTCTGGAGAACTGGTAGCGGAAATTCTAAGTAGTTCGGAGAAACAGCAAATACCACCTCTGACTGGCCCCACCCCCATTTATTCTCTGCCTCTTGAGTCCCAGCTGATCGGCTGGGTCTTTTTTTGGTGCCCTGCACAGGAGAACAGAGCTGGAAAGCAGGTTAGTGGGGTGAGGAGGGAATGGGATTTTACAGTAACCTTCCCCCAGGAGTGGGGAGAGAATGGAGATTTTGCAGTGTGCTTCCCCTGGAGTGGGGTGGGAATGGAGATTTTACAGCATCCTTCTACTGCCACACCCACCAAGCCATGCCCAGCAAGCCATGCCACACCCACAGAACCAGTAGAACCACCACAGAACCGCCACACACAGACACACACAAACTTGTTTAAATGTTATAGCAGTGTAATGTAATGGCCCCACCAGTCTTAAAAATGTAAATCTGAAAATTCAGTGCAGGGGCTTCAGCTGCATCCTAACTCATTAATCCTTTCATACAACTCCAATTATGTTTACTTGCCATAGATAGTTTTACCTAAAGAAACGCTGCTGTGATCCCTATTGTGAATTGATAATGATGAAGGAGTGGGAAATGGTAATGATGTCATTTACATATCCAGTAAACACATGGCTATTATGCTGTGGGTATTAAAAAGTATCTCTGTCTGGAAATTCATTACTGGATGGCTATTTGCCAGTTTCAAATTTAGTTTAGAAAAATTGCAAAGAGAGAATGGAAATCTGTCCATTTATAGCATTAATCAGCAAATATGACCTTATTTTACTGGCACAAAATGGATGTAACGGAAATATAAGTGCAGAAACCATCAGCCTGATAGAGCATTAACTCAATAAAGAGCTTCATCTAAGAGCCATCTTTAAAATAATAGTAGTCATTATAATGCTCTTCTCGTCTATCATTTTCCAAAGTCTACAAATCGCAAGTGCATTTTTGCATTAAAAGAACATAAAAGACTTGCTGGATCAGACCAAAGATCTATATCCTGAGGCCTCCAATTCCCCCACAATACCAACTGGAACCCCATTTGAAGCTTCATGGAAGATATATAGTGCTCTCCCATAATTGTTTCAGAGCTCTGCTTCTATTCCAGGAAGTAATAATATACAATAGGAGCCCTGATAGCACAGTGGTTAGAATGCAGTATTGCAGGCAGACTCTGCCCACAGCCCAGAGGTGGTATTCAGCAGGTACTGACCAGTTCTGGAGAACAGGTAGCGGAAATTTTGAGTAGTTTGGAGAACTGGCAAATACCACCTCTAACTGGAGAGATTTTACCCCTGCCACTCTCGCCAAGATTTTTCCCCTGCCACTCTCGCCAAGTCACGCCCACAGAACCGGTAGTAAAAACATTTGAATCCCACCACTGCCACAGCCAAGAGTTCGATCCTAATGGGGCTCAAGATTGACAACCTTACATCCTTCTGAGATCAGTAAAATGAGGACTCTCATTGTTGAGGACAATATTCTGATGCTGTAAACCACTTAGAGAGGGCTGTAAAGCAATGTGAAACAATATATAAGTCTAAGTGCTATTGCTATTGCTATTGCTAAAACATTATGTGGCAGTACAATCACAGTCAAAAGGTTTCTGTAACTCTTGGTTGCCATCTCATGGTTGTCTAGAATTTTTCAGCCCGTAACTAAAGTTTGATTGATATCCTCCATGAATTTGTCTAAAGTCATCAAAACTAATGGTCATCATTACAGATTAAAGACGCCAATTTCATAAGTTTATTATGCATCTTGTGTAAAAGTACATTCTATTGTCTGTTTTTCATTCTCATCAATTCACTTTGCTTCCTGCCCAACATTTTTCCCTAAATTAAATAAAATTTTGTTTAAAATGCTGCAAATCAAATAAAAATACTATGCATCTCACCAAAAATAAGATAGTGCCATAGTATCTGGTATACTTATTTTGTCTGCTATCTATATTGTATTATTGACAATTAACTTTAAGACACCTAGTTATATTTTTTAATCTTTAAATTATATTCAGATGGAAAAACTTTCCTTGCTGTTCCTTCCCACTGAGGAAGAGTAAGTTATGTGGGCTTATTAAGCCCCGAATAATATAAGAGTTGATAAACAAACAAAATCCAAAAGTTATACTTTTCTTTTCTTTTTTTGTCAACATGTCAAACTTAAATTAATATCTGAGAGAACTGCTCCCTTTAAATATGAATCTATTTCTTTCCCATGTCTAAGCATTATATGTCCAAGTAGTTTTGTTAATGTTAAATTGCTAGAAATTACTGTAACATTTCCACATCCCATCTCTAAGCAATCAGACATTTCAGGTGTGCTACTGCTTCTCTGGGCCTCAGTTTTCTCATATGAACATTGCAGGAATTTAATGTCTTTTCTGTACAGTATTCTCAGAGGTGGTATTCAGCAGGTTCTGACCAGTTCTGGAGAACCGGTAGTGGAACATTTCAGTAGTTCAGAGAACTGGTAAATACCACCTCTGACTGGCCCTGCCCCCATCTATTCTCTGCCTCCAGAGTCCCAGCTGATTGGCTGGGTCTTCTTTTGTTGCCCTGCACAGTAGAACAGAGCTGGAAAGCAGGTTAGTGGGGTGGAGAGGGAATGGAAATTTTGTAGTATCCTTCCCCTGCCATGCCCAACAAGCCACACCCACCAAGCCATACCACATCCACCAAGCCACGCCCACAGAAGTAAATTATTTGAATCCCACCACTGAGTATTCTCCATTACTCTGAAATCACACTGCTAAAATGGCCAGATTTTTAGAGTTTTGGATTAGAGTATGTACCCCCTCCGAGGTGGTTCAGACCAGGAAACCAAAACCAATAATATTATTATTACCTTTATTGTAAGTTTACAGTAACCAAAGCTCTTCTTCCCTCTCCTCCCCCTACATTCCAAAGAACTAGGGAGGTCAATTTAGAAATGTTTTCTCCAGCCCCAGTCCAGCGTAGGGCCCAATTTCTCTTATGAGACTGTTGTCTAGGCTGCAGCTTTATTCGTGTCTCTCAAAGTTATTCTATGAAGCTTGTACAGAATGGGAGCAATTTTGCCCCCCCAGGTATCTCTGTTCCCATTCTCACTCTTGAAACCGGCTCCCTCAAATGAGTTGAAAAATGAAGGGTTTGAAGATTGTGATGTTTGAAGTTGGGAATATTTTCCCCCTGCTCACCCCTACAGAATGGATCTGTTTCCATTCCTATCATAATATCCATCAAAAATACTAAAAAAGATGGGTCAGAAATAATTGTTCAACCCTTTGACCTACCCTACAGTATAGGATGACATGTTGCTGTCATCCTGCTGTCATGCTCCAGAAGTGAAGAGGACATATGGGGCCATCAATTGCACAAAAGGTACTGCAGAATGCAAAGTTAGCTCCCTCTTTTTCTTGTTAAACAGATTAGAAAACAGCATATTGCATTTTTATCAACTTATCCATTTTGCTTCAAACCCACCAAAGCACAATAAAAATTGAAATGGGTTTAATCTTCTGGCCCTGCTGACTCACCAAAACCCTGTGTGACCACAAATAGTCTACCAGCCACATTTTTGGATCTTTACAAAACTAGCCCACTCCTCTCATTCTAATAGTACAAATCCATTAATATAAGTCATGGGTATTTTTATTTATTTATTTGTCAAGCAAGTATTAGATAACTGGTATAAGCATGGTTATGAATACATGAAATGGATACGAATAAAAAAGAAACAATAGGACAGGGACGGTAGGCAGGTTGGTGCACTTATGCATGCCCCTACAGACCTCTTAGGAAAGGGTGAAGTCATTAGTAGATAGTCTAAGGTTAAACTTTTGGGGGTTTGGGGAAGAAACCACAGAGTCAGGTAGAGTATTCCAGACATTGACCACTCTGTTGCTAAAGTCGTATTTCCTGCAATCAAGTTTGGTGCAGTTTACCTTGAGTTTGTATCTATTGTGTGCTCTTGTATTGTTGTGGTTGAAGCTGAAGTATTCACTGACCAGAAGGACATTGCAGTAGATAATTTTATGTACTATACTTAGATTGAAGGCGGCGTAGTTCTAGGTTGTCTAGGTCTAAAATTTCAAGTCTGGTGGCAAAAGATATTCTGCTACGAGTACAGGAGTGGAGAACTCTTCTCGTGAAATATTTCTGGACTCTCGACTGTATTAATATCTGATATGTAATGTGGATTCCAGACTGATGAGCTGTATTCAAGTATTGGCCTAGCAAATGTTTTGTATGCTCTAGTTAGTAGTGTGATATTACCAGAGAAAAAGCTACATAGGATTAGGTTAACAACTCTTAATGCCTTTTGGCTATGTAGTTACAGTGGGCTCTAGCACTTAGATAATTAGAGATGAGTACTCCAAGGTCCTTGACATAGTTGGGGTCATCAACAAGGTCTTGATTATTCAGCTTGTATTTTATTTTCTGATTTTTTTTTGCCGATATGTAAGACAGAACATTTGTTTGTTGAGATTTGAAGTTGCCATTTGTTTGACCATTCTGACACATAGTTGAGGTCATTTTGAAGGGTAGGAGTATTGTCAGTGGTGTTGAATAGCTTTACATCATCAGTGAAAAGAATGCAGTTGCTCTTAATATGACCACAGAGGTCATTTATGTAAAGTATAAAGAGAGTTGGTCCTAGAATGCTGCCTTGAGGGACACCACTGTTGACAGGTACAGGATTTGAAAGGATGTTCCCTATTTTGACCATTTGTTTTATTTTGATTTATTTTGACTATCCAAGAATAGACCAAATTATGTCAAAGAGCTGGCCTTGAGATCTTAAGACATATTATTAATTCTTCAGAAGTATAGAGGAAAAAGGAGGACATCTGTTTTAAGGCTATAGTTATGTATCCGCTCCATCTATAATGTCTTTGCTAGTTAAGTCTCTGAGAAGAGGACAGGGTTTGTTATATCTTCACTATTTACACAAACAAATAAATCCATCCATTTTAAAGTCATCATTTGCCATAAAAGGAAGAACAATTTTCTGCCCCAATTCTGCTGACTGAAGACAGAGGGGATTTTCTGTTGGATTTAGTAAGGAAAACTTGTTTTGAACTGGAATGAAGCATTTTAAAGAAATGAAAGAAATTATATACATACATAAATAAGCAAGGACTGTACAATATGTAAGTTGTATATATTCAAACTATAAAATTTCAGCTAATGTATTGTAATACCATGCTGTTAGTAATGCAGCAAAGTACATTTTATCCATGTATATTTTTAATCTCGATAAAACTGGTATTGCAGCATACAGAAGATAGGATGAAAGCTTCTGCAATTGGAGGAGGACTTTGTTCCTTGATGCGAAAGTAAGAATATTAAACCCATCTCTATCCCCATTTTCATGTATGAGATGTTGAAGGTTATTGTTCTCTCTGTTAGGAGATTCCAGTGGTGAGTGACAACAAAATTGGAACCAAAAATAGAAACGTAAAGATAGAAGATAAGGCTTCAGCAAGCACAGGCTGATATTTATAGAATGTAGGAGGGAGAGGGAAAGAGAAAGAAAGAGGGATGGAGCGGGAGAAGGAGAGGGAAAGAAGAGAGAGAGAGAGAAGAAAGAGAAGAAGAGAGAGAGAGAGAGATCTGGGTAGAATTAGGATGATCAAGGCTATGGAATATTTGGGGATAAAATAAAATAAAAATGGAAACAGTAAGGACGGAGAAGAATGTTATCCTTGGAGAGTTGATGGACTAGAATTCTAGATGAAAATATTATTGAATAAAAAATAGGATACACTCCAACTGTTTCGATCCTGGTGTCAGGTCTGCAGCAGTTTACATAAATAGATGGAATATTGAGCCTTGCAGACATTCAAGGACTAATCAAGCAGAGAACAGTATCAGGTTGTTATGAAATAGGGCTTTCATATCTAGACTGCAAAATTTTATTTTTTTTATTTTTTATTAATAAACAACAAACAGAAAACAGAAAGAAAAAACATTAAAAACAATGAACGTGATGCATACTTAACGAAAAATACAGATTTACATATGTACATAAATATTAATCATCTTAGCTAAAGTTACTCCATTCTTTTTTTTTTAAACCAGTGGTAAAACTTCTCCCAAATTCTATAATAATCAGATTCAGTCTTATCTTTTAATTCTTGAGTTATTCTATCCATTTCAGCGTATGGCCAAATTTTTCTAATTATTTCCATCTCTTCTGGCATATCATTTCCTTTCCATTTCTGGGCAAAAGCTAGTCTCGCGGCAGTGGTGACATGGATTATTAAATATATTACCTCTTTATTGTATTTCCCACATTTATTCCTAATAAAAAAATTTCGGGTCTGAACTCCATATCAATTCTACACATCTCTTCTAACCAGTTTCTGACTTTCAACCAATATATTTGGGCTTTTTCACATTTCCACCATACATGATAATATGTTCCAATTTCTTTATTGCATTTCCAACATTTAGGAGATACTTTCGGATACACTTTTGCAAGTTTTGATGGGGAGATGTGCCATTGATAAAACATTTTTAGTAAGTTTTCTTTATATGATGCTGCCAGGGTGATTTTCCTATTCCTATCCCATAACATTTGCCAATCTTCCAAATTTATACCATGTCCAAAATCTTTCATCCAGGCCAGCATTGTTTCTTTCACATTTTCTTCTTCCAATTTACATTCCAATAGTACTTTATAAAAAATTTTAATCAATTTCTCGTTCAGTCCTAATAATATTTTATCTAATTCTGTTTTCCATTTGCTAATACCCCATTCTTTCCTGTCTTTACTATACCTTGATTGTAATTGTAAGTAGGCCCACCATTCTATCTCAAATCCCAAATCTTTCAGCTCCTGTCTTGTTTTTAAATTTCCCTTCTCATATATGAGAATATATTTATTCTCATATGTAATGACCTGTCCTCGTCGCAGTAAGTGTGGACACATTAACGCTTCCAATGTAGGTAACCAAGTTGGTATTTCCATATAGCATTGAGATTTAACTTTGTTCCATACACTTAGTCAGGTCTGTCTAATTTTGTGCCTTTGAAAGTAACCATGAATTTGGTGTTTGTCCTGCCACAAAAAGGCATGCCAGCCTGCCTGAAGGTTATATCCTTCTAATGTTAATATTCTTTGGTTTCTAACACTTATCCAGTCTTTAATCCAGGTCAGAGTGGCTGCTCTATAGTATATTTCCCAGTCCGGTAAACCAAATCCTCCCCTTTCAGTAGCATCCTGTAATAATTTCAATCTAATTCTAGGCTTTTTTTCCCCTGCCAAATAAATTTTAATACTAACTTATCCAATTGATTAAAAAATTCTAATTTTACCGGAGCATTTTGAAATAGAAATAGTAATTTTGGCAGTATATTCATTTTTATTGATGCAATTTTCCCCATGAGAGAAAGTTTTAGATTACTCCATTTTCTGAGATCCTCAGCTATTTTTTTTATTAGTGGGGTATAATTATCCTCTTTAAGCGTTATACATTTTGTGGAAATTACGATTCCCAAATATTTGATTTTATTTGTCATCTGGATATCCATTATCTTTGTTAAATTGTCTTTTTGTATATTTGTCATGTTTTTAGTAAGTATTTTAGTTTTTTCCTTGTTAATTTTTAGCCCCGCTACTTCACCAAATTCCTCTAATTCCTCTATTAGTTTAATCCCGAATTTTGCGGATCTTCTAAAATAAAAACCAAATTGTCAGCGAAGGCTTGCAGTTTGTATTCTTCTTTCTTTATTTTTAGTCCTTTTATTTATGGTTCTTTCCTGATTATTCTCGTTAGTGTCTAAAGTCAAAATAAATAATAACGGTGATAATGGACATCTCTGCCTCGTTCCTTTTTGTATTTCAAATTTGTCTGTTGTATGGTCATTTATCAATATCTTAGCTTGTTGTTTATCATATATGGCAGCTACTACATTTAAAAACTTTTGCCCAAAGTCCATATACTTAATTTGTTGCTGAACAAAACTCCATTTTACATTGTCAAAGGCCTTTTTAGCATCTAGGAATAATAATGCTACCTGTTCTCCACTACGATCTTCATAATATTCTATGGTATCTAAAATTGTCCTAATATTATCACTAAGATGTCTATGTGGAAGGGAACCATTTTGGTCGGTGTGTATAAATTTATTTAGTATTTTCTTAAGTCTTTCCGCCATTATCGCTACAAAAATTTTATAATCCACGTTTAATAGAGATATTGGCCTATAATTCCCTATCTTTGTTAAGTTGTTTTTTTCTTTTGGTATAATCGCAATTATTGCTTCCTTCCACAAGTTTGGTATTTTTGCCTTCTCCAGGACTTCATTAAATAATTTGAGTAATCTATCACCTAGTATTTCTTGTTGGGATTTGTATAATTCAGCAGGAAGTGCATCTGGACCAGCTGCTTTATTATTATTTTGTTTATTTATTGCCCAGATCACTTCTTCTAAGTTTATGCTTCTATTCAATAAGCTTTTTTCCTCTTCTGATATTCTCGGAAGATTCACTTTCTTAAAATATTTTATCGCTTTTTCTTCTGCTACAAATTTTTCCTCTTTATATAGATCCTCATAGAATTTCTGGGCTATATCCCTCTTTGTTTCTTCTTGGTAACATATTTCCCCCTGTTCATTTGGTAGTTTAGTAATCCATCTTTTTTCTGCTTGCTTTTTCAGTTTCCAGGCTAGTCATCTTCCTGGATTGTTGGCATTCTCAAATATGTTTTGCTTTATTCTTTTCATTTTGGGGCCAATTCTTCTTTTTCCAACATTTATTTCATGTTTAATTAATTCCATTCTTGTTTTGATCTCTTTCTGTTTTGGTTTTTCTCATAGTTTCATCTCTAAATTTCTATATTCCATTTCTAATAGACTGCAAAATTTTAGATTTTCAATAAAAAGCTGTAAAGTCTAAAATTTTGGGTATCTCTTTGCTGCCATCAAGTAGTTATCCAGGTATTTTCAAACTGGAAAGGATGCAACTACATAAAAGATCTTTCAAAGCTTGTTGGGAAAAATTAAGAATATGGTCAAAACTTTTCAGCTCTGCAAAAAATTAAATTGTCTATGTTTTATCTAAAATGTACAGACTCCTTGACTAGTGGAAAACAAGAGTAATCATCTGGTAAGTCGTGTTATTAATAAAGTAGAGCATAATTTCAGCTGGTATGCTCAACTTCAACTTAAAACTAGTTTGGTTCAAATTACTCAACTAAGAATTAAAAATAGAAATTCAAGCAATAGGGATTCCCTCCAGCTCTTCCCCCAGACCTTGGTGGGGTATGTGAGATTGTTTTATCTTCATGGGTAGGGAGAAATCCCTATCCATTCCCACCAAATGACAGTTTGGGGACAAGTGGGTCTTTTTATTGGTTTTATATATTAAGCTGCCCAGAGTCATTGTAGTTCGGCAGCCTCGAAATTTGAAATATACTGCTAGATGAATTTGATTGATTACATACCAGTACCATCAAATCCATGTTGATTTTTAGCAACCATATAGATATTCTCCTTGGCAATCTGTCCCTAATTTGGTTTTCCAACCATTCACTCATTCCCACTGTTTGCTGCTTTCCTTCTGCCTTTCCCAGCATTAGAATTCCCCACAAAGCTAGATTTTCACATAATGTGCTTGAAGTAGAATAATTTGAGTCTGGTCAATTATATCTCAAGTGAGAACTCTGGGTTGATTTTTTGATATTCCTTTAGTTTATTTATTTATTTTGACCGTCCAGGGTATTCTCAGGAGTCTTCTCCAACACCAGAGTTGGAAAGCATCAGTGTACTTCTTATTCTGCTTATTCAAAGTCCACCTTTTGCTTCCATAGGGTGTCACAGAGAATATTATGGCTTGCACCATTCTGATCTCTGTAGATAATATAAATGAACTGATATAAATAAATAACTAAATAGAATGGTCTTCATCATTGCATAGCAGTATTCTAGTATTTGAGAAGTTGCCCCCAAAAGGTGGGGGTCAACTTATTTACCAAAGCACCTGTAGGCAGGACAAAAAACAATGAATGGAAATTAATCAAGGAGAGAAGCAACTTGGAACTAAGGAAACACTGAGGACAATTAACCAGTGGAACAGCTGGCTAGATGCTGGAGGTTTTTAAGAGACTGGAAAGTCACTTATCTGCTTGAGGAAGGGTTTGGACTAGAGGACCTCCAAGGTCCCTTCCAGCTCTATTCTGATTGATTGATTGATTGATTTTTCTGTTCTCCATGATGATTTGGTATGGACTGAAGTACCAGTTCCAAAGTTCCTTTTCCTCTCTCCTAATTTTCTGTTCCCCAACCTACACCTAAATAAAAGTCTTTGAAAGCCAGAAACTTTCAGTGCTTCTGTGTCAGTTCAATTGACTTAATAAAGGTAAGTGGTCTTTTGGGTTTTTTGAGCTTGTTGGTGATCACATGATCTGAGGATTCATATGCAATCATATGAGTCACTTGCCAAGCGCCTTAATTTTGATCACGTGACCATGGATTTACTGCAATAGTCGTAAGTATGGAAAATGGTCATAAGTCAGTTTTTTGATGCTATTGTAATATCAAACGGTCACTAAATGAATGGCTGTAAGTCGAGAATAGACTGTTTGCAGTCTAACCCTCAGGGCCTCTGGGCAGTTCACAATATTTTCTGAGGCATTGCAGGATTTTCAGAGAAGTGTTTTCTAGCCTTAGATTTGAACCTGAGACTTTCTTCATGCAAAGCAAGGATACTGGTGCTGAGTTATGGTACCTTTCTGGAACGGGAAAGAACCAGTTCTTTCCATTAAACAATTATATTACACCTCTTGATGGCAATGGACCAGATGTGGAAAAGGCAAACTCACAGAAATTCAGTTAATCCCTCACAAATAAATTGCATATTAAGACAAATTTCACTTTAAAGTGCCAGATACTTTTCTATGTTTAAATAACAGGGAAGGAGCTATGTAAGGCTCAATTGTATGAATAATACTCAATTATATGAATAAAGCAGGGTTGTGTATTAGGGAAATGCAATGTTTTTTTACATAGACTTGATCTTAATATATTAAACAGGCACTCAGCATTTTATAACTACAAAATTGCTAGTTTATGCATTTCTATAAACACTTTCCCATAATATTTCTCAGGAAGATTTTAATATGAGATGCTTCAACATTTTTCATACTAAATGTTTAATGCTATAATATATATAATGTATGCACTATTGACAAATTGTGACGTTCTGTAGAATAACTGTTGTCTTCATAGACTATTTTAGTTAGAATGGCATGGGAAAATATGTACGTGGAAAAAGCAAAAAAAAATTTTTTTTGCTGTATTCCATTATGGAAATCCCAGGTATTAATACTATGATTTTATTCTTAAGATCTGTGTTTTTTCCAATGTTCAATGATTCCACTTTGACTACCTCTCTCTCTCTGTCTCTCTCTCTCTCTCTCTGTCTCTCTCTGTCTCTCTCTCTGTCTCTCTCATATATATGTACATATACATATACATATATATATATATATATATATATATATATATATATATATTTGTTTTCATAGATTTTCACGAGTAAATGTATGCAGGTCTTGGTGTATTCGGGTCTTATCCCGTGTAAGATTGAAAGTATCTTGGTGATGTTTCAACGAGATCCCACTCGCTATCTTCAGGCTGGTGTTTTTGGCTTTGTGCTTGTGCCAGCAAAGCGTGATCCATCAACCAATCAAGAAGCGACAACACAGCCAACAACACAGCCAACCAATCAGCAAACATCAACTCCATCAACCAATCAAGAAGTGACAACACAGCCAAGAACACAGCCAACCAACCCGCTTACAACAGAGCCAGCACACCATACTTCCCCTCCAGTATGTATAGAGAGAAGGCAGCTCCGATCATGCTTTGCTGGCACAAGCACAAAGCTGAAAACACCAGCCTGAAGATGGCGAGTGGGATCTCGTTGAAACGTCGCCAAGATACTCTCAATCTTACATGGGATAAGACCCGAATACAGCAAAACCTGCATATATATATATATATATATATATATATATATATAGAGAGAGAGAGAGAGAGAGAGAGAGAGACATATATACATATACATACACACACATACACATATACATACATACATACATACATACATACATACATATACATTGCAACTCTTCAGATTGAAACTGAATATATTAGGGAAAGAGTGTCAATGAATTAAGTCAGAACTGAGTCTTGCTTTTTTATGAAAATTGGTCAAATAATGATATAATCTACTTTAGTTCTTGACCCCCTTGAATCAATGGCAGTGAAAAAAAATCTATAATGTATAAGGAAAACTGGGGGAATGTTCTGCAGAAGAGCTTTGGGCCACCACCACCATCCATGTTAATGTGCTATCCTTTATTGCTTGAGAAAAGTATGCCAATATAAATTCCACCATCCCAAATGCCAGGATTTGTTCTGCCTCAATAACAAGTTTGGCAACTGGTGCTGTCCTTACTGTTTTGATGCTCGATAACTTAAGAAAAGCAATTGATGGATTCCCTTGGCTTCATTGTCCCTTTCACTGAACATCACCTGCCAACAGTTAAAATAAGCAGTTACTTCCCTGCCTTGGGATGGGGCCAAAGACTGCAGGCAAGACCTTGGACAGAGTTTTAGCAATCTTTCAAATTGCCCAAGTAATAGGTCACAGGTACAGAAGTTCTATAGCCCTGGGACTTGTCATTCAAGCTATCTCTGAACACTGTCCGGTACTCCTTTAAAAATAAAACATTAAACCCTTGTCTAAAATTAGCTCAGTTGACACATCACTGATATGGAGGATGGACACAGGGTGAAATGAAAGGCAGCACTCTCAGCATGTCATGTACTATAATAGTCTTTTCCAATTTAATGTCCTTCAGATGGATTGAGACTCTAGTTCCCAGAATTTCCTAAGAACATGGTATTGTTTTCTTGTATTGGAATGCTGGGAACTGGGATCTCAAGACATCTGAAGAGTGCCACATTGTGAAAATGTGAAATAAAATAATGTGACTCATGCATCTATTTATAATTCGGTGTTCTGTTTTGTAACTACTTTAAAAATACAAAGCTAAATATACAAACAGAGCACAAATACATCACTGAAATTAATCCATTTTAAAACTTTGGGGAAAGGTGTAGCAATCTTGATGGCTGGGGAATACAGCAGAGATCATGTAGACCAGGGTTCCCAACCTTTTCTATACCCTGCGCCCCAAGAATGCTTCTGATATATTCTCGTACCCCTTAAAAATAAATAATTATATGCATATGATTATACATATACACTATAATTGGGCCTTGGTGGCCAGGCATTTAAGTTCCAGCTGTCTACAATTACTGTAGGCTCGAATCTCACCAGGCTCAAGGTTGACTCAGCCTTCCATCCTCTCAGGGTAGGTAAACTGAGGACCCAAGATTGTTGGGGGCAATAAACTGACTTTGTAAAAATGCCGCTTAGTAATAAGCAGGCATATACAATGGAATGAAGGCTATTGCTGAGCACACTGGGTTGCATCCCAAAAATTGTAAGCCACCCTGAGTCTCCAGAGAAGGGCGGCATATAAATGTAATTAAAAAAAAATTTCTGAAATTTCTAAACCCAAGTTTTCTCATCCTCCAGAATATCATCTCGCACCCCCAGGGGCTGCAAGCACCACCCCCCAGTTGGGAACCCCTGATGTAAACAGAATACAGAAGTGCACTCCAAACAATACCATATTTTCTAAAGGAAGGGAAGGCGAGGAGGAGGAGGAGGAGGAGGAGAAGGAGGAGGAGGACAAAGGATCAACAATCTCAGGTATCCTTTGTCAGCATAGATGAGGAATTCTGGGAGTTGCAGACTTAACACATTTGGTGGGTGCCAGTTTAGGGGAAGGCTGGTGTAATATATTATTTATTTATTTATTTTATTGGATTTATATGCCGCCCTATCTCCGGGGGGACTTGGGGCGGCTTACACTGAAATATATATACAAATAAATACCAAATTTACCAAATTTACTCTAATCCAATTATAATAAAATCAAATTAAAATACCCTTAAATTAAAATCCCCAACCCTGCTCAATCCAGGCCGGCCTGTGCAAACAGCCAAGTCTTGAGATCACGGCAGAAGGAGCGCAGGTCCGGGGCCAAATGCAGCTCCAGGGGTAGCTGGTTCCAAAGGGTGGGTGCCCCCACAGAGAAGGCCAACCGACACTGTCTGGCTGACGGCACCCCCAGGAGGGCCTGCCTGTGAGAGCGTACCAGGCGATTGGATCTCAATGTTGGTAGGAGGCGCTCCTGCAAGTACCCCAGACCCAAGCCATGCAGGGCTTTATAGGTTAATACCAGCACCTTGAATCTTACACGGAGGGCAATTGGCAACCAATGAAGATTGCGCAGGAGGGGTGTCACATGGGAGAATTGGGCCGTTCCCATCACTGCCCGCGCGGCCGCATTTTGTACCGGTTGAAGCCTCCGTATAGTCCGCAAGGGCAGCCCCAGGTAGAGAGCATTGCAGTAGTCAAGACAGGAGGCAACGAGCGCATGAGTGACTGTGCGTAGGGAATCTCGGTCCAAGTAGGGGCGCAACTGGCACACCAGGCGAACCTGGGCAAAAGCCCCCCTGGCAACGGCTCCCACCTGCTCCTCCATACGTCCAGGAGGACACCCAAGTTGTGCGCCCTATCCACGGGGGGCAACACCTCTCCCCCCATGACCAAAGATGGAATTTCTTGAATCCGAGATGCCGGTATGCACAGCCACTCAGTCTGGTCTGGGTTGAGCCGGAGCCTGTTCCTCCCCATCCAAATCCGCACCATCTCCAGGCACTGGGAGAGCACGGGGAGGGCATCACTGAGGTGGTCCGGGGTGGAGATGTAAAGCTGGGTATCATCAGCATATTGATGATACCTCACCCCGAAACCACGGATGATCTCACCCAGCAGCTTCATGTAGATGTTGAACAGGACATTAATCAGGATGTTGAAAAATTTTCACATTGAAAGTCCTGCACTTTTCCAACTTGACCACACCATCTGCCTTTGCCTGCTACACCCTCTAACACTCCATATGTGCTTAGTGAATTACAAAGATTTTCAGCACCTTGGCTTTAAAAAGGGTACAGAAAGGATACAAAAATAGCTGTAAAGAGAATAAAATGCAATCAACTTACAGGGAATTGGAAAAGATAATAGACAACTGTATGATAAATAATATATGAATAGTAATGAAGTCTCCTACATATGGAAGCAAACAGAAAGATTGCTCCTGACTTCTTCATTTATTACTTGCCAGACCCAATTTTACATTGCCACTGGTAACTATCAATTTAAACTTTACATCAGTTATTTAAAACAGAAATAGTCTTATTTCTATTGCATTAATCTTTACATCTGTGCTTAATAGAGATTTGCACCACTGAACAGCTTACCAACTGCTTATTTTTACATTCATGAGTGAACACAGAAAATGCCTCTGTCCATGGATTAAAGTGTTATGTCACTCCCTTCTTTCAGACACCTCAATACAGTCCACTTTAAATGACAAACAATTGTGGGGTTTTAGTCTAAGCGTGTTTTTGTTTTTAAATAACAATGCAAAAATAACCCAGTGGAGATAGTGTAGGGGAGCACTAAGCAACATTTGACTCAAATTAAAAAGTTTGAATTTGGTTTTCATATTCTCTCTATTAGTCTACAATTCAAGGTGAATTTTAGGGGTTTGTCATAGGATAAGAATCTAAACAAGAAGGCAGAGACAGAATTAATATTTCTCCAGAGTTTTGACAAATATAACTAATAAACAAAAACATCAGTCGAAGTCCATCATAAAGGCTCACAAATGCCTGTGTTTCCCACTGATTTTCCTTGCAGTGTTAAAAGCGCACAGCTATATGTCATGGTTATCCTCAAAGTATATGTCAGGATGCAATAGTCCATCATAAAAATATTTTAATTATGTAAAAACTGCCATGAGTCCAAAGCAGCTGTTTAGTTTGTGTTGCTTGTTCTTTCTCTATATGATTGGATTTGGTTAGCCTACTTTCCTTCTTTTACACAATGCAAACTATGGAATTTGCTTCCATGAGAGGTAAGAGATTTACATAGCTTTAAAAATGGTCTGGACATATAATAGCCTGAGTTAACAATAATTATTAATCTTGTTGGCTTTATACTTAGGAATCATCAGCCACATTTAAATATCAGCTATTCAAGAGCAAAAATGGAAAGCAGATATCACCCTTCTGTTCATGTTTATTAATTTCTGAATATATCTGTTTAACACAGAGTACTCAACTTCTATAATATGTGGCGCTGCTTAAAAAATACACAATTGTGATAGCATGACCGAGTCTATAATACAGATACCAATTTGCTAAAATACATGAATGAAGTGTAGAGCTTCCAAAGACTACACGGGAGGAAATTCTTAGGTTTTCAGAATGTACGCTTCACAGATTCCTCGCCTCACCCACCTTCGCCACCAGAGAAGCTGAGATACTGAGAGGATATAGTGAAGGATGGGACCGCCCATCTCTGTTGCTTGGATTCTTGGAGAAAAACTAGGCTTCAAATGAGATTCATATCCATGAATAAAATAAATCAAGCTTTGGGACTGAGGTTGAGCAATAACATAAATAATGAGAGGTAACTCCCCATTCTGCCATCTGAGCAAATTCATTCTCCTCTCAGTTTTATGCAGAGGTTTTGTAAACTGTTTCCTTTTTTATGTGGCAGTAAAACTGAATAAAGGGCAGTGTTTCACAAGCCGGTAATCTTTGTGACCACTTGGAGAAGAGTGAACAAAGAAAGGTGAAGTGATCAAACTAAGGATCGTACATGATGCAAAATAAATCAGAGTCATGTCTCTCTTGACACTGTTCACTTGACATTCTATTCCATGCTATCATTTGCTAGGTAACTAAAAACTACCATTACAGGGTAAATTAAAAATACAGAATTTTTCTTTCTTCTTTTCCCCTAAAAATACAGGTGGTCCAGTTATGACCAGTAATTTATCAACCATTCAAAGTTACAACAGTTTCAAGAAAAGGTGCTTTTTGGCCCATAAAGCATTTCTGGCTGTTGTAGTACATCGTGCCTATACACACACACCATGATGGACTACATTTCAGGTGCTTGGCAACCAACTTGCATTTACAACCAGTTGCCAAGTGCACCATGAACATGTGATCACCATTTGCAATCTATCAGCTTCCTCAGAAAGTCAGTGGGGAAGATGGCAGGGAAGATTGCAAATGGAAGGGACAGAGGGGAGCTGAAATCCTTCAGCAGGCTGCAAGGACAGAGCTGAAATCATCAGAAGGTGAGTAGAAACCCTTCTGAAGGCTGCAAATTTCAGTTCCATTTCTGTCACCAACTGAAGGATCTGCCCTTGTGGACATCTTGCAAAATATCCGCTTCACTCAATGATCAAATTTCGAGTCTCAATTGTGGTAGTAATTGAGGGCTATCTGTTCTTCCCAGACAATGTTCCCATATGAATTTCCACAATACTGTTTTTATCTTGTCTTTACTGTCAGCATGGGGAGAGGCTGGTGGGAAGAGTGAGAGAGGATATTTTTAAAATCCAAAAGTGGGCTATAAATAACTTAATAAATAAATATTTTGAAGCAGGTCTCTGCTGAATATAAAGAAGCTGAATGTCTCCTAAAATATTAAAAGGCAATAGATATGAATGCATTAAAGGAAAAAATATCCTTCATCCTCATCCCAAAATAGAACCAGATAAGGAAACTGACCCATTGCATAATATAGATTGCTTTTCAGTTTTTCTGCAAAAGGAGGGTAGGTAAAAGTCATGAAGAAGTATTCAGGAAGATCACCAGAACAGGCTGACTGAATTTGTGTAAGATAAAGAACTGTTTAACTACAAGAGTGAACAGTTCTAAGGAGTCATAGCTAAGGCACTTGAAAAGATCAAACATTTCCTGCAAAACAGATTGCTTCTCCCTATGTACTCAGCCACACTGACAATGCAATGGCCACTAGGTTGCAAATCAATAAAACTATAAAACTATATTTGTGGAATAGTATTAAGTTATGGAATTCCTTGCCTTTAAGAGGTCATTCCAGCAAAACTTTTATTTAAGAAGGTGGTTAATATTATAGATTTTTTTAGTAACACTTTTACTGCAAAGGCATAAGAATAATTAAAAGGAACTTTTGAGGTCATCAAATGATTGCTTTTGAGGTTAAGTAACCCATCAATTTGGCAGGCCTACTACGGATTGGTGGTCTGATTGCTTCCTATACTTTCTTCTTCTCTTTTAATAGCTTCATTCAAAGATCATTTTCCAGAGCCTAATCTTTTTCTGCAACCGTAAGAAATTTGGTTGTTGATTTCAGTGGAAAAATCTCACCCTCAGTGAATTAAAGTACTAGCCCTTCAACTAAGAAACAAGAACTAATATTAGTCACTATTTTCTAAAGGCTCTTCAGTTATGCAAGGCAAGTTATAGGAACAATGAAGCTGCAGTCCTTAGAAACTCATCCTACAAATTTAGAAGATGTATCCACAGTGGAAAACCACTTCTGAAAAAACCTTGCCAAGAAAATCGCAGGAACCTGCAAAGCAGTCACAAGGAATCAAAAACTGACTTGAAGGCACACACACAAAAATCCACAATGCACAATAAGCAGGACATTTTCTTTTGTTCGTACTAGTGTACTACTGTAGCACTCCAAGGGGACAAAAATCCAGATATAATCATTCTGTTGCATCCCTTAATAAATGAGTAAGGTACTAATGTTTTAAAGGAGAGGTGGATGACATGACACATTTATGACCTGTAAAGAAATATGATTCAAGTGCCAATGTTTTACAGGTTTCCCAAATTTAATCAAGGTTAAGTTTCTCTTTGCTATACTATACTTACAATATCCTTTTTAAAAGATATGGTATTGAAGAGTGGTTTTGTTGCTTGTTAAACTCGTATCTGGGCTGACTGGAGATTTTTTATTAGCTAAGGTGAAGGACAAAATTAAATTTCTTGTACAGATTCTGATTGAATCTTACTTCAGTACGGACAAAATAAAAATGTCCCAGCAAAAGAGCTTAGAGATCAGGACTGGCCACGAGGTAAAGAAAGATCTCCCCTTTAGCACAAAGAGACAGTTAGAGTCTTAAGATTCTGCCATTGCTGTGACCTCCAGCTTCATTATCACTCTCTAATGATGGGAATGTTGTCCTTCCCTCTCATTTGTTTCGGTACAAGTTTCTGTGACTGCACATTTATGGCTGGTATTTTTAACATGCCTATGAGAATATGCAGCATTGTTTATCAAATTCTAAGTGACCCTGTTCCAATTATCCTGAACTTTATAAAGCTTTGATAGCTTTAGCAAAATACATAACTGATTACTAGCAGTCATTCTATCCCAACACTGTTATGCAAGAACTTTTAGAGCAAATGGGAAATCTTGCATTTGCAGAGGATCTACTTTAAAAAAGCAGACATCCTGAAAGTAAGCAGTGCAATCAACTTCTGTACTGCTGCCAAGAAAATTACATGGATAGGTTTGTAAATGAAACTGCCAGAACTTCTGCTTGATTTGAATGAGACTTTTTATTATAGCAAGTCACACTGAAGACTAGAAAGTATCTCTATTTGTTATTTCTTGTACAAAAACTCCAACACAGACAAATGAGTACAGATTTAGAACTTTTGTTCATTTTTTGAACCAAAAGCTTACTTCTTTCAAATATACATGCATAACTTCCCAAATCAAATTATGGTTGACTGGGTGGGATTTTAGTTCCAGAAGAATCAAGGCAGGAGGCCTGTATGAAATGTTCATTCTGTTTGAGATCTCTAAAGGACTACTATTACTATACATTTTTATATCATTCCAGAAAGCTGGAGCAATTCCACCTGGCACTTTTTTTTCAGACTTCTTGATACTGTTCCAGTGGAATATTATTGCTTCAGCCACTTTACATGGGAATCATCTGCTCTTATGGAAGAAGGAATAGCAGAACCTAGGGGTAGAATGAAAAGGGGATGAGCCTAGCATTTCTACATAGCCACAAGCAATGTCAAATCTCCCTTGAGTGCTGTTGACTCTTATCTAATTCTAATCAAGTGCTGATTGTTGAGAAAATTCCTGTACATAAGCTTTTAGCAATAAATCAGGTTAATTTAACCTTCAAGTATGGACCTGGTCTTTCATACCTGACAGTTTTTTCTGAAACCAACTTATATTTTGAGAATCAGACCTTCTAAGATCACCTCATTCTGATACATTTCCATGGGTTACAGAAACTGCAATCTTCTTAAGCCAACTCTTCTGTCTCCATGACCTGCTTTGAGTCTCATGTACTTATTCTTTTACATATAACTATTCATACATATTCACCTGAAACTGTATGTTGCTATAGAATATTATATAATGATTATCATCAGATGGAGATGGATGGAGGAATGGAGGATGGATGGATGGCATATTTAATAAATATAATGGTTATAGACCTACAGATGTTTTCAGGAAGCCTGTCAGAAAGCTATCTCAAGTCCTCAAAAGGAAGCTCTTATTCCCTCTCTTCCTCCCTCCCCCATCCCTCCCTCTATTTTTCCAGTAATAATTTGATTATGCAGGTGGAGAGAAATTACCTCTTCAAGTGTTCACAGGGGAATGAATATAATTATATATAAATTATCCCTACATATAACACATCAGGTATTCTTTTCTCTGTCATTTCAATTTCAATACATAGTGCAATACATTTATGAATGAGTACTGATACCAGTGATGTACCCTTGCCAGTATAACACACCATTACACTCTGAGATAATGGTATCGTGGAATGCTTCTGAAAATATAAATTAACAGGGGGGATGACTAAATAATGCAAGAGGTCCTGGGTTGGATTTCTTGCTCCATTCTTCACAATAATGTCAAGGTAACACAATACATGGCATGTAATCATCACACTGGATTCCAGTGCTTCCTTTTTTCTATCAGCTTTAATGATGGAAGACAGTGGTGAAGAAATACAAGTGCATGATAACATTATACCATAAATCGTGTTCTGCAGGTCTGAACTTGATTTTTCAAGATAGACAAAAGAGAAACAGCTCTCTGGATGTTGTTACTATCTGATTCTATTGTACAGTAGCCTTATATTGGTTGCTCCTAACTTGTTGACTTTGAGCAAGGGAGGAAAGAAAATATCTTGAAAAATGTTAATTTTGTAAGTACAAATTAAAGTCTTTAGCTTGAGGTAGTATTAGCATATCTTCTACAAAACACTGGATAGTATAGCACAGTGATATGTAATTTTGTTGAAATACATGTTTTAAAACAAGTCAAATTAAATGCAAGGGGCATTTCATTATTTCAGGATAGAAAAATTAGGTTAGTCACCAACTGTTCACTCAATCACTGTAAATGTACTTATACCATGAGAAATTCATCCTGAACATTGGTTATGCTTTATGCGTGTCATTTTAAAAATCTTCACTGCTTCTTCAAAATGCAAGATATGAAAAGACCTCTGAAATGCTGAATGAAGTGACTTAAATTCCTTGCAGAAACATATTTGGTGATCTACTTTCAGACTTGGGATCTTGCAGCTCCAGCTTTGCATGATACCCAGATCATTTTTCCTAATTTTTATGTACATCTCAGAAAGGTATAACAGTTATATTGTTAGTGCAATAGTAGTTTATATGGGAGATGAAATTAACATCAGGCTGCGGGCTAGTGCTTCTGTTTTCTTAGATATTCTCCAGAATATGCTATTATAGGCAAAATCATATCCTCTTCCCCACAACAGACATTTTATGGATCACATGACTCAATTATCTTTCTATCTATAAATGAATTTAGATGAGTTGTTGGGATGTGATGAGGTTCACTAGAATGCATTTAGCCTGAATATTAGTTTGCTGTTCAAATTACTTTATCAGAAATCTATTATACACATTACCATTTTTATTTTCAGAGCAGCTAAGGTGATTTCTTTTCTTCCTGTTCCAAGCCAACATAGCTACAATCTACTTTTATAGAATAAATTGCTATAAATTAAGTTAGCAGCAGCATAACAGAGAGGTAATAGATCTCTGTCTCTATAGTAGCAACTGACAAGTTTATGCAAACCCAACTTGTCATATCTATTTTTGAGTTTATTCTGATGCTGATGAGGCTCCATTAATTTTCTCTCTCTCTCACTCACTCACTATTTCCTCTTTTTATTCTAAAGCCTCAGGGATAGGAAATTTTTACGATGACAGATTCCTTTTGATGAATTTAAATGATAGCCCTGAAGGCTAAGCTATACAGCATATTAGGCAGGCTTATTTATTTGAACAATAAAACTTTATTTAATTATAACACAACAAAAATGTGATGGTACTCGGTGCATTTAGATACATAAGGGTTTGCTAATTTAATTTTCAAATAATATACAATGAAAATAAAATGTTGGTTAAAGACATAAGACTGTATGAACATCGCCATTTTCAAGCCAAGTAGTGAAACTTTTCAAATACGGATCTGCATGTTAAATATGGTTGAACAGAAGTTATGGTATGGAGTCCAGATGTTAGAAAAAGCATAAATTCAATTCATCAGAAAGTTGGGAGACAGGCCTACAATTTAGAGTTTGAGCTGAAAATATTTTTAAAAACTTTTAAAACATTTTTCTTTAACAGGAAAAATGAAAAAAAATAGAGGAAATATGGACCTCCATTTTATAGGTTTTGCCAGTGCCTAGAATGTCCAGTCACTGGTGGCCATACTAGCTGGAAATTGTAGAAGATGTAACCCTAATATACTTGGACAGCAATAAATTGTGAAACATGAACCTAAGACACAGGTGTCAAATTCGATCACGTCACATGATGTATCACAACATTTTTTGCCTTTGTGGAGCTGGGGTGGGCATGGCCTGCACATGACACATCTGGCCTGCAGGCTGCCAGTTTAACACCCCTGACCTAAGATAAGTTACCTCAGATGATTTCATATGACCTTGTGATCCCCAGTCTCTTTCAGTCAGGCATATATGAAGCAGGGTAATAAACTGCAGCACAATATGAGCTACCACATACTACTAGGATTGTTCATTGTTTTGGATTTGGTTGGGAAGAAGGGCTCCAGAAAGCCCAGGAGAATGAATACAATTCTTGTCTGAAATCCATTAAAGCATTTATATCTGTTTCCAGATCAGACAGATGCACAATCCTAGATACAGACGTGGTGGCTTTAATGAGTGGCATATAGGTTCTCAGCTCATACTCTAGGATATCTGAAAACATCTCTTTCCAACCTAAAGCCTTGCATAGCCCTGATAATAACCACAATCCTTCACAACCCTGCTAATAAACCTTTTAATTTTAGTGCTGGCATTATTAAGTACTGTAGTGATTAGCCAAAGGACTAATTGGAAGGCAGCTGCACATTAACTCTAAGGGCCATATCTGATTATGTTCTATTCTGGGGAGAGTGAAGAGCAATAATTAGATAGTCCCAGGTTTAAGCATGATAATCAGCACAAGGAATAAGCAAGAGAGGAAGCCAAGTTTAAGCAACAGCTGTAGCCATAGTCATGGTCAGGAGACAAACTTAAAGCATGTGCAGCAAATAGTTAAGTCTGTGTGGTTCTCCCTGAACACAGAATGACAAGAAAGTTATAAACTTTTAGTTGTTTGTTCAGTGAGATGTATGACTGTTAATGCTCCACCAAGTCCAATCTATGATTGCCTGGCACATGACTAAGCATAGCTGGTCCAAAGAAAAACAGATTTGCACACTAAGGCTTGTGCCATTCAACTTCCTAGGCTTCTGCACAACAGCACAGTTGTTCTATCTTGGGTTTAGGTCTCACAACCCTGGCTTAGACTCTATGAAAACAGATGGAAAAGATTCTCTTTTCAGCTGTCTATCAGAGTGTGAATCTCCAGATTTTCCAACCATGATTTTTAGGTATTCAGCCTCAAAATGTTCCCCTTCTCCTCTGAATTCAAGCCATTATTTGTTTAAAAAAATAACCTTTTTTACACAACCAAATGACCCTCTGTAACAATATTTTTCCCAAGTAGCTATAAAATACTGTGTTTTAAATCTTAAAGAAAACTTTAAAATGCAGAAAACTCTTTGCTGCCATCTGGTGCTCATCTGGGTTTTTGTAGCCCAGGTATGATATGTGTAACACACAGAGAGACATATGTATGTATGTATGTATACACACCAATACCGATACAGTCACAGATACACACACAATGCAAAGAACAGTTAATATATATAGGATGTAGGCTTTAGCTAATAATATCCTATAACTTAATAAAATGATTAATCTTGAAGGTACTAAGAAGCATTTTATTTTAACAATAAAATATTATTGTTTAGATCAGATGTCCCTCTGGTAGTCAGCACCATCATTAATTTTCTTTAAATCCTATCATAAAGATTTACATCCTGGATAATAAAAATGCTGAATATTTCCAATAAATTGTCCAAAAGGGAACCAAGTAATATTGAATGGTATCATTATATTAAATTATAGCCCAGCTAAAGATTGCATATACCATTATTAGCATTTTCTGTCTCTTTGATATAATTGCTTCAGTTTTCTACTACAGAATCTGAAAAGTTGCTTGAAAAAAACATTTGAAGGAGAAAAACCAATCTCACAGAGAGAGATATATGTTACATGCACCATTCTGAAGCAGAGCTGGTTTATTTTACTGCAATCTTTCAAATTTAATGCAGTACTTTAGCATTTAGAAGCCTGATCATGCTTTGCTGTGATTATATGTTAGAACAACTATGGCATACTGCCATTTAGTAATTTTAATCAGAATTTCAAGCTAAAGGACAAAAAATGGAAAGCTTGGTTAATAGCACCACCAAGGGGACATCTATAGAAATAGAAATTAGTAGTTATGCTTACCCTTCAACAGTGAAAAGTTGCACAAGCATAGCACTTAATTGTTTTGGGGGAGGAGTGGGGGCGGAAACAGAAGTTTAGTGAGATTTGTAATATTTTCACTTATTTACAAATCTATATATGGGAAGAGATACTTTTGCATGTGTGAATGATTAACTTTTCTTTTTTGTTCCATTCTATGTCTAAATTGAAGTCTCTGTCTTTACACATATACAGTTAGCAAATTTCTGGCTTGCCAAATTAACTGTGTGGCTGTTTGCTGAGACTCAACAATCAGCAATAATTCAGAATAAGCAAAATGATGCCAGAATTAAGGCCCAGAGTTCCCTAGCCAGGAATTTAGGGGAATCATCAATACCTCTTTGGCTAAAAAGATGTTTGCTCATGTTTCTGGTACTGACAAGCTGATTATCATTTTTCAGAGACCTTATCTAAGGATGAGCTTTTACTCTGGTTTGTTAAACAAGTAAGAATCAGAAACTTTTACCAACTGATTTCACATTCAGATCAAGTATTTCTACTGACATCAATCACATCATTTTTAATTGGGGCAGTAGGACAAATATTTCCTAGCTATTTTGAGGACTATTGATTAAGAACTAGTTCATCGCCCTAAGTAAAGGTACTTGCTGAACTCTGCCAATTGCTTTTAAAACTGTTTGCGGTCATCCTAAATCCAGTCATACATTATTAATTTTAAACACAAATTTACAAGAATGCTAAAATGGCATGAACACATCAGCAATTATAAGTAAGTAATTAGCAACATTACATTCATTTACCAGCCCCTGGGGAAATGACCATTAGTTACCACCATTATCCTCATGTTTAATGTGCTTTATAACTTTTTCAGTAGTGTCCTCTTTCACTTTGAAATGTGAATCTTTCTAGATTGGAGTGGTAAATAAATCCCAGTGCACGCATGCATACACACACACGCATACACACAGAGTAAAAAAATTCTAACCCATCAGGTAACTAAGACTTAGTTTTCTTTTTTTATATAAAAAGATTATTATTTTTTAAGACAAACATATACAAACAAAACATAAAAAACATAAAACCATCTTCCATTTTATATACATACAGTGTGTCAGTTGGTTACAAATCTTTTGTGCTATCCTTTCATAGTCATCACTCACAGTTTATATAAATTCTCACATTGTCAATCTAACATATGCTTATATATTTATTAGTTATTAATCATTCATGACTAAACTATTTATTCCATCATTTATACGAGATATTCTAGATTTTATTATAAAATTTATATTACACTTTCATCCAATGGTTAAATATATTTGTATTATATTTTATATCAATCTATTAAACTTCTATTATAAAATTTCCTGATGTATTACATTACCATGTCTTTTTACCCAACCATTGATAAACAAATCCCATATCATGTAAAATTGTTTATCTTCTTGTTCTCTGATTTCAATTGTCAATTTACTCATTTCAGCACAGTCCATAATTTTCTTAATAACTTCCTCCTGCATAGGTATTTTTTCATTTTTCCAATTATTAGCAAATACAATCCTAGCCATTGTCAAAACATTTACAATCAAATATTTCAATTCTTTATTGTATATTTCCAGTATAATTCCCAATAAAAATATCTCTGGCTTAGTCTATATGTTGTTTTATCATTTTTTCCAACCATGTGTGGATTTTAGTCCAATATCTTTTAGCATCCAAGCAAGTCCACCACATATGGTAATACAAACCAGGTATCTAATGACATTTCCAACATTTGTCAGATTTAGCCTTAAACATTCTCTCAATTCTCGTTGGGGGTAAGTGCCATCTGTAAAACATCTTATACAAATTTTCTTTATAAGCAGTTGACATTGTCATTTTATAATTTTGAGACCATAGTTTTTGCCATTTCTCTAAATCAATCCCATATCCAAAATTTTTCCCCCAAGTGATCATCGTTTCTTTAACTTGCTCCTCCTCCAATTTAAATTCTAATAAATGTCCATAAAGTTTTTTTACATTTTCATTAGTACCAAAATTTTATCTAAATCAGTCAACTTATCAATACCTTCTAATTTAATATCTTTATCAAATCTAGATTGTATTTGCAAATGTGAAAACCAATTCATTTTTATACCTTGTTCTTCCAACGCTTGCATAGATTTAAGCTCACCCTTTTCATTCAATATCTCACCATATCTAACTGTTTGTTCCTTTTTATATATTATTGGATAAGGAAAAGCTTCAATGGTAGATATCCATAATGGAATTTTTAAGTAATATTGCTTTTTTAACTTCTCCCAGTTTAAAAACAGTGCCTCTCGAATATAATGTCTTCTAAAATACCCCTGTGTTTTAGTTCCCTTATACAAGAGGAAAGCATGCCATCCCAACAGCAGGTCATGTCCTTCTAAAGTCAATAATCTACTGTTTCTTAATGTTATCCATTCCTTTACCCACATCAGATTTGTTGCCTGGTAATATAGTTCCCAGTTGGGCAAAGCGAATCCTCCTCTAATTCTTGCATCTTGTAACAGTTTAAGTTTTATTCTCTCTTTCTTATCCTGCAAAATATATTTCAACATAATTTTATTTAAGTCTTCAAAAAACTTTCCCAAATCTAATTGGAATTGTCTGGAATAAGTATAAAATTCTAGGCAATACATTCATCTTAATTGTAGATATTCTCCCAATCAATGATAATTGTAAATTTTCCCATTTTAGGTTTATTTAGGTTTATTTGGACTTATAAGCCACCCTCTCTCCTGGGGGACTCAGGGCATACATAAAAAACAGAGAATATAAAAGTTAAAACAAATTTAAAAAATATTAAATCAATGCCAAATAACCTTTCAAATTAAAGCCCTGATCCCCTGTCAGTCCAGGCTGAATTGTAAGAATAACCATGTTTTGAGGTCGCGGTGGAAGGAGCAGAGATCAGGGGCCAGGAGCAACTCAAGGGGTAGTTGTTTCCAGAGGGTGGGCACCCCCACAGAGAAGGCCCAAGATTGCCACGTCTGTCACAATCTGTTGTTTGAGTTTAAGATAGTTATATAAGTTATATATAGTTAACATATATCCCTAAATACTTAACCTTATTTGTGACCTGGATTTCTAAAACTTCCTCCAACTCCTTCTTTCGTCTTGCTAACATGTTCTTTGTTAATATCTTTGCTTTATCCTTATTTATTTTCAAACCTGCTACTTTTCTTCTATCTTTTCTATTAATTTGGGTGCTGTTTCCAATGGGTCCTCTAATATAAATACCAGGTCATCTGCAAAGGCTTGCAATTTATACTCTTCCTTTTTGATTTTCATTCCTTTTATTTCTTTTTCTTCTCTAATATTCCTATTCAACACTTCCAGTGTTAACACAAACAGCAGAGGCGACAGTGGACAACCTTGTCTAGTCCCTTTTCTTATATCTATAGACTCTGTTAATTCTCCATTTATCATAGCCTTTGCAGTTTGTTCATGATATATCATTTCAATGGCTTGAATAAATTTTTTGCCAAAGCCCATTTGTACCATTGCAATTGCAATAACATAAATTGCCAACTCACATTATCAAAGGCTTTTTGAGCATCTAGAAACATCAAAGCCATTTGCTTTTCAGGATGTGCCTCATAATATTCCAAAGTATCCAGAATTATTCTCATATTATCTTTAATTTGTCTCTTTGGCAGAAATCCATTTTGATCAGTGTGAATAAAATTATTTAAATATCTGTTCAATCTTTCTGCCAAAATTGAAGCAAAAATTTTGTAGTCTGAATTTAATATGGAAATAGGTCTATAGTGTTTAACTTGCTGTGGATCTGTGTCTTCCTTCAGTAAAAGTGTAATATATGCTTCTGACCATGTTTTGGGTATTCTCTTCTTTGACATAACTTCATTCATGACTTCTAATAATTGAAGATTCAGTATTTCCTGAAAAGTCTTATAAAATTCCACTGGCAATCCATCTGGACCTGGTGCTTTTCCAACATTCTGTTTTTTTTTTAAGGCTTCTGTTAATTCCATCATTGTTATATTCCCTTCTAACATTGTTTCAATGTCTTTGGGTATTCTGATAATACAGTTTTCCATAATAGTCTTGTATAATTTTTTTCTTCTCCTCACTTCCAAAGCAAACATGTCCTTCTTCATCTGTTAAATGGTTAATCCTTCTTGATTCTCTTTCCTTTCTCAGTTTATAAGCTAACCATCTGCCTGGTTTGTTTGCATCTTCAAAGTAATTCTATTTAGCATTTTTAATTTTTTGTGCTAATTCCTCTTTTTCCATTAATCCCATTTTATGTTTAGTTATGTCCATTTTAATTTTAATGTCTTTTTTTGCGGAAATTTCTGTAATTCTTTTTCCAGTCTCTTCCAGTATTTTGAAAGTCTTTTTCTGTTTTATATTTCTTTTCTTTGTATATTCTATTATCAAACCTCTTGTGTAGGCCTTCATCGTGTCCCAGAGATTCTGTAAAGATGTATCCTCTTTTTTATTTTTTAAAAAAGAAAACCAATTCTCTCTCAATTTTCTGTTTAAAGTCTTTTTCCTTTAATATCATATTATTTAAAGTCCATCTAGATCTCCTCTTTTGTCCTTTCTAAGTAACTGTCATTGGATTGTAATCTGCCCAAGTACTTGTTTCTATTTCAATTTCTCGTATATTAGAAAGTAATTCTGCTGACATCCATATCATATCTATTCTAGACCATGATGCATGTCTATTTGAATAAAAAGTATATTGCTTATTTTCCACATTTCTCTCTCTCCATGCATCTTTTAAGTTTGTTTCCTCTATCATTCGAAAAAAGGATTTTGGCAGTGTCTTTTATTTTTTTTGTTGATTTCTGTGTTTTATAATCCAATTGCTCATTAATTATTCCATTGAAATCTCCCATCATACAGGTATTAACATAGTCCAGTTCAATTATTTTCATATGTAATTTCTTGTAGAATTCTTCTTGATTATCATTTGGAGCATAAATTGCTATTAAAAGTGTTTTTACATTATTGTCCATTACTTCCACCATCAAAATCCTTCCATCATCATCTGTATAGATTAGTTCTATTGGAATTGTATCTCTAGTATATAAAACCACACCTCTTTTTTTACATTGTGTCAATGACGTAAATAATTTCCCTAATTTTTTTTGTTTCAATATATATTCATGTTGTTTTTTAATATGTTCTTCTTATAGGCAGATTATATCAAACTTTAGTTTCTCTAATTTATGAAATACTTTCCTTCTTTTAGTAGCTAAGTTAAGTCCATTTATGTTAATCATAATCAATTTTCTCTCATCCATTTTAGACTTTATAAGAAGGTTTTATTGCTCTAGTAGATCTTGGTTCTCATTGTTCTCTGGGTGCACCACCTACTGCACCTTCTTCTTTTTCTTTTTCAATTACTGCTATGCACTCCTCTTGAAATTTGATTAGCAACTCTTCTTTTCTTGTATCTTCCTCCTTTCCTCTCAAATATTCTAGATAGAATAGCTCCACCTTTTCAACTGTGTCAATTCTGTGTCTTGTTCCTGCCAAGTGAACAAGAGACCTTCTGGTATCAACCATCTATAGTTTACTCCTCTTTAAGTAACTCTTTAGTCAGAAAAGGGTATTCTCTTCTCATCTCTCTTACTCTTCTTGGTACTTGTTTCAGCACCACAATTTCTTTATACTTTAACGTCTTCTCTCTTGCCACCTGCAATATCTGTGTTTTAATGGTTTTCTTGGTAAATCTAATGTGAACTTCTCTTGGTAATTTATTTCTCATTGCATATCTTGTATAGACACGGAATACTTCATCCATTCCATCCATCATCTTCTCTTCAGTTATCTCTAATGCTTCTGCCAGTATTTCTGTCATTATTTCAGCAAGGTTTTCACCCTTTTCTTCTTCCACATTTTGGAATCTCAGATAAAATTCTGACCTGTCGATTTCCCATCCCAATGATCCACTCCTGCCTTTTTCAACTTCACTCAATCTGGTATTAATATCTCCAATTGTCTTATCTCTTTGTTCATCTTGTTCTTCAATTTTCTTCAGTCTATCCTCATATTTCATCATCATCTGTTGGATATTCTCAACATTCTCATCTGTCTTTTCAGTTCTTTTCTTAATGTTCTCCGTTCTCTTTTCAATATTATCTGTTTTTGCTTGTATTTTTTGAATTCCTTGCATAATCATCTGCAGTGTCACTTCCTTCTCCTTCTCCTGTCGCAATATCATCTGTATTGATCGTTGTCCTCCAGATGGTGAAGAGGAAGCAGTTGGTATTTGGGAAGCTGGAGCAGTTGTCTTTCTACTCATTTTGTAATTATTAGCAATTAAAAAAGAAATAAGAAGAAAAAAAGAAGAAAAAGAAAAAAAACAGAGCAGACAACTACTGCCCCAGTACAAAATATGGAAAAAAATAAAAAGAGGAGGGAAAAAATCTTTAGGCATTTGTATACCTTAAATCCAATTAGTTCCAATTATGTGCAAAAAAAGGGGAAAATGTAAAAAGAAGAGAGGGTGAAAAAAATATGGAAATTTTTTAAAAAGAAGTAAAGGGAAAGGGAAAAATTGAAAAAATAACAGTCTATGTAATTCCCTTAATATCAAAAGAAACAAAAAGAAAGGAGTAGGCAAGAATATAATCTAATTCCTAGATTAAAAGGCTAAAATCTAAACATAAAAATCCAGCTAGAGGGGAAGTGTAAAAAAATAGCAAATAATTCTCCTGACAAAAAGCGAGTCACTGCCACTAAATATCCAAGGCTCTTTAGCAAATCAAATCAAACTTTCCAGTTCCAGTCTTTTCAAGGTTACTTCAATCTTCTTTCTTTCAACTTCAACTCCAGACTCTGGCTATCAATAGTTTCACAGAAGAGCACCTGCATAAACAATCTGTCATGCTCATCCCACTATCTTTTCAGCAAAAAGCTCAGAGTCCTTGAATGTAACTCCAATACACAAACAAAATATCCAAGCCTCTAGATGGCAGTGCTACTTATTTTCCATCACTTTCACTTCCCCTCATAAATCCAAAGCCAGGAATAGATAAACAAAAGTAAAATCTTTTCTTTAAAAAAAAGAGAAAAGAAAAAAAGTAAGTCCCAAATAAAATAGAAGAGTCTTAATCAAAACCAATTTTCAAAAAAAATTATTAAAGAAAATAAAGTTAAAAAAGCCCAGTCCAGTTAAAGATTGAGAAGCTTTGCCAAATTCCAAGTTCCAATAAAAAGGAAAAAAAACCTTCAGTTTAAACTAACTTAATCTCACCACTTAGCCACTTTTTATCTTCACTTTTAAGTTCACTTTCAGTTTTTTAGGGTGTTCTCTTCAAAAAATAATAAGTAGAAATTCATCCCAACAAACTGATACACTTTCTTCCGATCTCTTCCTTCCGGAGCTGTCCCACCTTCAGCAGCTTGAATGGCTGCCTCTCTGCCGCCGGCAAAAAGGGCTTCTCCTGGATTTACCAGGGACTTTGCAGTGTCCCTGGGATCAGCAGGACGTGCCCTTGCCAGTCACAGTCTCTACAGGACAGTTTAGGTCCAGTGGCACCAACCAACAGTGGAGATATTGATGGCGATCTTGGACCATCCAGATCGCACGTCGTACTGTCATGACACCAGTTCCACCCTTCCAGACATAGTTTTCTTAAAAGGACAAATCTGAGTATCATTCAAGTATTATACTTATGTAGATATTTTAAAAGGAGGCTAAGACAAGAGTTCATTATTGTAAACATTTTAAAAGGATTTCCCCAGTCATGAGTTTAAAATTTTAGTAAATGCAATGCCATGGAAGTAAATACAAAGTGATGCACATTCAAGCAAAAGAGTCAATTTTTATATACAGTATACACTAACAGAGTCTAAAATACAAATGATGATCAAGAAAAGATCAAGAGTTATGATGTCTCAGTGAAAATGTCAAACCTATTTGTAGCTGCTACATACAAAATTGATATTTGACTGCTATACATCAACAGTAGAAGGAATGAAAATAAAGCTTTAAATTTAATCATGGCTTCAGAGGAACTCCGTGATCACACTAAAGAGTATTGCCCATAATTCAGTTTGCCATATCTCACAAAGAGTATTGTGGAATTGGACAAAGTACTAAAAGGGTAATCAAAATTACTCTGTCTGAAAGCTACAAATTTGGGACTTTCTAATTTAGGAGACTGCCAAGAAAGGATATAATACATAATATGTAATCATGCCCTCTTTCACACACACAATATTAGATCTTGCTGAGGGCCTTCTTTTCTAGTTTTAATTAAACTAGCTGCCATCAGATGCAGCAGGAGAGTCCATTTATTATTAGTTATTATTAGTTTACTTTATTTTCACTGCACCTCATACAACAAAATCAAGCACCATCTTCAGTGCACATCATGACCATGACCATGAAAATAAACACAACACACATCCTTCACCCTCCACACATTGAACCGAAAACCAACGACACTGCACCAATACTGCACTATACAGCAGAATTCAAAAGAGCTACTGTTTAGATAGTTGGAAGAGTTTCAGCAACATAGTTGTCTCAATGGTTCTATCTCACTCCAGAATCTAAGGCAACCTGGTTAAGTACCAATTACTAGGGGAAAATAGCTGAAAAGAACTATCACCTACTTATGAGCTTTGTAAACAAGTACAATTTCATGTAACAGCAACATCACATGAACAAGAATATATGGAATATAAATTGTTTCTTCTGTTTTCTCCAAGTTTTCTTAGTTTTCTATCCCAATTTCCTTATGAGATCATAGTGTTATCTCAAGAGAGTCCAAAATTGTAGGCCTTGAAAATGAATATAAAATACTTTTATTATAGCAGAGCATTAAAGTGTCTATTTAGTCCATGCCCACGAAGTAAAAAAAATCCTTTGCCCCCAGGAAGTCTTGAACCAGAGTTTGAGAATTCCCACATCAATTTCAGTGTTTTAGAAATTACGGTTTTTCTACATTTATTTTGGTAGTTTAAAAACTCACAACCACCACCCCAAACATAGTTTTATACTTACGTTTTCTTGCTACACGTGTGTATGGAGTATAATACTTTACCTCCCATTTTATCTGAGGAGCAGATGCCACCTTATGACCCAAGGTTTCCTAGGTTTTCAAAGACCTTGTATTTTCTTTTTAATTTAGATACTTACCATTCTATCCAATAGTTGAAATATTATGCAGTTTGGACAATTGTCCTTCTAGCTACTGAATTATGTATACATGTATAATTCCATGGGGAGAATAAAGGAACACTGTGTAGAGCACCTTGAGTTTCTGAAGAAAAAGTTGATGTGGATCTAATATTCTATGGTAGTATTCCATCAATTTTAGACTATTAACTAGATAGCATTTGTATTCCTATATGTATAAGCAATGCCTTCTGTGGCTACCATCTCATTTGATTATTAACTATCCGACTTAGCTATACAGGATTATGAAATAATTAACACTGTATATGGAGGAATTTCTTTTCTTCTTTCTTATATCATGGATCTTTGATTCTAAACTGGTGGACCAAAATATGCAGCTCTCCAAAACCTGGTTTGTTTTATTTGTGTGTGATTAATGAATTACTATGTGATCAAGATTTTAATGTAATAAAGTTTGGCCAATCCTATCTTAAACTGTTATTTTAATCCCATCTTCCCCAGGCACCCTGTCGATATATTAGGACTACAACTCCCAGAATGTCTAATAGCAAAATTAACCCTAACCCTAACCCCTTAAGAGCTAGAAAATATAAGGAGAGTCCCAACAGATCTGAAGAATTCAAGACAAAAAAAGCCATTTTAAACTGCAAACTTTGAATAATTTGAGAGAGAAATAGTGCATGTAAAGGTAGGACGACAAATCAGTATGAAATGAGAAAGGCAAGAAACTGGCTATGAAGCCAATATAGTCCAAGAGGTCTGTTCATGTTCTTCTATGGACAAATAAAAACTGGTAACAGACTGTTTCAGTTAGTGGTTGGAACTGTAATAGAAGACATGCCTCTAAATCACACAGATCTCCAAATAGTAATAATTTTTTTCTTCTTTTTGTGTATTTTTTTAGTATGTGGAACAAATAATAAATCAAAATACGGAAACATCATGGTAATTTTATATTGCTGAAATAAAGTAGCAGGTACTGTTCTATCTTAGCATAAAAAGTAATGAAGTAATGAAGGTAACATAATGGAATGTTTTTCTTTCTTCATCTTCCTCCTTATGTTTTCTGTTCCTATGTTCAATTTACTTCTTGAACCTAATTTAGCTCTAATTTTCACTACAAATATAGCTGAATTTCATGTGAATAATGTTTTCAAATTTATTTACATTTATTACTGCAATATATGCATGCCAACAGCTGTTTGTTTTTGCTAATTTTACCAAAGCAATTTATGAGGATGGTTAAGCATTGATCATTTGCAAATCTATTAGTCATCATAATTTTTCCTTTGAGTTTCTTCAAGTAGAAACAATTAAGGAACAAAAAAACCTCAGAAACAAGTCAGAAAGAACTAAAATAGGCTCAGTAGGAGATCTCCAAAGAAAATAAAAGTACAATTATTGTGGACTGAATAAGAAATTAATGCATCTTTTGCCATTAAAATAGCTATATTTCTCATGGTAGAGAATGGAAAATGCTTTATAGTATTACGTACTCAGTTAAATTGAATGGCACTTACATCTGATAATAATACCAGTATATGACCAGAGAGCTAACTTGTATTAAACCCAAATACTGTTTTCATCCACTATGTCAATGGAGCTAGTTATCAGGTATGGAAATCCCACTCTTTCATCTGTTGAAATAAATGCTCTCAACTTCTCCAGGAGGAATTGGGCTATTGATGGAACACACCAATTTGTTTTGTAAGCAACTAAGCCCTCTATGTTTATAGAAGACAGAAAGCCTAAAGCAAGGATGTCAAACTCCAGGCCCATGGGCCGGATCCAGCCTGCAGGGTGTTTAAATGCAGCCCACGGGGCCAGCCTGGAAATATCAAGTGATCGGCCCGCGGTGCCTCTGGTGACTAAAATGGGTCATGTGTGTGGGCCCTGCAACTGGCTTTCATCTTCCACGGCCTCCTGCAGCACTCTGCCAGCAGAAACCGGGCCGAAAACCAGGCCAAAACGGGCCCACAACAGGCTGAAAATGCGCAAAAAAACAGCCCAAAAATGGGCCATGCAGTCTGTTTTCAGCCAGCAGACTGTTGCAGGAGGCCATGAAGGGCAAAAATGAGGCATAAGGGGGTCACACGCAGACCTCCCCGTGCCCCGTTTTGGCTGGCAGGTTGCTGCAGGAGGCATCTGTCCTTCCCCCCATGGCCAACCCGCCCCCACCTCCACTACCACCAGCCCGCAGAGGAAAACCACAATGCTGATCCAGCCCTTGAAGAAATCCAGTTTGACATCCCTGGCCTAAAGTGTGTTTTAGATAAAATCTGTATATATCCTCTTTATCCCAATTCCATTTCCTGGGCAGTCCAAGTACACATAATTGATTTGAGTCTACAGATTAGTTACTGGAGGCTGTTGCTAGACAGAAGAATTCAAAGAAACTTTCTATTTGCTGGAAAATTTTAGGGCCCAGTAGAAGAAAAGAAAAAAAGTTAACATCAATCTATGAGAGAGAAAAGTAAACTCATTTGAATTCAATAAGGAGCCCTGTTTTCAAGTTTAATCAGTCCATTGTTAACATTTATTGACAATATTAAACATCAAAGACAACAGTAATAAATGCAAAATAATAATAATTTCCTTGGTAGCAGGCATGTAAATAGTATTTCACAAAGAATGGATGTAATAGGCCTCTATCATCACGTGCTTTCAATTTTTTAGCAAACAAAAAAACTGGAACAAGAGAACAGGAAACAGAACTAAACAGAAGAATGTACAATGTCATGTCTGGCTTAATAATAACAGAACAGCTTTTTGCAATTTGGCATTTTCCAGATGTTTTGGGATTGGGAATTGCAATCCCACAACTGGATGATGCCAGACTAAAATAGGATGCAATTGTTCCAAATGCTTCATGAAAATAAATGATATTGAGCCATACAGCAATTTGACTTTGAAGATAGCACATTTTTAAACAGCTTTCAGAGGGAATTCATTATGTGAATTCTGTATGCTTTTGGACAGGATATGGCAGATTAAAGCAAAAGCAGTGAGTGGAATTTTAATTAAAATACAAAACTATCAAGGAACCCAGACATTTTAAGAATGAAATGATGTCTTTTCAACCATGTATGGAATGCAACATAGTTCCACTTCTAAATCATTGGTAAAATAACTGACCTTCAAAGGGACTACATTTGTGCTTCCCATGAAATAGGAGACAAACACTAATCTTCCATCCTCATTTTCTAATCATACTTCTATTTTTGTCTTGACAGCTTGTTTATTAATAGACTATTAAACAATCTTCAGCTTCTGATGCCAAAATTGCCTCCAGTGTGTTGATCTTCTTGAGGTTTACATACAGAGTTGAGCAGTATTAGATTTGCTTATATAAAAAGTTCAAACTGGGCTTTAAAAACCAAACTCCACCAATCACTCATGTCATATCAACATCTTGCAGAAATATATAAAAGTCTGAATTAATTAGCAGTAATTAGCAACATCCTTAGAGTAATGCAACATAAGCCAAATGATGTCGTTAAAACCTGATTGAATGTTATGTTCTAATTAAATGTTCTCTGAAATAAATTCTGAAATATCTTCTAATATAGCGTATAAGTAAATTTCATTATGTATGCATACAGTTAAGTGATTATATACTTCAGGAGTGTCAAACTCATGTCATCACAGTGGCATCACATGACATATTGGGACTTTCCCCCCATGGGCATGGCCAGCACGTGACTCATCCAGCCCATGGGCTGGGAGTTTGACAACCCTGATACACTTGGTAAGTTTTAGGATGTTGCACTATACCTTTTCTTAATGGCTCCCTCACTGTGGACCATCATTCCACAGATTAAGATTAATCCTCACCTTATTATTTTTCTGAAAGACTCTGAAGACATGGTTCTGTCAGTGGGCTTGGGGACCCCCGATTATGGAGCCGATCAAGTGGCTTGATTGTGTTTGTCACTGCCATGGGAGGGAGATCAAAGTTTGGGGTTTTTATTGCTGTGTATCATCTGGCATCACTATGTGTGAGCTGGGCAGCTATATAAATTTGTTTAATAAATAAATATATCCTCTTATGTCCTGTGATCTTGAGCTTTAAGTTTAGATTTTGCTGGTTTTTAGTGCCTGGTGCAACAGTGTTATGCTTTTGTACTATTGTAGTTCACATATTCCTACCCTTTGTCAAGGAACTCAAGTTACTTTAGAGAGTACTCTTTCCTCCTGTTTTCCTGTACAGTCCTGTGTGATTGGTTGGGCTGAGGGAAAATGAGAAGATCAGTCACTCAAAGAGCTTCAAGGGCTGAGTAGAGAATACTATTGATATTAGCGGCCACATTTTTAGATCATTGTAGCCCAGCTGTGATGACCCGGGGCATGGCATGAAAGCAACACAACCAGAGAATAGGTCTAACTCCCCTTTATTGTGCCAACTGTGCCCCCAAACATTCCCACATTCGCTACACCACATTCCTGGAAGAAAGCTCTCACATGCACCTTCAGAAGCCTCTGGCTGAGAGTAGACCAGTAAGTGAAGTTAGCCACACAGTAACCAGAGCCAGCAGTTCAGTAAGCCAGGTTAACCAAACAGCAATTAGAGCCAGCAGTCCAATAAGCCAGGTTAGCCAAACAGTAACCAGAGCAAGAAATTCAGCGAAGCAGGCAAACCGGGCAAGCCCCACAAGACACAGCACAGCTGTGTTGGCAAGTGCACACAAGGCTCCACACATTCAACGTTTGTTCCCAACAAATGCCCCTTCCACCAGCACCTCCTTACATCTCAGTGCCCAGGTGTGCCTTGTGAAAGGGGGTGGGGCACTCTCCTCTCTCATAGCCAGCTCAATCTGCATTGATATTGCTGTCTCTCTTCCCTCCTTGCTCTCGGATCAGGAGGGAGCAGTCCTTGCTCTTCATCTGAGCTCTCTGTCTGTAGGCCTTACTAATTCAGAAAAGCCTTGCCTGGATGGACTCTGCCCTTCCCCAGTTTCCTCCAAGGCCAACAGAGCCGCCCTCTCAATCTCTGTCAGCTCTTGTTCCAGCTCATCTTCCCCTCAGATTCAGACTCCGATGGGGGCATGACACCAGTAATGAACAACACACTTCTTCAGATGGCCTTGTGCCTGGGAATAACACAAGCTGACCAAAAAAAATGCTATTATTTAAGAATTTATTCAATAGGTAGATTGGAAAATCAGACTATGTGTTACCTGCCACCTAACCTATAGTAAAACTGGCTAATGGGACGACTTAAATTCCAGTTGCAAACACTAGAAGCATTAAATTCCTAAATGTTTTTATTTTGATTTCCAAGCAACTGTAATATCATTTTTATCGAAGAGCCATCTCTCTCCAATGGGACAAGCCTGCCCTACTCAAGTCAGAGGCCTGTTATGGATCCCATCTGCTAGGAATTGGAACAGGCAAGATCGAGAAGAGCCTTTTTGAGTGTGGTCCATCTCTGTGGAACATTCTACTACTAGAGCTGAGAACAAACCTCACCCTTTTGGCCTTCCAGAAGGGTATTAAAACATGGCTTTGCCATGTGGCCTGTGGCCCCAAGGACACTCACTACCGGTGGTGGCTGATGAGGTAAGACCTCATCCCCAACACATCTGGCTCTTGGCTCTCTTAGTTTCAGTTACAGCACAATTTTTGGTACTTCAGTCTGGGTAACTTTACTATATTGTTTTAATTAATATACTGCATCTTCTATAAGGATGCAGCCTCAATTTGTAATACCTTACCTAATAAAATATCTGGAAAATACTGATCTTTTTTATGTGCAACTATTATCAGATCAGTAAAAATAGTTTCTTTGAATGTGGCTAAATTTTGCTATGTTGTATGTAAAATTACATACAAACTTACAAACTTTAACTGCCCACTGATAATCCACCACCAACCACAATATTAACTGCAATTTATTCTGCCTTTTATTATTGTTATTTTTAATGCTTTTGTTTGGGGTATTGGTCCATGACCATAATAAAGACTGTTGTAATAAATATATGAACCATTGTAAAATAATTCCCTTAGCCAAATTTACTGAGCTAGCATGGACTGCCTCTCTACCTACTCTGGCAACTCTAGAGTCAAAAGCAATAAAGACATTTCAAATTTGAAATAAAGCATGTTGCACATGTCTCTACACCTAACAGTGTATACCTCCTCTCACCACAAAACAAGGACCTCGTGAATCATTTAAAGAACTCATTCAGATCTTAGATGCACTGGTGCCTTTTTTTAATGCAATTATTTCACCCTGCCATTTTTCTAATTTCAAACAGCTTGAAAAGAGAGTTTACAGTCTATCGAAGAACAGGCTAAGAGAAGCTCCTAAGCGAACTAATCCTAAAATCATGCCTTTAAAGGCTAAGAGATAGGAAATCTTTTTGAAGAAAACTCAAACCGTCTTAAAGAAGAGATGAGAACATATCTTTCTCCTGTCCTGGCCACTTTTTACAGAGTCACAATTGAAGAGTGTTTTAACAAAGTGCATGATCGGTTTGGTGGTAGCAGTGCCTCAGACAGAAAGTCCATAGTGTGATATGGACAGCCGAGAAGCTCGCTTCCTGTTAAGAGACCCCACACACCTACTTTACAGTCTGTTTCTGTTGCTCCCCTCTGGGAGGAGGTTTCCAAGTATTTCTAGGACTACCAGATTTTGTAACAGCTTTGTCCCCTACACCCTCCATCTGGTAAAGTCGCAGGATAGTTTTTCTCGCTATGTACATGTATACATCCAAATTAGACTGTGTTGTTTCTCTGTCATCTACGTGGGTATGTGCCTTCTATTTATTATTTATTTATGCATTTATTTATTCATTTGTCACGGGTATGTAGTGTATATTGAAGGTATGGTGTCCCTTTGAGAGCTGTATGCAACGAAATTTCATTTTAACGTATGCCGATTAGTGTACGTTTAAAGCGACAATGAAGTTATTTTAAGTCTAAATTTGATTTGTGAAACATACATTACTATCGTTTGAAATGTCAACAGGACTAGGAGCATCCGAAAAGCGCGCCAAGGACCTTGATCCTCGCACCAAAATAGCAGGGTTTTTGGTGACCGCCTCCCCACGCTTGGAGAGACACGGGGCCGGACTAAACGCCGCAGAGACTTGAAGAACGTAGGAAGGTCGTCCCTTGGCTTCGGTATCCGTGCCTGAAGTCGAACAGTGCCCATTTCCATCCCCAGCAGGGAAAAACACCCCGCTTTCCCACCCTTAACCTGAATTCCAGCAGCCCCATTACGGAGAACCGCCGCCACTCCTTCCGCCCGATTTCAACCGCTACCAAAACACCCGGGAGACAAACTTCCAAAAGCCACATCGTCTCCCGTTGAAATCTCGCGCGATGTCTAAGACACAGCCCCTTGCGGGATCTCGCGCCTCCCCTCCTTCTCGCGAGGGGCGGGACTCTGGCCACTGTCAGAGCGGCCTCCGGGAGGCTGCGGGATCCCGGCGGCGCCTTTGCGGGCCGGCGCCGACCTCCTTGTTCTCGGCGCCAACCTCTTGCCGCGGTTGGAAGGAGAAGACGCTTCCTGCCGGCTACTTACGGCTCGTGCCTGGCTGTCTGTGCGAGGCCTGATCTCTCTGACTGTAAGCACAACCGGGGGAAAAAGAGGCGCGCGTGTTGGCTCGGATGCGAGAGCCGGGGCTGTTGGGCCACCTTTATTCCGTTAAACAAGCCTGTGGCTGAAGGCCGGTGGCGCCGAATGAGCAACGGGCTTCAGGAGAGACTTGTGGCGGGAGCTGTTATGACTTTCGCTTGATGGAGGATGTTCGTGTCCTTCGGGATTTGTCTTCCAAAGCGTTATATATATAGCGCTTGTCAGGAATAAAGGCTGTCTGACAGTTGAGCTTTGTATTTCCCAGGTATACCGTGTTACTTGGGAACGAGGGGAAGTTTCTATCGCGGGGAGCGCATCAGTTGTGATTTGGCTTCGTTTGGCTGTTCTTTAGAAGCGGAGGTTGAAACTTGTTTATATAGAAACAACAAATTTTAAAAAAATTCTGGAGCTAATATTTTTTTACCTTATTGTAATGCTCAAAAACAATTTTAAAACCCTTTGAAGTGTGCTCGGGAAGAAATTGTCATGCAGACGGTTGTCATTCTGAAAGGACAGAAGGATGTCTTCAGTAACAGAGGTAGCAGCAGCTGCCCTTCTCACCTGAACTGTCATTCTTGAGCCAAGATGATGAACCTCTGAACAACCGAGGTCACAAGAAGCTAGAAATGCTGCAGAGGCCCAGGGAAAGTTTTCCTTTTTCCTGACTTCTTTCTTTTTATTTATTAGAATATACAGTACAAAGGAAAATGAAAATAGTGGGAAAGTAAGGGAGAGAAAAGAGAAGAGAGGAAAATGTAGGGGGGAAATGAAGAAAAGTGTTGACTTTTGACTTTTTAGCACAGTAGAATAACATACAGTCTCAACTTTTTATTTTTACATAGTAGTATATACTAACCATTTCTACAACAACAAACTTACCTCATCAGCAAAACCCAAAGTCAATGCTTCATTTTTTCCCCTCTCTGTAACCAAGTCCAAAAGTGGTTTCCAAGTGGATTATTCTATTTATGTCTTGACATAATCAAAAACTACTCTTGGTGGCAATTCTATTTGATATTCTCATTCTATATAGCCTTTACTTAAAATACACGGAATTAAATACAGCTCTCTGTTTGAAAGGCCATGTAACATTGTAAAAGCCATTTCAAGAAAATTTGGAACATAGCATCCAGCTACTTGAAATAGAATAGTAGCTATCATCTTCTCTGCCTAATGATAAGGACATTGGATACATGAATTCCTTGTTAAAATTATATCCTTTCTCTGTGCTTTGATCTCTTTGAAAGGTAAAGATAATAAGTTGTAGATAGTAGCATCTCTTCATCCTTCTTTTCATTCTTTCAAATATTTAGTCCCTTTCTGCATTATGATTCCCACTTTATAGGAGGGTTATTTTTATTCTCTGTTTCTTATACCTTATCCTGTAGTTGGGAACAGGAAGGACATGGCAACACATTCCCAGATCCCTGCAGGAGAGCCATGGCTTATGATGACTCCGAGGGAAAAAATGCTAGGATTGTTTCATAATCTAAGCGATGTTACAAAGAGTATACTAGCTTACCCATGTCTAGTGAAAAACAGTCTTGCAGTGCCAGGATTGTCACAAAGAATAGTGTAGAAGTCATTTTAGAGACTGAATGCATAACTTCTGCATGGCAGAATACTAATATCTATGTCCTTGATTATATGAGCAGCCTTTTCAATTCTTATCATTTGAGAACTTCATGAATTTGGTACATCAATGGAGCCATAATGTGGTATCTTATAATGAAAGCTTCCCTTCATCTTAATTGTATTCCTTTCTTAGGTAATAACCAAATAGATGATGTGGGATTAGCAACTAGCAGAACCCAAAAATAAAAGAAACATTCCTGTAAGGATTTACTTCCAGAAAAGAAAAAGACAGCTGCTAAAGTCAGGGGGAATACAGAAAATAGAGGTGAGAGAACTGAAGGTGAGAGAACTGAGAGAGAAGGAGACATTTTTTACTCTGATTTTGTTAAAATGGTAACAGTTGAATTAGGAGTGAATTGACAATGAGTTTATTGTTCAGTGTCATTATTTCATTAACTGAAATACAAGTTTCAATGTCTAAAAGAAGTTTAATTATGAATGTTTATTATTGTTACTACCATTGCTACTAATATTACTGTCTATTTCATTTTATATTCCATTTTTCTGCCCATGGGGAATTCCGTTCTGAAAAGTGGCAAGAATGGGGACCAAGTGTAGCTCCTGAGGGACTATCCATGGCTTGAGAACAAGACAAACTACTGTGATCCAGCAAACAGACCTTGAAAAGTAAAGGCAACTTCAAGAGAGTTTCTTTTGCATTTTGTAGCAAAAGTTCTATTGGATAGGATAGATCTAAGACTTTGGATGTTAAAACAAGAGTGTTAACCTGTTTTACAGAATAATTGGCAATAAGTGCTGAACTTTTTAACACAAGTGTAATATACATCCAGTATCATGCATGCTCTGCTGCCTTTTTCACTAATTGAAATTTCCAGAATATTCCAGAATTCTAGAATACAGAGGCTTCATGTAAAATACATTGCTATGATCAGTTTGGGATGTAGCCCAGACCTGTATAAATTTATGTATTTATTATTAAATGATGTTGGACCCAATTAGATGTACCTTTCACCAGTTTGAATGTTAAAAACGGCTGAAAAGCACTCCCGGCTATTGCAGACCTATTCCTTGAAGTAGTGTTTTACTATCCAGAATAAGGTAAATCCCAATCCTGATACAGGTTTCCTGTAGCCCAGCAGCAACTCTCACGTGTTTGAATTTAATTTCAGCTTTTTAATTTTGACCATTGTTGAAGTTAATTAAATGTCTAAGAACTCAAGAAGTTCTTATTGTTATTATGTAAAATACTGTGGAGTAACTGAAAAAATGACAATAAAAATAAAATACTTTTGCTGAATTCATCCATTCAGTGAAGCATTCTGTTTCCAAAGCTGATTAGTAAGATTTGAATTATAAACAGATCATTATGAAGATCATAATTTCTGTTCCCTTCCTCTATTGTTCAGATATGCTGCTTTAAATATAAAAGATTTAATGTAAGCATATGGGGAGGGAAGGAATAGGGAATAATTTCTGGGAAAGGTTCACAGTTTTTCTTTAAAACAATTCATTTTTTCTTGATCTTTGGTTTTCTAATGGGAAAGCACTTTAAAAAAAAGTATTCAGTTTTCTCTTGAGGGATAATTTTTCAAATCAGAATGGTTCCAGTCTACTTCCATTTTGTAATCACAAGATACCATGTGATCAAAATCAAGTACGCTAAGTATATACAGCTTCCAGTATTAACTATATCAGAATCAAGATCTCTTATTTTGTTTTTCTCAAACAGATATCTCATTTTATTACTTAAATGAAAACTCTTTTCTTTGCAGGAGGGCAACTTCTTGCTGAGGACAGAGTCAGATAAAAGAGGAAGTACTCTTCTAACAAAAATTGTTATAGAGGTATGGTTGGCAATATAACTCGGGATATGATGAAGGAAAACATTTATACCTCTAAAGATCTAATCATACTTTAGAAAATATTAAAATGTATGATTATATTTCTTGAAAACAGCATAAGGGATAGGGCCATTTTGTTCTACACGTGTCATCTAAAACCTGATAGATTAAATTTAAAAGAATTAGCATGATATCTCTCTTCAGTTATCAAAATAATTATAAAATTGTGATGGAAGTAATTTGGCATTAGTTAAAAATATAGACACAGCCAAAAGATGATCTAGGCAATAAAAGAAAATTTCAATAACAGGGAATGGGAAAGTTACAGACGAGAAACGGTGTTCCTGATAACTGAAGTCAAACTGTTTGGAAAAATATAGGAAATTTGTGGACATTTAAAAATAACAAGAAATAATACCATTCAGAGAAAAATGTATATAATAACTAATATTTAACTCAAATCTTCCCAGTCTTTCACAGTTCACAATCCTTAGTGCCTCAGTAATTTTTACACAGCCAAAAGAAATACTCAAGTTCTGTTTATTAAATCATTAGGTCCCAACATATCCTAACTATTTAGTAATCAATTGACAAAAATAATCAACATAAATTGAAAGAAAATATATGTTTACTTCATTCTTAAATAACCATGCTTACTTACTAATAGGTTTTGTTCATTTCTTGGGCACTGCACAGATTCTTAAAGTTTGGAATCAGATTGGACAACATCATTCTCATTTGCTGCTCCACATTGATATTTGTATGTTATTTGCTTTTTATCACAGCCACCACCAGAAAGCCAGCTTTGCAAATGAACATCACAAAAATATAAAATATTCCATGGCATCGCTGTGAGTTTGTCAAGATGCCCATTTGCAACCAAGATATAACCTGAATCTATTTCCATTTGGTTTCAACCCATTGGCTTTGTTGTCTGGGGCAGCAGAGACCAAGTTTATTTCATCCTTTATAGGTAGTTGTTGACTTTTGACCACAATTGGAACCAGAATTTCCATTGCTAAGCAAGGTGGTTGTTAAGTGAGTCACATAGTTATTAAGTGAATCTAGCTTCCCCTGTTGGCTTTGCTTGTTAGAGGTTAGCTGGGAAGGTCCCACATGGTGATCATGTGACTCCAAGAGATTACAACCATCATAAATACATGCTGGTTGCCAAGCACCCAAATTTGATCACATGATTATGGGAATGTTATTTCTCATGATCTGATTATCATAACCTGAAAACTACCTGTACCTTCACTAGCTAAATTTACAGGATTTCCCAAGTTTCCCAAGCACTGTTCTTCAGGATTTTAAGCTACTGGATGTGACTTTCTGTCCAGCTGAATTAATCAAAATGTGTTCTTTCTGGTCACTTTATCACTTTTTGGTCATCTTTCCCTTTTTCAGCTAATTCCTTGCTACTGGTAAAGATTACATGTATGATAGCAGGCTTTTTTATTCCCTCTTCCATGTTCTGACAAAGTTCTTAACATGAAAGCCGTTAGCAAGAAAGGAGGTTGTGAGATCTCTAATGCTGGGTAGAGTTTGAATTTCCAGCCTGGGTCAGGGTAGATAAAAGCATTTATTGTTGCTATCATGTGGCTCTTTTAAGCTTGGATATCTGACCACAACAATTTCATCCATATCCATATTGTCTATCAAGCAATCTATAATAATGATACTTTGTTATGAATTTCTGTACAGGTATACATTTTCTTTATGTACAGTGCAATACAACCTCTCTTTTTATTGTTACAATAAAATGATTTATAAGATACAACCAGAGCTGTGTGTCCATCATGTGTCACTAAGTTCAGTAATGCCTATGACATATTTGATATCTTGTATGAAGTGTTTCAGGTAATATAATTCATCCATATATGAATCACCTTCCACATGTTAGACCTCTGCTACATTGGTTCTGCAAAGAATCACCAATCGCCTCTTCTTCCTTATTTGGTTTCTTTGACCTGTTGGGTCCTGAATCTCTTCCACCTTATTCCAAGAAACCAGAGTTAGTATGCTTTATTAGGGTAACCATGAATTGTCTTCTAGAAAAAAACTATAGTACCAGCTGCCAAATTCTCTTGCTTTTAGGGGCATCACATTTTTCTACTTGTCTTCCCCTTCTCTGATGTTCATTTTTCTGTTTCTCTCCTGAGGAGTTTCATCTGTCTTGTCCAGGAACTTCTCACATTTCCAGGTGTGGTAAAACCATGCTCCAGTGTAGCACTCAAGTAATTAACTGCAATCAACAGTGCAATCAAAAATTCAGCAATCAGTAGATGTTAGGAACCAGCAGTAATCATTAAGCAACCTTCTCAACCTTCTTGCTCTCTTATCTCTTTTCTCACAAATGGCTTCTAAAAATACCTAAATTGGTTTCTAGTCTTATCTGATTAATGTTGCATTAATTTAATCACAATTTATGATGTCGGCCTTTAAAAGTAATCAGGTGGATCAAAATATTGCTACTAGGGTAATATTTTGTATTGGACATCCTGAGTATATTAAGAGTATTCCATCATGTTCACCAGGTGCCATTATCTTTTTGAGTCTACATCAAAGTATTGCTTTTGATCTCTAAAAACTTTCTGGTTCTTGGTATTTGAAGAGCTTACACACACACACGCACACACACACCTTAATCAAGATCTAAACATATTTAAGAAAGGCAAAAGCACAGATGAACATTCTTTTGGGAGTTCCATGAGGAGGGAGTGTCAAAACAGTAAAGATGGCAGGTGTGATTGTGCAGTTGAAGCCCTGCTCTTTTTTAATGGTTGTAATGTCTATTTAAAACAGCACAAGGGTCTAATCATATTACCTATCTTGAGAGTATTCAGTTAGTTGTGTAAATCCCTGTTGCAGAAAAGCTGCCGGGTACCTGTTTAATATATTTCTGGTCCTAGACAAAAACTTCTCAATTGTTTTAGATATTGTATGTTTTAGTTTTTTGCTTCTTCAACCCTGTTCCTCTGACTTCTGATTTCTTACTCTAAATACTGTTTTCTGTTCCCTACATAATGTAATTTTGGATATTGATAATATATTGTATTTTGCAGTTTTCCTTTCTTGCAAATCCAGGAAGTGAGGTATAAGATATTCAATAAATTGTTGCATTTATAGAATTCACTAAAAGAGAATATAATATTGTGAATATAAAATTAATAATCCAGAAGCCTTAGGGCCAAATCCTGGGTAAGAACAGCAACTGAAGTTTTCCATCTGGATAGTTTAATAATCTGATGTTAGTTTGTAAATAAAGATACAGTTGATTTTGACATCCTGTGCATGTACTTATTTTACCTCTTTTCTCTGTATTCTAGACTTTCGTCCTTTTGAACTTTCCCTGCCTTTGGGGTCATCATCAAAGAATAGAAAAGAAGTATTTTTTCCCATTCTCTGCTAACACTGCCATGGATTTGCTTAAAGCCATCAACACGCCTTTAGCCACCAGCTCCAAATCATCTAAAAGGACTTTGGAAAAATCATCTCATTCTTCATTCAGTGCTTCCAGTTATTCGGAGGGTAAGAAGGAACATCACAAGAAGAAGCTGAGTGGAAGCAGCGATCCACCCTTGGATGATGGTACTTTCCACAAGTCCAAAAAAATAAAACCACCATATGTTAACACCGAAATGCTGACCTTACGTGAGCCTGATGGCTTAAAAATGAAACTAATCCTCTCACCAAAAGAGAAAGGAGGTACCATAACAGAAGATCCCTTTCCACATTCTGGAGCTACAAAAAAGACCTCTAAGAAATCCGTTCGGGATGAACAAAGCTCGCAGCCCTCAAGCCATGATACACACAGCTTCTTGAAATCCCGTAAGAAGCACAAGCCACCTACAGATCCCCATCACCTTTCTCCTGCTGAGGGATTCAGCCCAGACACATCCCTCTTTCCTGAAGGCCAAAGCATTGATTTTGAGCTTTCAAGCTTGGAACCACAAATGGAATCTGGATCGTCATCTGGAGGTGAGTTGGAAGCTGGTGAACTAGTCATTGATGATTCATATCGGGAGATAAAAAAGAAAAAGAAATCAAAGAAGAGTAAAAAGAAGAAAGACAAGGAGAAACACAAGGAGAAAAAACACTCTAAATTGAAGAAGAGTTCTGGACTCTCTTCATCACCAGCAGCAGTGGAAATAACACCACAACTGCCTGTTTCTCCAGCTAGCATCCAGTTTGTTCTACCTGCCCCTCCTCCTTCTCCCTCACCACTACCACCTGTTTTCTGTACAGATAGCCTGAATGAGAAGAAGAAGAAGAAAGAAGAAAAAGAGAAGATTGAGAAAATAGAAAAAGAAAAGGTAAAACTGCATAGCAAGTGAGTACTATAAGTTATGGCTGATTCTTGTAATAACAAATTCAAAATGTTTTTTTGTAACTCCAGATTTTAAGCCATAATCTGCTATTAAATCTAGGAGTTTTTGTGTTGCAAAATGTTTTAGATTCTGTCTTTTTCATTATCATCATGAACTTAAGGCATTAAGAAATACTGCATTTTCCCCTCCAACTATAAAACTATGGTTTGTTTTAAAAAATATACTCCATAACAAAAACTTCAGCTCAGATACTAATGTATAAAGATGTGAACTATGAGATGGTTTTTCAGGTATTTCAGTAGGCATTAGAAAGAAATTGATACTAGTACATACTGTAAAATATTATCTCCCTTCCCTTTTTTTCTAATTAGCCAAAGAAGAAAAATATGTCTGCCTACCAAGTATTCTGTAAGGAATATCGTGTGAACATTGTGGCTGAGCATCCAGGAATAGGTAAAATAACAGCCCTGTAAGGGTTGAGTTTTTGTTGTTTGCTTAAAATTCAATTTCTATTATATTTTCTTTAACTTATTTGCATAAAGGTTAAAATACTCATTTGAGCAGTAAGTGAGGAGATTATGCACATGCTTATAGAGACACATTTTTAAAATACGCACTTTCAGGAAGAGATGCTTTCTCATAAGTCTCACAATGAGAAAGTACATTTCTTAGTGATACCATCTGCATTTCATATTCAAACATAAAAAGACATTTTAGCTGGTTGCCGAAAAATACAAAACTCACCATTACATGAATCGTCCTGATGGGAAGATTCCAGATTCGAGTTGTCACCTCTAAATTTCCAATTAGTCTTTTCCTTGCTATTAATAACATTAGAACCCAGAGAAGAATATTTGATTCTTACTGTAATAACTTGTCTGGCTACCTTTAAATTAGAATTATAAAGAATCAATTTTAAAGATATTTCCCAGTTCTATTCTAGTGCTTGTGGTTTAAAACAGTTGCAGTTTCTTGTAAGGGTAGGCTCACATAAAATATACTACAATAATTTATATTTTGGCATATTTTAAAACAAAACCATAAAACAGGGCAAACAGCTTTTTAATTCTCAAGACAACATGGCCAATCATAATTCGGGTTCCCTTTGTCTTGTTACACAGTTTTTGAATTAAGCAAGTTGTCAGACAGTGTAGCTAGCTGCAAATGTTGAAACCCTCTTTAATATTTTTACAGTGTAGGGAACTTTTTGCATAAGAAAAAAAATAAAAGTAAATATTAAGTTTTTATACAAGACAATTCAGTACTCACTACCACTTAGTTCAGGTAAGTACATGTAGGATTACTACTTATCATTGTAAAATAATTACTTCAGCAGATGCTCTTTTAATTCTTAGTAAAACTAAATAGTTTGGTTAAAATATAAATTGATTTCCTCTCAGCTCAGTTAAATGTTGACTATTATATCATAAATTTAAAAAATAGTTGCCATCGTAGCTATAATCAAATATGTTAGTAATTACATTTGCAGTATCAAAAGACAAGCATACAAATTTTTGTTAAATATCTAAATAAATTAATAGTACATTTACACTTATTAGTAACAATTTGTTTTACTGATCCCCTAATAAAATCGGGATAACTAAATATCTATCTCTTATTTTGTTCTTTTAGCAGCCAGATGCACCAGTTCCTTTCACACATAATTTTTTTAGAACTGCTTGCAGTCTTATGGTAGTAATTTCTATAGCCAAAATATATGAAATCATTCATTTTGGGATGCTGTTGCTTTCTACATTTAACATAAAATCTGACATGGTAGCTTTATATTTTGTAGTTATTGAAAAATATTTATTGTTACATGTGTTGCTAATATGTCTTATAATGGATTCAGTGATTAACTAAATGTTCATGAATCAGATTCCTCATTAAAATTAGAAACTAACTGCTTTTATTCTGAACTGTTCACCTTCTCTGATTTCTTGCTAGATTTTGGTGAGCTGAGCAAAAAGCTAGCAGAGGTTTGGAAACAGCTTCCAGAGAAAGATAAGCTGGTAAATATTTGAGAAGACATTTAAAAAAGAAATCTGAGTTGGGCTTGCTCCCGGGATGATGCCACCATGGTGCTTGCATTAATTTACTCCCCAGAGTAGTTTATGTATAGCAGTCCCCTCCACATTTAATAATTATGAAATGCTTGGGCTCTAAGTACTGTACTAACTACGTGGGCTGCATATTTTGCTAATCAATTGCCCAAACAATGCAGTTTTCATGTCGGTTTTGTTTTCCCTATTTCCTATTTCTCTAGGTTTGGAAGCAGAAGGCTCAATATTTGCAACATAAGCAGAATAAAGCAGAAGCGACAACAGTGAAGAGGAAAGCAATGTCATCAGAAGGTTCCCCAAAATTGAAAGGTAGTTTCCACATTCCATTACATTCATAGGTTTTCCTCCCAAGATAATTCTTATTATTGTAACTAAATTTATTGGGATATTTGCCTATTTTATCAAACTGTTCCAAGATTCCACACATGAATTTTATCATTAACAGATGATAAGATGATCTGGTGAGAAATTGGCAGATACTGGCTTTGGTTTACTCCCAGAGCTCAGAATTCAAATATGAAAGTCTGAGAAGTATCAGAAAAGCTGCTTTAGGCCAGGATTGCTATTAGTCAGACTATCTAGATAGAATAAGTCTGCATAGATTAGAACAATGAATTAAATACCAAAACACCGTAGGCACCAAAAATGTAAATTTTGTTTCATTTTTTGATAATTGTGTATTAAACTGATTTGACTTTTAGATAATTATCAGCTGCCTTTTTGAAATAAAGCAGTAGATGGAAAGGTATGAGAGATCTAGGGAAGCAGTGGTTGAGGAGTTGAGTTATCTGAGAAGAGCACAGTCCAAACAGTATATTTCAAAGAGACTCCACTTAAAATCATTGTGACCAAAGTTGAGAATTTACTTTTGCTGTTGGCAAGATTTTATTTTAATCCAGACTTAATGATATTTTCTTGAACTCTGTATTATTCTTGCTTTTATCACCTAAGTAGAGTTTGACCTAAGGACAAAAGATGCTTATTCAGTCAAAACCTCTAACTCCCTGAATTGAACAATTAATACAAAATATTCACAATGTGAAATAGGCACAAATATGAAAAGAGGGAACTTTGGTGGAGCAGTGATTGGAGATCCGTCTTTCCCAATCTGATGCTGTCCATGTATGTTAGTCTTCATGCCCCACAACTACCTGGAGATTGTGAAAATTCAAATACAACTTAACGGAAGGTTAACAGTTTAAGGAAAGCTTTGGACAGAACCAATGAAGCATGAGTTATTTGATTCGTGAGAGAATTTGATAATAATTATTAAACCTCTATGTTTTCTGGATCTCTGGGCAGCTTTTCCAGCTCTTCTTTTTCCAAAAGGCATGAATTAGACATGTTCATGTTTATGAGATATTTTCCTGTTTTAAATTTTTTGTATATTGTATAAGGTGTACAATTTTAAAAGGGCCTTGATGGTGCAGGCTGTTAATAGCCTAGCACTTAGATCCAGCTGCCTGTAATTATTGCAGGCTCGAATCCCACCAGGCTCAAGGTTGACTCAGCCTTCCATCCTCTCAGGGTAGGTAAATGGAGGACCCAAGATTGTTGGGGGCAATAAGCTGACTTTGTAAAAATGCCGCTTAGTAATAATAAGCAGGCATATACAATGGAATGAAGGCTATTGTTGAGCGCATTGAGTTGCGCTCCAAAAATTGTAAGCCGCCCTGAGTCTCCGGAGAAGGGCGGGATATAAATATGAATTTTTTTAAAAAAACTATTTTATTGTCTTTTTCAGCTTCTCTAACAAGCGTGCCTTCACCCCATAAAAAGTCCCCAACTAGCACAATGGTATTATCCTCTTCACCAGTGAAGTTTCCTGAGACAGATCCCATTGATGTAGCTGCACATCTGCAATTACTGGGAGAGTCTCTGAGTCTTATTGGCCACAGACTGCAGGAGACTGAAGTAAGTACAAGAGCTATCATGCAGTTTCATTCCACTTTAATATTTGTAGAAAATAAAGAATACAAGATCTTTTATTAGGCAATAGTGAGTGGAAACATATTTTAAGTCTATACCAGACAGATATTTTGAAGCAGTTCAGATAGGCATCTCCCTAATTCAGACTTATAATGAGGAAGAAGCACAATCAAACTTGCATGATGCTATTATTATAGCCAATCTTAATAAAAGTAGCATTACCCTTCCTGTGTAGTTGATTTCTTGGTCTAGTCTACCTAGTAGGGTTGACAATATTGTTCTTCAGTCAGATCACATGTGGCCCCCAGTTCTAGTTTTCAGCATCCTAAGATTGTTTTGCAGATGTCTACTTTTGGTAATGAGTTTTCATTTTAAAAAAACAAACCATTGAAATAAATCTAACTCACCTACAAAAATTGGAGTTGAAAATTCCAGCCCCAACTCCTGTAGTGAATAGTTAAGGTTAATGGCAATCGGAATCCTGAAAAAATCTGGAGTATGCTATGTTGTAGAAGATTGTACTGTAATCTGCAAAATTCGGCATTATTGAAGCAGGGTTGATATAACACTACTTCTGCTTCTTACAAATCATGAAGTTTCTAACCTACAGTACGTTGTTCAGAGTTGCCATTGATTGTTTAAAAACTGAAATTACTTTAAAAAGAAGAAAACAAAGAAGGAATAATTATCATTATTTAGCATGAAAAATTACCTCATCTAAAGATCTGAACTTATCTGGCATAGGCAATCGGAAGGTGAATTAGAATAGACCAAAGAAAATATTTGTCATAGAGCAGCTAATTAAACTGGCATTCACAGGATATGACACTGGATACCAGTGGATACAAACAAAAATTAATGAAGAACAGATTGTATCAAAAGCTGTTAACCTTGGAGACGGAAAGTAATTTCCAACCTCCAAATATCGAATTGGTAGGGGAAATATTGGAAGTAGGCTATTTCTCCACTTCCTGCTGAGAGCATTCCAGGATCACCTGGTTGTCTAAGAAACAAAATGCTAGAGGAAAATGGGACTTCTGACCTACCATGATCTTCTAACCTATTTATGGCATTATGAACTACCCTGTAGAATAGACTACTAAGAAGCTGCCTAAAGAGGAAGGAAGTACGAAAGCTCTCCATATTAGATTTATTTTTTTTAGCCTGCTGAAGTACAGTGCACTTAATTTGCTAACTGCACACCCAGTGAATATTTGGGTTGAAAATCTACTTTGCTTGTGTATTAAGTGTTACATTTTGTGTATGCTATCTTATACATGTGTGGTACAGAATGTAGCCTTTCTTGCTTTCAGCAGAATTCATGTTCATTTCTCTGTGTGTGACTCCTCTGTAAAAGCTCTTTCACAGAGCAGAATAGAGCTGCTGAATTTGATAAAATCATGGTGGACTTAAAATAGGAAGGATACATTGATACTGATATTACATTAACAACTTTTCGCATTCCTTTTTGGCCTCCCAGGGAATGGTAGCCGTATCAGGAAGTTTATCAGTACTCCTGGATTCAATTATTTGTGCTCTGGGCCCTTTGACTTGTCTCACATCCCAGTTACCTGAGCTAAATGGCTGCCCCAAACATGTTTTGGTAAGTTACACTTAATTACCAAGCTGTCTTATTATGTCTTAAAATTTGTGCAGAGCGTAACAGAGATCCCATTCAGTACAGTAGTTGCATTCTGTGCTGCAGATGCAGCGGCAATGGACAGGGCTGGGTCATGGGGATAGCAGGTGGCAGGAGGTTGGCAGGCAGTCAATCAAAAGGGCAGAGACAGTGGGAGAGATAGGCCGGTGAGTATTATATGAAATGGGAAATTGTCACATCTATTTCAGCCATTGTTGTTGTAAAACAAAGTAAATAGGAAAAACTATTACTGAACCAAAAATTGAAGATTTGTTGTCAATTTGGGCAATGCAGAAGTGGGGCTAGGAAGCCACAAGTTGCCTTTGATGAGGCTTTCCTTAAATATTCTATTCAAGCAAAAAGTGTTTCACATTGTAATATTCATATTGAATTAATTTAATGTTTCTGTCTTTTCAGTCAAACACATTAGATAATATTGCCTACATAATGCCCGGTCTTTGACAAAAAAAGTGAATATGGAAAATAATCTACTGCCATGCTACTGGTGTGTACACATATATATTGCGTTCTTCAAGTCTCAACCTACAGAATTTTAAAGTCTTTTGTCAATAACTGTTTAACTTGATTTTATGAAAAAAGTCCAGAACTTAAATTTGCAAGAATTGGAGGATATTTTAAGTCTGTGTGTTTCTACGTAACTAGAATTTAGTAATTTTTTTATATATCAGCCGTAATATAAAAGGAAAAAGATATATTGAATTATTTTAATTAGAAATGTCAAGCAAGTTTGGGGCAAACAAGTACCATGGACCCAATACCATTAATATTTTAGCTATAAAACAGAGCCCTGGTGGTGCAGTGATTAAAGTGCAGTGTTGCAGGCAAACTCTGCCCAGAGCTTGGAGTTTGATCCTGACAGGGCTCAAGGGCCTTGGTGGCTCAGGCTGTTAAATGCCTGCACTTAAGATCCAGCTGTCTACAATTACTGTAGGCTAGAATCCCACCAGCCTCAAGGTTGACTCAGCCTTCCATCCTCTCGGGGTAGGTAAATTGAGGACCCAAGATTGTTGGGGGCAATTAGCTGACCTTGTAAATAAGGTAATAAGCAGGCATATACAATGGAATGAAGGCTATTGCTGAGCACACTGGGTTGTATCCCAAAAAATTGTAAGCCGCCCTGAGTCTTCAGAGAAGGGCGGCATATAAATGTAATTTAAAAAAAGGTTGACTCATCCTTCCATCCTCTCAAGAACGGTAAAATGAGGGCCTAGCCCTAGATGTTGGGGCAATATGTAAATAATGCTTCAACACTGTAAACTGTCCTGAGAGTGATGTAAACACTATGGGGCAGTATATAAGCCTAAATGTTATTGCTACTGCTGTAAAATAGTACTTCTTTAAGTGGAGACAATGGAATGGAGAAAAATAATATACATGTTCAAATTAATGATGGGGAGAAATTGTCCTATCCCTGAAGAACTGTTCTTAGGAATTAGAATTAAGAATTAGGAATTCTTATTAAATGTTGCATTCATTGATTGTCAGGGCTACATGCAAATTTGAGAGTGAATGAAATCAAATCATTAAAATGGTTACTATTTTAATGTGACTGCTTAAAGCAGTATATTTTTCTCCACACACACACACACACGTGTTTTAATAAGTAGCAATGAGGTACTAATTCATGTTCATTCAAGTTTTGAAGCAATTCTTCCAAATCATTTTCAAAGCATATGTAGCACTAGCAATTACAGTATAGAAATGTAGTATTTTACACAATGTTCAGATTTTGAGAGAAAAGGAAGATCTTTAGCCTACAATTCCAAGCTCCAAATTCTTCACATTTAGATAGTGACTTCTGAAACAGTAGCTAAAAATATTGTCAAAGAAGGCAAGAGCATTCCTCCAATTACGCAAATTCCAATTTAGCATTCTTATTACCAGCAAATCGCCTTCTTTCTCTTATGGTGCTAATATTCATGTATAGGCAGTTAGAGAGGTGATATTGAAGGATTTATTAATAAGAGGAAGAGAAATCTAATGCCTCAGCACAGGCTTTAGCACTCTGAATCTGTTCTTCTCTAGGAAAGCACTTCCATAGGATTAAGTATGGCATTCTTAATATAGGCATTTACATTTTTGGGTATGTATTTTTGTATATAGTTCTAATTAGAACACAAAATGTTCCTTCTATTGTTCAGAAAATATGTACAGGTAGTCCTAAATCTATGGCCAAAATTGAGCCCAACATTATGTTGCTAAATGAGACAGTTGTTAAGTGATGTTTGCCTTTCTTGCCACAGTTAAGTGAATCACTGTAACTGTTAAGTTAGTAATGCGGTTGTTAAGTGAATCTATCCCCATTGACTTTACTTGTCAGGTCACAAAAGGTGATCACATAATCTGGGACTCTGCAGTGGTCATAAATATGAGTCAGTTGTCAAGCATCCAAATTTTGATCACACGATCAGAGGTTGCTGCAATTGTTATAAGCGTGAAAAATGGTCATAAGTCACTTTTTTTCAGTGTAGTTGTAACATCAAATGGTCATTAAACAAATGGTTGTAAGTCGAGGATTATCTGAATTGGTTTTATGACCTATACATAATTGAATGTCATGTTATAGTAAGTATTGATTCAAAGGAGATTTTGAATTTTTAAAAAAGTATTCATATGACACTAGTAATAGTCCACAACTTACAACCATTCATTTAGAAAATGTTCAAAGTTACAACAGGATGAAAAAGTGATGTATGACCAGTCCTCACACTTAAGACCATTGCAGAGTTCTCACGATCATGATTGGATGCTTTGTGACCGGCATATATTTATGAGGATTGCAGCATCCCAGGGTAATGTGATCGCCATTTGTGATCTGCCCAGCAGGCTTCTGACAAGCAAAGTCAATGGGGGAAGTCAGATTCACTTATAACCATATAACTTTTGTCATATAAACTTATCACATAGGATTTAAAAATCTTAAAACAACAGGAAATGAATAATTTTGAATCCAAGATTAAATGTACATCACTTTTCTCGGCTCTTAAAGTAGTTATTTTTCTAATTGGTAGACTATTGACTGATTTTCTATCATTTCATCTTAAACTTCCTCTAAATAAGGAAGTAGCTGTCCCCATTCCTACCCCTAGTTCAGAAGTGACAGACTAGTTCAGCAGCGTCACAGTGGCATCATGTGACATATGACCTTTTCCCCTTTTGCTAAACTGGGCATGGCTAGCGTGTGACGCATCCGGGCCACAAGTTTGACAGCCCTGCCCTAGTTAAACTTGATGATTAAAGTACTACGTGCTAAAAGCTAGTGACTTGAGGTTTTAAAAACTTCCTCAGATTTGATGTTATTTGAAAAGTGCTACAAACCACCAGATATATCACAAAAGCTAGAAAAACAAGGTAAGCACAGAAGAGTCAGAAATAATTGCCTTCTTCAGAAATAATTGCCTTCTTTCAGTGGCTGAAATAATCTGTCAATTACAAAGGCTTTAATTCATAGACAGTCATAATATGTAGCTTAAGTTTTCAGCATCTTGGATTAAATAGAAGATCTGTTTCACATTTACCATTTGCGATGTGGTAGAGATGATGTTTTTAAACACACAAATGTACTTGATGTACCTTTATTTAAAATTTGTACACATTTGTATAATACATATCTTGTCATATTTGATAGTGAAAACTTTTGAACCCAAATGCTTTTGTTTTTTATATATTTGTTAGTTTCTGCATTTAACCTTCTTGCTATTGTACATAAATGTTTTTATACCTAGAAATTTCATTTTGATTCATTTCTATTTCCTCCCATTAATTCATGTACAGGTTTTTCAGTATCAGAAAATTTTCTAGCCCTCTGCCATCAGTATGACACTATCCTTGTATGATAATCACCTATATATGTCCTGTAGGACTCTGTATTCTATGCCATTTTTATTTTGCCTGAAGGGTATTACAGTTTGAAATTCAATCAGTGTGTCTACCAGGAACAGTTGTTAGAAATTTTTTAGTTGTAAATGTGTTTGTCATAATTTTCATGTGAAGTTTGCTAGCATTTATAACAGTCTGGATTCTGAAGTGGAAAAGCATAGTACAGGTAATCCTCAATTTATAACAGTTCATTCAGTGACTGTTCAAAGTTACAAAGGCACTGAAAAAATGACTTATGACCATTTTCACACTTTTGACCTTTGAAGCATTCCTATGATCATGTGAACAAAATTCAGATGCTTGGCAACTATTTCATACTTATGACCATTGCTGTGTCCCAAGATCATCTTTTGCAACCTTTTGATAAGCAAAATCAATGGGGAAGCCTGATTCACTTAACAGTAGTTAAGTAGTTTTAATTGTTTTAATTTAATTTTTAGTAATTTATAGACTTGTTGTTTAATGTTTTTTATTGTAAATGTATTCTCTTTTTATATGTTACCCTGAGTCCTTAGGAGAAGGGCGCATACAAGTCTAAATAAATAATAATAATAATAATAATAATAATAATAATAACAACAACCATATTACTAACTTAACAACTGGAGTGATTTGCTTAACAACTATGGCCAGAAATAATAATAATAATAATAATAATAATAATAATAATAATAATAAATGACTTGTATGCCGCCCTTCTCCCTAAGGACTCAGGGCGGCGAACATTAAAAAAACCATACAATTCCAATAAAAATAAATTAAACCGATACAAGTCTAGAAATCAATTAAAAATTAAAACAATTAAAATAACCTGCCCCAGGTCCATCCAGACCGGCCAGGTCTTCAGGTCTCAGCAGAAGGAGCGGAGATCAGGGGATCGTAAAATGGAGCAAAAGTCACTTAACAAATGTCTCACTTGAAAACAAATGCTGGGCTCAATTGTGGTCATAAGTTGAGGACTACCTGTACTGTATTTACTTAAAATAATGAGAACTTGAGCCTGTAACAGATCAACATGTAGATATATTCTTACATTGTTTTTGACACAAACTTGACTTGTTTTAAAATGGAGACATTTGTCCCCATATGCATTAGTATATCAAGCATTTTTGCTATTAAAATTATTAGCAAGATGCTTTGCTTTTGAAGTGTTATTTCTATTTCCACATTAAATGACAACTAGACAATAAAATACTGAAATATTAGCACTATGCTCATGATGCAAAATATCTTGAAATCATCAGTAATCCAATATTGCTGTCCTGTTAGATTTAAAATTACTTTTTCAGTTGGCTGCATTATATATATATGTATACTGTACATGTAACTTTTCTGATAAAAATTCAAACAAGTTACTTTCCAGTATTCCAGTAGATTTAGAGCTTTGCATTTATGGCTGGAGGTTGCAAATGTACTTTTAAAATTTATAATCTTAAATTCATTTGAATCAGGATGAGAATCCAGACATTTTCTCAATGCTTTACTGAGTCAACTCTAGAGTGATTCTTTCCTGCCTTCAGTTGATAAAAGTATTTAGTTTAATGTAGAAAGCTACAGATAACTCCCTGAACATATGGGTTTGGATGAAAAAACAGTCCGATCACTTTGGCATCTATAATTATTTAAACCAGAGGTCTCCAAACTTGGCAAGTGGAAGACTTGTGGACTTCAACTCCCAGAATTTCTCAGCCAGCATAACTGTAAGACTTGTGGATTTCAACTCCCAAAATTCCTCAGCCAGCTGGCTGAGGAATTCTGGGAGTTGAAGTCCACAAGTCTTACAGTTGCAAAGTTTGAGGACCCCTGATCTAAACGTTGTTACTGAAAAAGAACTGAGACATTCGGGGAATGGAGGATACCTCAGCTCGGTCCTAGTGGCAGCAAAGCGCCTTTTTACTGATAGGTTTACAACTTCATACGGCCTTGATCGCGGCACAGCGAAATCGAGTCCGTTCAAGCCGCTTTCTCCTGAGCAGGCCCTCGGCGGAAGCTACCAATACTGCGATGACCGGGAGCTGCTTGGGTCCCAATTTGCGACCTATAATTATGGCATCATCCAATCGTCGCCGCTCGCTGTCACCAGGTAACAAACCCTTCCCTACAGCAAGGGGGAAAAGACTACAATTCCCAAGCGTGCTTGCAAGGACATGCCTCCCCCGGAATTAGGAAATCTTATTGCGGGCGAAGATGTTTAAGAGCGGGCTGTGCCCACATCCCGCCAACCCGCTTCGCCCATCAGATTTCCGCGTTCAACTCCGCTCGACAAAGGAGGCGCTTAACACTGCGGGGTGTGTCGCAAGAGCAAAGAACCAAGCACGCCCCCTGCAGCTCAGAGCGGTCACGTGACCCACTCGTGGCCCTGTCAGCTGATCTCTGCTAAGCCGTGGCGGTCGTCTAGTTGGTGATGGAGTTTCTTCTCGGCAATCCTTTCAGCTCTCCGGTCGGACAGCGCATTGGTAAGTGGCCGCCTGATTCTTGCCTTACTCTTCTACACTGCCCTCCCCCGCCCCCGTGTCTCCCGACTTCGACCGTGACTGTAGCTTTAAACTCCGGATTTTACCTCAAGTCAATGTCTAACTGCGGGAGGGGCGGAGCTTATAAACCACAGAGGCGGGATTTAGATTTTTTTTCTTCTGGCCGATGGGGATAGGACATTCTTCTGACGGACAGTTCGTATTGATCAATGGGCTATGATCGAGGAGGCGGGTTCTTGGGGGGAAGGCCTTGTAAGCCAATCCTGTCGCGGTAAGAGTATGGAGGGGGGTCTCGAAGAAGGGATAAAGTTTGTTTATTTAAAGGGGACGCGCCTCTGGTGCGAACGTCACGCCCTCTGGAAAGCTGGTCGCTGTCTGCAAACGGTTGAGATCTTCGAAGCCTGCCCTTCAGTTGCTTTCAAGTTTGAGGAAATGGCTCATGTCGCAAAAGCAGGAATTGGCAAACTCTGAATGGGCGGAGGCCTACATGCTTGCTTCCTCTGGTCTTCCCAATGACCGTCCACATGGAGCAGACAATTCCATCTCTCCTAGGTGCACGGAATTTTTCAGTCTGTCCTATGGGGGATGGCATTGAGTGGGGCACAAAATGAGAAATGGTTGGCTGTTCGGAGCACTAAACCAATTAAAGAACAGTCCTAAAGTGTCCTAAGCAGAGGAAAATCTTTCTCTCTTAGCAGACACAGCATTTAAGTCACTGATGACTTATGGCCTTACTGCTGTTGCTGAGTCGCACCTTTGAAGCCTTGCTCATCTTTCGTCATACAAGCTGGGGCTCGTGGGAAGTGTAGTTCTCAAATGTTTGCAGAGTTACATGTTCTCTGTTGCTGGCTTGAGAATTCACAAAATTGTCCTTAGCTGTGCCTGGTAGCTAGGTTTAATCTTTGTTCATGTTTAATACAGAACACTTAATGGTCTAATAATCGGCTTTTTTTCTTATTTTTATGAATATGTTCTAAATTAAGGATCTTAGGACAGGTTTCAGCAATGGATCCTATACTTCAGGGCTGTCAAACTTGCAGCCTGCAGGCCACGCCCACCCCCAGTTTAGTGAAAGGGGGAAAAGTGATACGTCACATGATACCATTTCGTCACAAGTTTGACACCCCTGCTATACATGGTCAAGAATGCCTATTGGGTGAGAAAATAGTGACATTGTTTCATAAATCCTTCCTTCCTTTATCTGGAGGAAAAGTGCTGTAAGTAGTCTTTAAAAACTAAGGCATTACTAGAAGATCCACTTCTTGATGTTGGGGTTCTTATTTCAGATTGTGTGGAAAGAGGAGACATTGCCAGGGTCAGTGGATGTGTATTGTATCTATTATATAACCATGCAAGCATATAATTTTGTAAGTAAAAAGCATATCACACGAGAATCATCTCGCTATTCTACAAGTATATATTTTTCTTGTGGCATCATGATCTCAGAGTTCTGTTCTGTAGAATAGCTCTGAAGCAGCAGACACAGAACCTGTTCTATGTCTGCTGCTGGTTTGGCTTGCCCGCCCACCCAGGCTCTTACCTGACCTTTATTTCCTGCTTTTTCAACCTTTTTCAAGCTTTGCGTGGCACAGCTGCAGTTGAAAAAGCAGGAAAAAAGTGCTTTTTCAAATGCTGCGCACTCACACGCAGGGCTGCTCAGCTATCCAGGCAGCAAGCTGACAATGTTATACATGCACACACAGTGCACATCAGCAAAACATAAAATCACCGAACCGGTAGTTACACCGGTTGGATCCCACCCCTGCATGATCTGTTTCATTCACAAAAATCCCATGTGACTTAACTAAAATATACTTTTGATTTAAATCTGAAGTTAAACTTTCTAAATAAGATCTTTGCCTAAATTCATATGCACGTACCAGTATATGCTGTTCATAATGCTGGGTAAAATCTAGATATTAAAAGACATTAAAATCAACTGAAACCAAATATGATATAAATCTGTTTCACTGATTTCCATGCTTTGCTTCATTTTATTCAACTCACCAATATAATTGTATGTTTGAAATATAATTTAAACTCCATATTTTGGAATGTGCTTGGATGGTAATAAATGTTAAAAGCATTAACTGATAAAACCCCTTCTGTCTTTAGTGGATAAAAATGCATAATAGTTTTTGATGATATCTGAGTCCTTGGAATCTAAAACCTTCATAACCGGTAATTCTTAACACTTTAGTAATGTGTCATAAATTGCCAAATCTCCACACCCTGACAGCAGGCTAACATAGATCTTGCTGAGTTTGCCTGTAAGAACTGAGGCAATACTCACACATATTACTTGTTTGGAATATCAAATTTGCTGGCACATTTATTTTTGTGGTCTTCCAATTAGAATTGTTTGTTGTTGTCAGGTGAGATTTAAACTGCTTTGTTCATTCCATATAGAAGCTGTGTGGCCTGAGTTAGACTTCTAGTTGTTGATGGTTCTAATTACAGCTTCTGGAGCTAAATTTAACATCTACATCATTCACATCACTATTGAGGGCCTTGTGTCTTAGAAAAGCTTCATAAAAGGAATAACATTCAGTTGTCCTTGTTTTTCCCCAATTCAAATGCAAAAAATATGAAATGTTATAACTCAAAATCTATTTCATTGATATATGAGAGGAAAAATGTGTTTATTTGATAGGATGAGGCTCTTTTATGAGGTCTCAGTCTAAAGAGGTGTTCAACAGAACGTTCAACACAGCCATACATGAGAACTGTGGAATGAGTTAGAATCGGGCCAGTGGTTTTCATTTTCAGCATAATGCACAGTCATAAGGAAACCAAAGAAGTTGCTAAGATAATACCAGTTTGCCATGGACAGTCTGCCTTGCTATCTCATGTTCTGTATTTCTCAGATTTGGAGAGCAAATAAGCTTGTTTCCTGAGTTACAGGTGCTCCATGGACCCAATAGGGATATTGGGTTTTTTAAATGTAGAACTATTTATCCAAGATGGTATGAGGACTCCTGCCTTGGGCACAGAATTGGACTTCAACCCTATCATCATACAAATTGCTGCTTTCGAAATGTATCCAAATACAAACTCAGCAACTATTGGCCCTCATGTCTTTAGTTAGTAATGGGAAGGGGATAATTGAGAAAACCCCATTTTGGTAGCAGTGGCTTGGATGGAAGACGTTGGTTCCAGAAGCTATAATGGCATTTTTTTCTTCAGAAAGGACACTAATGTATTAACAGTGGAAATGAATGTTTTTAAAATACATGTTCTGCTAAATCCTAGAAATGAAGTAAGTTATCCGTTTTTTATATTTTTCATCAAAATTGGATATTAAAAAGAACTTTCATCAGATGGCAATACCTAGTTGACAATAGTTCTAATGTGGTCAGATCCAATTAGTAATTTGACAGGAGATCAGCAGGAAATTCCAGGACTCTAAGCCAGACAGAAAAATCAGGAGAAAAAAAGTTTGATGAATATGTTTCATAGTCCCTCAAAGTTGAGCCTGGCTGGTAGGACACTTTACTTTTTATTTAAAAAACATATTTTAGGCTTTACTCAATTGTTTTATATACACTATAATTTAAATTCACCTACTGGATTTTGTTATTTATTCCCAGAGCTTATGTAGGTGGACATGGTATTTCCATGTTTGATTAATTACTTCTGTCCCATTTTGCATTTCCTGGAAATAAATATCTTCTGGAATATCTTTAAGATACTCAGCCTAGATTTTATATCTATAAAAATAGCTCAATTTGTCCTATCATATTTATTTCCATTTTTGTGCATTATTGATAAGCATAACATTGAAAAATGGTATTGTATATTAAACCTACTGACATAGATTTAATATACAATGATTACCAATTTTCAGTGTTATGCTTACAGAAGTCTTATAAGAATTGGCCATTCCAGTAAAATATGTAGGAACACAGAATAAGGTTTATTGGCTTGGCAAGGATTCTTGGTAAGTTTGTAACTCAATACAATTTTGAATGGGTAATTTTTCCCAGAAAAATTAATTCTTGAGCATCATTTTTAAAACCATATAATCTAACTGATAACAATAGAGAGTTATGTAATCTCTGAAGATTGTTTAATAATGACTTTATTGTCTCTTGTTGCACTAACTGCAATTTTCTTGTGTTTCAAGGTCAGATTCACAACACTATGCTATAATCTAGATTGGAGTTTAGCAATTAAGGGACCATTAGAGACAGGCCATTCCAGTCTAGAAAGTGTTGCAACCAGGCATACTTGGTCAGCTATAGGCCTAGTACATATGTGGGGCATGAGTAAAGAAGGTGACCTTTTAAACTTCAATAAAAATACAGTAAATAAAAAAGAAAACGACCTTAATGAACAGAGGAAAGCTCCATTACTAGGACAACAAGGAGATAAATATTACTTAAGCCCAGATGATGGGAAAGTGTTAGGAAAACTTATCAGACAGATGCCCCTCTATTTTACATTAACAGAAAAAATGGAGAAGCACATTCAGATTTGTAATATTCTGTCTTGATACGCATCTTAAGATACCAGTCTTAATAAAAATAATAGCTTTAGATACACATGGTATCTGTTTCTTAGTCTGGACTACCTTATACTGCTGACAGTGAGCAAGAGGAGCACAAGTAAGTTGTACTCCTAGTTTTTTCAAAGAAAGTACAGCTCCATCTAGAACAGTCTTCCTCAGCCTATTTATGCTGCAGGATTTGCAGATCTCAGGGAACTCCTACATAAAAATTATACCTACAGTTAGTATTGTTTGGTACATGAAGATTTTTTTCAATCAAACTCATCAACCCTAACAAACTCAAGCTCAATCAACCCTAGCAACTTAATCAAGGAGAGAAGCAACCTAGAACTAAGAAGAAATTTCCTGACAGTTAGAACAATTAACCAGTGGAACAACTTGCCTCCAGAAGTTGTGAATGCTCCAACACTGGAAGTTTTTAAGAAGAGATTGGACAACCATTCGTCTGAAGTGGTGTAGGGTTTCCTGCTTGAGCAGGGGGTTGGACTAGAAGACCTCCAAGGTCCCTACCAACTATGTTATTCTATTATATTCTAAACCTGTCACAGATCCCTGGGATTTCATGGAAGAATCCCAGTGAGAAAATATGATCTAGAATCAGAGACCTACTAATTTCTTGAACCATGAATTTTCAGTGTTGGAATTGAAATTCAGTTTATAAACTTTATGCAGCACTATGTATCCAGGTACTAATCCTAATCCCACTACTATGTGTATTGTGAAATCAAGTGGCACCTAAATCTGATAAATTAAACCTTCTGAGTAATGATGGAGGGATAGAGTTGCTTCGTAATAGCATATTTGTGACACTCTGTTTCAACAACTTAATAATTTAATAATTTCTACCAGTGGCTTTTTATAAGTATTGTTTTATTATCTTATCCAATCAATTAAGAAGCAGACTTTAGGGCCTTTAGACTTCAAAAGACCTAGGACCAGAATGTTAGTAATTTGCCCAGAAGCAGGCAGGAGAAAGATCTCCAATGCAGCACTCTTATATATCTAATATATTTTAAGCGTATTGGTTTCACAGCTTTCAGTTAATAGTATTCATTATTTTAAAAACTGAACCACACCTTGGAAATCCCAAGAAGCTCTGGCACCTTCTAAGTGTTTCAGTTTGCTAGATGACTGTGGTGCTAGACTGTTATTATCACCTTATTACAGAAATTCATCCAGGAAAAATAGGTGGCATTTTTAATCTGCTCTTCTGAGTGAAATTTCTTTTTCTTTCATTTATCCTGTTTGTTGCTTGCTTGTGTATTACTGTGGATAACTTCTCCTCTTTTCCATTAGCTAATTACTTGTTATTACCAGCTAGTACTGGTTTAAGTCTAGACATCCACTTTTTGGTGGTGATAGTGGTGGTACTTTTTTTATATACCGGCAGTAGTCTTCCCTGAACTTAAATTTATTTGTTTGCCAAAGCAATTGAGACTGCACTGATTGTGGGGTTAAACATTAGCACTAACAGCTTGTTGGTCATCACCCTGGCATTAGCAACATTGTGGAGAGAATACAATCCATCTACACTATAAGACCCTTTTGTGTACATTATTTTCTCTGAAGAATCTTTCATACGTTAAAATTGTGCAGTATTTGATTCCAAAATAGGCAAAGATGGTTTAGATTCAGTATGGGCACCATGTCCTTTTCTACAGTGTGAATCTAGTCATGCAGGCTCAGGAAAATACTGAGTTCAGGATGTACTACAGAAGTAGTGGCAGAGTGCAGCTACATATTGCCAACTCCTTATTGCCTCTATAACATCTCTGAAATCAAGTATTTTCCTGAGCCTGCACATCTCTGGAGATGGCAACTATTGAATAGACTATTATAACCAAAAGCTGGATAAGCAAACAAAGCAAAATATCAAAGGGTTTTCAGCAATAGGCCACATGATTAATGACTGGGATGGAGGAACACAGTCGCCATATTAATGTATGGTCAAGGTTTAATTATTGTTTAGAGTTTATGTTTTGTTGTATGTAATTGTTCTAATATGCATAGCTTTTTCTGTTCATTTACTTATTTGTTTTGATAAGATTTTTATAGTATCACTTCATTGTACTATTTGGGTTTTTTTCTTTTGTTATAGTTAAAAAATTTTTAAAGAGTTACCGCATGACTAAAGACTGATAGCAAAACATATAGTGACTGTATCATGGGAGTAAACAAAAGGATTACTAGGCACCGTAACTGATTGGCTTGGTCCCTGCTGTATGACCTAAGGAGAATGGGCCCTACATCTAGAGATTTTTTTCAAGAGATATTCCATCTTTAATTTTGGACAAGATCTAAACTCGTTTACTCTGAAAGGGTCCTTTATGATTCACAGCTCCTATTTAAGGAGCAAGAAAAGATCTAGGCCAACTCACCACAGCCTCTGGACAAGAACACTAATATCAGAAAATTAAAAGAAAGGATGCAAAAGGAAGACAAAATGAAATGTGAATGACAAAAATTAAAATAATGTTTTAATTATTTTAAATAATTAAGTTGAATTGGCCGCAATGTGTTGGCCCATTCCATTCTAGGTTAGGCAGCTCCAATTAATGCATTAACTGCAAACTTTCCCAGAACAGAAGATTTTATAGCCATTCACACTTTGGTTCATTTGTTCTCTTGCAACACCATGTACACTGTGCTATTGTTGAAGACCATTAGAAAGTTATCATTGGCCCAGAATGGAGCAGTTCAGATAGTTATGGATGTTTCTGTACATTGAGAACTGCACTGATGATCAGTTGACTTTTGTGTTAATTTGAGATGATGGTTGTCACCCTTAAAGCCCTGTATGATTCTATATAACAGATAAATGTCTTGAGGACTGGCTCCCAGTTGTATTTGTCCATTCGATACCATCAGAAAGAGTAGACTTCAGGAATCCCATCAGAAAGGACTGAGAAAGTATACTTTCTCAACTGCCTCCTCTTATCTAAAATATTTTTCCTAAACTCTGATTGGCCTCAGTCTTGCTAAGATTCAAGAAACCTATCAAAATCTGGCTCTATTAGCAGACCTTAGATCTGCTTTGAGAATGTATTCATTTAATTGAATTATATTTATTCTCTGGTGCACTGTGAATGTTACCAGTTGTAATGATCTTGTTATACTGTTGTTGTTTTTTCAAACAAGTTTATGTGTATTTGATTTATAAACCTCTCAGAGTCAGCAATGGCTGAAGCTGTATAGAAGCCTAGTAAATTGAGTAGTAGAGATTGCTATTTTTTTCTATTTCCACAGAGAAAGCTACTGATGGCTCCTTACAGAATGAAGATTGGGCTCTTAACATGGAAATCTGTGACATCATTAATGAGACAGAAGAAGGGTAAGGAAACAAGTGCTGAAGTCAATAGCCATTTTCTGGATAGGTTCACTGATGATTTTGCATTAGCCTAGCACATTTTCTGAGAACCTTAAAGACACACCAGCTCAGGAAAACGTAACAGGGAGCATTGGTATAAAACATAAAAGCTCAATGCTGAGTCTTGTGATGATTTTCAAAAAGGAGGATACTGCTCAAACACTGTTTTTGTTATTGATGCCAAAAATTCCATTACTAAGTCGTAATACTTTGCACAAGGATAAAATCAATCTTATAGGCATTTCCTGAAATCTTAGAAAATAAAAATATTCTTAATTCTCTCGTTAATATATTTTTCTTTAGGTCTGTTAATTCTTTAATTCAAATTATCTCCTTTCACTTTTTAGTGCCTCATTTTCACGTATCTTCATTAAGTTTAGGAGTCTTGGTTCTTTAATTCATGTGAACAAAAATGTGGGGGACGGAATCGTTTAATGTATTGCAAAGAAGAATTGCTCTTTTTGTGCTTTGGTGATTCCAGGGTCTAACTGAAGAAGAACAAACCTGATTCTGACTCTTATTGTCTGGCAAATTGCAAGCATATATTTTGTTCGTTTTTCAATGTTAATACTTTTATTATCTGACCTTTGCTATTGTTAGGCCCAAAGATGCTTTTCGAGCGATAAAGAAAAGGGTTGTTGGAAATAAGAATTTCCATGAAGTGATGCTGGCTTTGACGGTGAGTATGGTGCAGATTTCTCAGTTACGGTAGATATAGAAAATCTATCCACCCTTTGAAATGTCAAGTTTTTGAGATGAAAAAAAAAATCAGATCAAGGTAGTTCATTTCAGAATTTTTTCCATGTTTAATATATAAGCTATACAATTCAATTGAAAAACAAACTCAAATTTTTAAGGGGAAAATAATAAGAAACCAGAATAATGTAGCTGCATAAGTGTGCACATCTTTAAACTAATATTTTGTTGAAGTACCTTTTGATTTCATGTCAGCATTCAGTCTTTTCCCACATGCTTTTGTCAGACCTGCTAATAGGTTTTTGCAAAATGTAGCTGGCCTTGGATGCTTTTCTTTGTGAGAAGAGTCTCTCTTTTGCCATTTACCCCACAGCCAAGGCAAATGATTAATTGGGAGATTGTTGTCAAATGTAGTACACAACTTGCTCAAAATTCCTGCAGCTCCTTTAATGTCGCCATAGGCCTCTTAGTAGCCACTCGGACCACTTTTTATCTTGTTTTTTCATAAATTTTGGAGGGATATCTGGTTTTTGATGATGTTGTTGTTGTGTCATATTTTCTCCATTTGTTGATAACTGGCTTCACTGTGTTCCATGGTATATCCAATGCCCTGCAATTTTTTTGTACCCTTCTTCTGACAACAACAATGATGCTTTCTAAGCTCTTTGCAGACAGTGGCTTTTGCTGTAAAAGGTAACTGAGTAAATGTCAGGAAAATCCTACTAAAATAGCTGAACTTGGTCAGAGTCACTTTAATTGATGGCACATGTATACTGACTACTAGTTACCATCATTCTGAACGTGAATAATTCCCTGGTTATAAGAGGGTCTGCATATTTATGCAGCCACATTATTCTAGTTTTTTAATTATTGTGTTTCTGCATAAAAAATTCAGTTGTTTTTCAGTTGAATTCTATAGCTTATATGTTGTATTAAAAGTGGAGGAAATTCTGAAGGGATTTTCCAATATTTGAGGGGGTCATACAAAGATGAAGGGGTTAAACTATTTTCCAAAGCATCAAAAGGCAAAACAAGAAACAATGGATGGAAACGAACCAAGGAGAGAAGCAACCTAGAACTAAGGAGAAAATTCCGAATGGGAAGAGCAGTCATCCAGTGGAATAGCTCGCCTTCAGAAGTTGTGGGTGCTCCATCACTATCTGACGAACTGAGTGAGAGGTAGTTGTGCCTCATAGGAGGGTGCTAGCAAGGGGAAAAGCTGTTATAGTTGCTTTACCTTAAGGATATACCTGGAAAAGAGGAGTGACCTCTAACCTAGAATACTAATTTTTCATGTAAGTAATAAGCACAGGTTTTTTTTAAAAGGTATAATGTGAAGATTGTGTGAATTAATTGAAAGGCAGGGCAAATACCTAGAAGGGGCCTAGAGAGCAGATGGAGGTCGACCCGTTCCGGCCCTGACCAAGCCTAGTTAAGAGCCTATCTGCATCCGCAGATAACTGCCCAGCCGCCCTGTTTAGGGTCACCCGCTCTCTCTCCTACAACCAGGGGGGCTGGTGGACCCGTTGCAGGGTCGTGCTGAGGAATTTGGATAATATCTGTTGGATAAGGTCGCTCAGATCCGGGAGGGGCTGAGCTCTACTTTGCAGTGGTCTGATGTCGGAGATACAAGTAGTCTGGCCAATGTGACCTGGACAGAGTTTGATCATGTCTCTGAGGATGAAGTGGACAGGATTATGCGATGGCTGAGCTCCACCACATGTTTGTTGGACCCATGCCCTTCCTGGTTGGTGTATGCCTCCAGGGTGGTCACATGCGGCTGGCTCCAGGCAGTGGTCAACGTTTCACTGAGGGAGGGTTCTTTCCCCACCACCTTGAAAGAGGTGGTGGTGAGACCCCTCCTGAAGAAGCCTGCTCTGGACCCAGCCGTATTGAATAACTTTCGTCCGGTCTCCAACCTTGGTTTTCCGGCGAAGGTTGTTGAGAGTGTGGTGGCTCAGCAGTTTCCGCTTTTCCTGGAGGAAGCGGACTCCCTGGATCCATACCAATCGGGCTTCTGACCCGGGTATAGCATGGAGATGGCATTGGTCATGCTGGTTGATTATCTCTGGAGGGCACGGGACAGGGGGTTTTCCTCTGTCCTGGTCCTGTTAGATCTCTCAGCGTCTTTCTATACCATCGACCATGGTATCCTATTGCGGCATCTTGAGGGGTTGGGAGTGGGGGGCACTGTTCTGCAGTGGTTCTCCTCCTACCTCTCAGGGCGCTCGCAATCGGTGTTGGCAGGGGGGCAGAGGTCGACTCCGAGGGCCCTCACTTGTGAAGTCCCTCAGGGGTCGGTCCTCTCGCCCCTTCTGTTCAACATCTATATGAAGCCGCTGGGTGAGATCATCTGTGGTTTGGGGGTGAAGTATCATCAGTATGCTGATGATACACAGTTGTACATCTCCACCCCAAACCACATCAGTGATCTCCACCCCAAACCACATCAGTGATGCCCTCTCCGTGATATCCCGTTGTGTGGATGTAGTACAGATCTGGATGGACAGGAACATGCTTTGGCTCAATCTGGCCAAGACGGAGTGGTTGTGCATACCGACATCTTGGTCCAGTCAAGATATTCCATCTTTGGTCATGGGGGGAGAGGTGTTGCCCTCCGTGGACAGGGCACGGAACCTGGGGGTTCTCCTGGACTCGCGGCTCAGGTTGGAGGAGTAGGTGGGAGCTGCGGCCAGGGGGGCCTTTGCCCAGGTCCGGCTGGTTCGCCAGTTACGCCCATATCTGGACCAAGATGCCCTGCGCACGATCACTCGTGCATTTGTTACCTCTCGACTCGACTACTATAATGCTCTCTATTTAGGACTGCCCTAGCACACCATCCGGAGGCTTCAGCTGGTGCAGAATGCGGCCACGCGGGTTGTGATGGGAGCTTCCCGGTACTCCCATGTTACGCCCCTCCTGCATTGGTTGCCAGTTGCCCTCCGGGTGAGGTTCAAGATTCTGGTGTTGACATACAAAGTCCTTCAAGGCATGGGTCCAGGATATTTACGGGAGCGTCTCCTGCCAGCATCGAGAACCAACCGCCCTGTGCGGGCCCACAGGCAAGGGCTCTTCGGGGTCCCATCTGCGACTCAATGTTGCTTGGCGGTCCCCTGGGGAAGGGCCTATTCTGTGGCGGCCCCCGCCCTATGGAACCAACTACCTCTGGGACTCCGTTTAGCCCCTGACCTCCGTACCTTCCGCCATGATCTGAAAACCTGGCTCTTCGAACAGGCTGGGCTGTGCTGACCTCGGGGTTAAATTTAGTTAGGATTGGTGGGTTTTAGTGCAATTTGGCTTGTAATATTTAATGTTATTTTTAGGTAATTAATTTATTGTTTGTTTTTAGTTGTTAGCCGCCCCGAGTCCCTTTGGAGAGGGGCCATACAAGTCAAACAAACAAACAAATAAATAAATAAATAAATAAATAAATTTGCCTGCAAAAGAATAATTTTTATTGGCCTAACGTGAAACAATCATACCTTCCTACTTGCCTGTGAACACTAAGGCCAGTTTTTGCAACCAAGGAACTGAATCACTTGGGATTGGTGATGTATAGTATTTTTAAAGCGATAGCTGTAATGTGATCAGGAAATGCAGTAAACCAGAAGTAATTTCTAATACATCTTGTTTGACTTCGCAGGTCCTTGAGACATGTGTCAAAAACTGTGGCCATCGCTTTCACATATTGGTTGCTAGCCAGGATTTTGTAGAAGGTGTATTAGTACGAACCATCCTTCCCAAGAACAATCCTCCCGCCATTGTACATGATAAGGTGCTGACCCTCATCCAGGTAAGTGCATCCCTGTCAATCTTTCTGCATTCAGAGAGCCCTCCGTGTATGAGAACAGACCCACAGTTACTTTGCCTAAACCGCAAGCCAGATTATTTTCATGGCAGTATGTAATATATGCTCATTAAATAGAAGTAAACTTTCTATCCATACTTACTTCAGTTATTCCTGAGGATAACTGAAATCTGAAACATTTATGTACCTTGTAGATTATTCAATTGACCTAATATCAGACCTTATCTTGTATAAAATAATAATATAAATAATATCACACCTTATTTTGTATAAATAATTATGTTACTGTTCATAGAAAGAGGCAAAACACAGGCAACAGTCTGAAGCTATCTTTTTAACTCATGAAACCTACTGTTTCTTTTAGATCTCAGCTAGAGTAGCTTACAAGTTACAAGCCTACATCACAGGGGCTAGAAACTTAACATTGTGGGTGGTGAACAAATTTAATAAACATTTTTAAAAAATTAAAATCAGGTTTTCTAACAGCCGTTTATGCTGCTGGTGTTACCATATATCTAGTAGTCATCAGATCATTCCAGTAGTTAGACTCTGACCAGCCCATGAAGCCAAACACCTTTAAAAATGTTCAAATCTGAAAACGGTTCTCTGCTTTTGATGTACACTCTGCTTTTCTTGCATGCTTAACAAAATCATAAATGTACATGCTTTAAAAAAATAGGAGTTTAAAAATCAAAAATTGTAATGATTTTCCTGTCTTTCTAGTCCTGGGCTGATGCCTTTCGTAGTACACCGGACCTGACTGGGGTTGTGACTGTTTATGAGGACCTGAGGAGAAAAGGCCTGGAGTTTCCCATGACAGATCTAGATATGCTATCACCCATCCATACACCCCAGAGGGTAAATGTTTAATGCACAGTAATTCTTTATTTGCATTACAAAATATTATATGAATAATATATGAAATATGTCTTGGAAGTATTTAGAAATAGTGATGTTGATTTGTTCCATTTTTTTTCTCTTTTCAAATTGATGCATGTTATGAAAAAAAAATGAAAGAGCTGAATGCCAAGATACATCAAATGTAGTGAAAGTAAGCAGATCCCTTGTGTTCAAAGGGGAATGTATTGCTATCATAATCAAAGTCTAAGAACTATATAGAATTTAAGAAACACGCTTCATAACCACTGTAAGACATAGTTGAGAGTTCTGAACACAAACTGCCTGTGCAGTTTTGGACATTTCTCCGAAAGCACACAATCTAGTTGAAAATCTGCTTTGCAACATATTTCATCCTATCTGCTGCTTGCTACTCATGCAGAGAAATGGAAAGAACCAGGCTGCAGTGACTGCTTTGGAAGCCACAGAGAAATAGTAAGGGGAGTGGGAAACACTTAGAGCTGCAAGACTGGCTCGTTATTTAGATAAAAAGAAAACACCATAATTATGGGTAAAAAAACAGCATATAATATACTGGGCTGAATTTTTTTGTAGAAATAATTGAACTGTTCTTTCTCTCCTTTATGGATTTCTCTTTAGACTGTATACACTCCACCAGATTCCCAGCCAGGAGTTATTTCATCAGCAGATTCTCCTCAAGTGATAGATTCAATCCTGCACCCTGTATCTTTACCACAAGTTCCAGAAATTGCAGCTGATGCCTCTATCACACCTACACCAGACCAGGTAAGAACCACACAAACCACTCCCTTCTCTCTATATAAGAGAGTTTCTTGTTGAAGGACATCTTTTTTTATTTACTTATGCAAGTTTCTGAAAAATGGAATCCACACACTTAGGGGCCAGTGTCAAAGGACGTGTTTATCTGAAAGAGCAAGCAGTGCATGTAACAATATCATGCAGATGATTTAGACAGGATATAAGGATTCCTCTCTTTCCTGGGCTGATGGTAAATTGTCTGCAGTTTTATTACCATTTGTCATATAAAGAGGATAGTTTGGCTTTTTTTGCATTCCAGATGTTCAGTATAAAAACATTGCTTCTGAGCAAAAGCCAAGGGAGAGGGAGAATAGCCAGGCTTCCATGTATTATTCACAAATAAGATCACATCCATCAGTACATAGTCACACCCTTTGTCATTTATTCATAATTATCTGCAAAGTTGGAAGTGATGCTTCTTAGCTTCCACTTTTAGCTGTTAGTCTTTAGTTTATACTGACTATAATAACATAACACTGGGGACAAAATTCTAGTTTTTATTACAGCAGGTAGGACACACTCACCTCCTGTAGCTATTTGCAACTGTCATAGAGTTGAAGAATTCAAGGTAAAAGAGGAGTATGTGTTGTTAACTCAAAATCTAAAAATTAATTCAAGGAAATTTCTAAAAATACCCAGGAAGGGAGTAGGAAAATACTAGGCTTATTTGTGCTTAAATTATCACACCTAACAAAACAGAGAAAACATTATAGGCAAGAGCAACCAGACTATACTCGCCAGATAAAGTATTGGTTTGAAAATTAAGGCAACATATTCAGCAGTAATAGAATCAATATTATTGTTTTCAGATTGGAAAATTACACAGTGAATTGGAAGTGGTGAATGGAAATGTAAAAGTAATGTCTGAGATGTTAACGGAATTAGTGCCAGGACAAACTGAACCTTCTGACCTTGAACTGCTGCAGGTAGGAAGTGCTGAAATGTGACATTTATTATTGTTGCTGTGTATATAAGAACTTAATTTAGTTCAATCTAGCAATCACTGAGATGAACCTTAACCCAACCCCAAAAAACTATTTTTTGGATTCATGACCTGGATGAGTAAATATAGATTTTTAACTGATCAGTTATTAGCAGCTGCTTCTTAAACTAGTTTCTTTGGTTCTGTTCTCATAACTCGTATGTTCTTTCTGAGGGTAGGAATTGAATCGGACGTGTAAAGCAATGCAGAAGCGTATATTGGAGCTGATTCCCCGCATCCTTAATGAACAGTTAACTGAGGAGCTGCTCATTGTCAATGACAACCTCAACAATATTTTCCTGCGCCATGAACGGTATTTCTGAGAACATCTTTCCCTTTCTCTTGTTCTTTCTCTTTTTATAAGTAAAGCATCCTTGCTGTTTTCCATTGAAACTATTTCATTGATTCTCATAGGTTTGAACGGCTCCGATCTGGCCAGCCTGCAAAGGTATTTCAGCATTTACTTAGTTTGTTTGAATGATAGCCCACCTTTTTTCCAAAACCTCAGTGGAGCATACATGCCACTCCCTTTACCAATCTGTAGCCTCAAAGCCATCTAGAGAGGTAGTTTGGGTTTAAAGAGCGTGTGGCCTAAAATTATCTATACATTTCCTTGGTTGAGGTTGGACTTGATCCTGGGATCCTGAGTCCTAGTGCAATTCTTTGACCACTGAACCACTCTGTCACTCCTTCAAAGCATGCTCATGAGGTCATATTATTATTATTATTTTAATTACATTTATATGCCACCCTTCTCCGAAGACTCAGGGCAGCTTACAATTTTGGGATACAACCCAGTGTGCTCAGCAATAGCCTTCATTCCATTGTATATGCCTGTTTATTACTAAGCGGCATTTTTACAAAGTCAGCTTATTGCCCCCAACAATCTTGGGTCCTCAATTTACCTAACCCGAGAGGATGGAAGGCTGAGTCAACCTTGAGCCTGGTGGGATTCGAGCCTGCAATAATTACAGGCAGCTGGAACTTAAGTGCTAGGCATTTAACAGCCTGAGCCACCAAGGCCCTATTGATAGGGCCACCACCAAGGCAATATTGATATTGCTAGAGAATAAAATAAAATATATAGTGGCTGCAGCAGCATACTTGAATTTATTTTGTATAGTCCTTCCTGGCTTTACATATTTGTAGTTGGGCTTTTTCCTTCTAAAAGTGATAAAGAAGTTAAAAGTTCTAGTGGCATTTTGCTGGTTTGGTTGTGCCAAAATGTTTCTAATACAGGATGTGTATTCGTTTATGATTCAGGATGCATGTCAGTTATGATACATAAAATTTAATTAAGCTTTGCATTGACTAGATGTAAAGAAAGATTCTAGAAGGATTGCTCATTGGTATACCTTGTTGTTTGGACTAATCCTAAACTAGGACAATAGCTATGATTCAGGAGAAGAGTTTGTATACTCTGTGCTAAAGATCCTAAATTCAGATCTGGCTTTTCTAGATAGAAATGGGCAACTTTTAATTCATATCACCTTTTTTTTTTTTTGGCTTCCATATCCTTGGTTGGATTTCCCTGAAAAATCAGAACACATGATCAGTGAATTGGGAGGCATGTTTTGGAAGAAATGTTACAATCTTTCACAGTAATCCAAGATTAGCAAAATGCATTTTCTTTTCCTTTTTTTCCAAGCAACAAAATGACACAGAGAATGAAAACAGTATGCTTGACCTGGGGCCTAGTATCACACCAGCACAAAAAGTTCCTGAAACTGCCAATACACTTTCATCTCAACTTGCAGGAATTGGTAAGTACCTCAGTTGGATTTGTAGGGCTATAAAATTATTTTCCCCATTCACATTCATAATTCTGGCCATTTGGCGAGCTCTCTCTAGTTTATATACAATTTCCCTATTTTTTAAATAAACAACATTATTTGAAGTAGGCCAACACAAGCAGTAATAGGCAGACTTATTGAGAAATTATTGAAAACCTGAATAGCCATATTTGCCCAAATGCATGCTGTTTAGAAGTCACAATAGATTTTGCTAATAGTTTCTTCATCTGGAAAATTTGCCCACTCCATGTAAGAAAGCTTGATGTTTCTTTTTTCAGATTGATAGGTTCATTACATCCTCATATATTTTTAACATTCTAGATCAGGGGTGGGCAAACCTTTTGACTCGAGGGCCACAATGGGTTCTTAAACTGGACCGGAGGGCCGGAACAAAAGCATGGATGGAGTGTTTGTGTGAACTAATATAAATTCAAAGTTAGATTACTTCACGTAGCCTTCTGGGGAAGCAAGAGAACCCTCTGCTCTTTTGGCTCCGCGGGCCGGATAGAACAGTCGAATGGGCCGGATCCGGCCCCCGGGCCGTAGTTTGCCCACGGCTGTTCTAGATGATACCTTGCTGTCCTTTGCCTTGTAGATCTCGGTTCTAATAGTGTCAGTTCAGGTTTGCAATCCCTCAACAATTCCAGCAAACTGGAAGAAGAGTTTGATATGTTTGCACTGACCCGTGGCAGTTCCTTAGCTGAACAACGCAAAGAGTAAGTGAATATACATATTATATTAATATGGGCAAAAATAATGAATACTGTAAAGCAAACTTTTCAAACAAAGAGATTTGAATGCCCATTTTGGTGTATGTATTCCGGTTTTACTGGTGTCGTTTTGATTTAATTCTATACAAAATGTTGTTTTTATTTTTTAAATGTAGACATAAGTTCAAAAGTTTTCGGCTATCTGCCCTTCCAAATTTTTCTTGTAGAGAAGGAAGTTGTTAATTCAAAATTCCTAAGTCCTGCAAGTAGAAAACAAAAATGGGCAAACCAAGAGACTGAAATCAAGGCTGCCAATATTATGAAAAATAAGTTTTGAAAGTGATGTCACTTGACTCATATAGCATCAGTCTTGCCATGTTGTGTATGAAGTTGAAAATCCTAGTTACCATTCAGAATGGGATTTCCTTTTTGACAATAGATTACGGAATTTCTGGTATTGACTCCTTAAAATTTTAATACAATGATACTAACGAAACATATTTTGTGTCTTATGCCCCAACAATAATGCTAGTGTGGATTTGGGAATTAGATTGTTGAGATTTCAAAAGACTCTTTGTTGTTCTACTCCAAAGAACTAGGACAAACCTGACCTGTAATTAGCACATTCCTCTTTTCCACTCCCTGTCCCCCTTGGCATTTCCTCAGCCTCTAGTGGTTTATATGAATTGCAGCTGCAATAAAATAGAAGGTTTGTTGTTAATAGTATGGACCAAATTAAGAACAGATTTATGAATTAGAGCAGTCTAGCAATGTAACTGTCAATTAAGACTAATGCTTTAGCTACTGTTATGCACCTCCCCTGCTCACTCTGGCTGTAATGGGTTTTCAGAGCCTCTCCCACCCTCAAGGCACTCTTTGCACAGCTTCCTGTCCACTGGGTTCCACATCCTTGGGTCTCCTGCCCGTCATGCCTTGCTACACTGATTTCTTCTGACCTCCAAAAGAGTGCCCAGTCAATGCGACATTCTGCAGTCTTCTTGCAGAAACAGCCTTGTATGTTCTGGAGTGGGCACTATTTGTACAATCTCTCAGAGAGGCATGATTTTCCAAATCATGCAATTTAGAAAATCATGTCCTTCTGAGAGATTGCAAGAATGGCAGCTATTTCCAGAATGGTGCAAGGCAGCCTCTGTAAAAGCCTGTGTGGCACATCAGCTGGACACACTGTTGGAAAAGTGATCTTTGGAGATCTCCTTTCTGAAAGAGAATCAGCTGATGTGCCACGCAGCAGCCTTCCTATATAGAAGCTGCTTAGTGCCATCTTGGAAGCAGGGGCCATTTTGGAAATGACTGCTATTCTTGAATTGTGAGGATTGCGACTGCTTCTAAAATAGTACATGCTTCCAGCATGGCACCAGATAGTTTCTGTATAGGAAAGCCACAGAGCACACAGGCTGATTCTCTTTCGGAAAGGCAGTCTTTGGAAGAGGTGCTGTAAGTGGAACAAGGCCCATCAGGACTCAATGTATGGGACTCAGAGGGACAGGGAACAGGCCAAGGTCTGTAGGGGGCGTGCCAAGTGAAAAGTAGGCCCAAGTAGGACAGGGTTGAGTGGGGGAGATAGGCTGGTGGGGGCAGTTGTAGCATCCCCGAGATCGGTTGTAAGGGTGGGAAATTGTCAAGCTCCTGAATTGTGATCATGTGAGCACGGGGTTGTCACAGCAGTCAGAACTTCGAGTACAATGTTTAAGTCCCTTCGTTCAGGATGATTGTAATTTCAAACAGTTGCTTAACAGATGGTTGGCAGTTGAGGACTATCTGCACCTTATTTGTTTATTTATCTAGGGGTGGTAATACAGACTTTCTGCAAGCTGTTACGCAAGCTAAAAGCATGAGCTGTTGCCACAGCAAATGGCAGAGTTAGCATTTCTCTGAGGAAACTGTTCTGCTTGTTTATCAGAAACTTCTTTGATTTTAATTTTCTCACATATCCTTAATTATCTAGTTATTTGATTATAGTCACTCTATAAAGCAACAGACATTTCCTACAACAGGACAGGCTGTTTTGACATACTCTACTGACACGTTCCTGGTGGTGCAAAACCATCAATTCACCAATAGCTTTAAGATAACCATAATTTTCTTAGACATCGCACCTTCCCTTTCTTCCAAGATGTATTTAATAGGAATAATGGCAGAGCTGATCCACTCTGCAGAATGGCTGTGAAAATTGCACAAAGCATTCTGAATAGCAAAAAAATATGATACGAATTTTAAGTACTATTTATCTGGATTTAATCTTGCAATGATATATGGCTAATTCTGAGGGTCTTGCCTAACTCGGTAGTTCCCAGAAAAACACAGCTGTATCCTGGCATATTTTTCAGACTTGATGGCATAAGATTAAAGCAAGGCTTTGAGTGGCATTGGTGCTAATAGAAACAGATGTTTTTTTACGGCCATGTGCACTTATACCCCCTCCAACACTTAGCAAAATAGGCTATGTGCCAGTAGGCTTCTAGGCACCACTGATTCAGCTCTTGCAGCCACTGGAGAGCTTATAATGTTTGTCACAAAGCACGCCTTTTCAGAGACTCTGCCTGGTTCAAAGATGAAGGGAAACCATACTATACCAGAGGAATATGGACACCCCGCGCATATACCAGGCTACAGGAAGACTACTCTTGGCCTGCTTGCTGTTAAATGGAATATGAAATAGAATTGGGAACTATATGGAAAGAAAGCAGGGAGAGTGAACCAGCACTAGAAGCAGCTGAAACCTAATCTCTTGACATCCACTCTGGCTGATCTTTTCCCTCTCTGGATAATTGCATAGGAACTGGCAGCATATTTTCTCCAGCACGACTTGATCCTCTTAAGATTAAGACAAATATAATCTTTCCAATGAAGGGACACTTTCAGTTTATTTTGCTATCTCAAGTTGGACTGGTTGCCTCCTATTTTAATTTTTTGGCCGGAAACCAGATTGGGATTTTGCAGTTCACTTCCATATATGTTTGTACTTTTTTTCCCTGTACTTTGATGGTCAGATCAAGATAACTTTATTGGAGTTGGGCTTGGATATCTTTCCAAAACATCATGAACATCATGCAGAAGTTCTGGCAACACCTTAAGCCATTCCTGCCTTTCTGCCTTATTGCTGGTATGGTGGTGGTACTCTGCTTCATCCTGGATGCTATTGTGCACAGTGGGCCCTTCACTGACAAGCATTTCTTTGAAAAGTTTGAGCAGAGGTGGCCCAACCCCCTGGCTGCAAGAAGGAACACATCCTAGTGATTATGGGTGGAATAGAAATATGGATCAGGGGAGCTCATTTCTGGCGCAACATCATCCAAAGCTGCACTGGCCCTGTGTAGGAAAGAATGTATTTAGGTAGAGTGTAGACAGAAGGCAGATCTGGGTATACTTTAGAGTAAATAACAAAAATGTTAACAAAAATGTTATGTTTTTCAAAAGGGTGTAACACTGTGAAACAGTTTCTATGAGATTATGTTTGGCATCGCAATAGCTGTATGTATTAATTAATCTGGAAAAGTTGTGCCTAATTTTACCTGCAAAACAGAGCATGTAATGTGTGTGTTAAGGTCGTGCCCTAAAGTGAAATAGAGTTACAAAACTATATGCATGTGCAGTTCTATAATGAGTGCCTATAAAACCATATTTAAATAAAAGTACCTTATTCCTTCTTCCTGTGGAGCTATACTTAAATAATGTTTGCAAAAATCTTAATAAGCAAGCAGACAGACTGCTAGGGGCAGGGCACAGCAGATTAGTACCTATTATAATTCTTTAACCTTCCCCATAACTACCAACACCAGAATACTTTCTGTAAAATATCAAACTAAAAGATGCCATAGAAGAGTGTTTTATTTGCTTAGTGTATGCAGGCTGCAAAACCACATTTTTCTCAAAATAGGATGTGGATTTGATTAGAGGATCAGGTTAGATTCTCAAACAAACTGGGTTTTTAAGGTTTAGTTCTTAAGATGTCAGGCTGAGAAGACTCAGAATCATTGGGTGACGTACAGCCTTTCATCTATTCTCAACCAACACATTTTAGTACTCTTACAATAAAATTACTTTTTCTAAAATTACTTACCTAAATCTCAGTTTAGCAGCAAACAAATTGGTTCTCTATCAGCTAAAACTACTATACCAAAATAAAGTTCAAGCTGACTAGGAATGTATTTTTATGCGGAATGACTAGGCACTCCATTTAATTCTGATATTTGACAGATATACGAACTCAGAATTCCTTAATTCCTGTCAAAAACAAAACAGATTCTGCAGGTATGCAATCTGACTTTCTGTGCTTTATCACATTGGGAAAACATGCAGTAAAATTCAGTGAAACTATAATTGAATATTAAATTTTAGAATGAAACACTTGCAACTGCTTCACCTATATATGCATGCAAATCAATATGCAATAGAGAAAGATCTAGATATCAAAGACTTGGACTTAAAATCTTGGTTGCATCTTATCTGTGCTCATTTTATTCTTGCACATCAGTGCTTAAAATGATTTACAACCATTCTAATCTACAGCAGCTACAAAAACAAAATATTCTAAGTCCGGCTAAAAATAATAAATAATTCACACCAGTAGCATCATCCAATTATAACTACAGTGGCAAAACATTTTTCACATGCCTCCTTAAAAGAGATTAAGTAGCTGAGAAGGAGATTTCATAACAGCAGTGCTACAGTTACAGTGGAAATCGTACAGTGATGGAATGTGGAATAAGGACTTTTCTACGGTTTTCACATGGCCTTCTCAACATACAAAGTAAGCCATTTTTTTAAAGTGTGAAAGATTATACAAACCTGGGATTGATGGGTGGTTAAAGGATATATTACAAAGTATGCTCGGGAATTTAGGAATATTGATACCAGTGCTTCTGTGCTTCCAGTGTCTTATCAATCTTATTAATGCTATCCAAATGTATTTCAACAATTACATTTAAGAAATTATTTACAAACTCTAGGAGTCAGCAGTTTTGTCATGGAATTTGGGCAGAGGTTGGATATAGTCTTTCAATCACTCATAAATATACAGAAGAGCCTGCAAGTTCACACGTTTGCTAGAAGCCATTCTGAGAATGTTCAGCAAAATTGTGAACATACATTGTAAATAATTCATCTGAGGGATCTACTGATTACCAATAACGATATAGTTGTTTTCCTAATTATTATTTTACTTCTAAATGTGAATCCTAACTTTGTATGCAACTATCTGAAGCTACTTTTTCCAATCTCTAATGCAGTTGAATTTGCTGTTTTATTTCATTCTCAGACAAGTAATCAATATAATAAATTAAATCTAATGTCTGATGTCACCATCTATTCCTCAAAAATTCTTTAATATTGTATGAGCCTATATAAAGAGACAATTGAAGGGGAGTTTATTAATTTTGACATTAAATTTTCTCTAAATCCTTTCTCTCACCTCTTTTTTAAAATTTGGTTTTACAGTCAACCTAAGTACATGTATGTGCCAGTGTTTACCAAATTATGGGCAAGATAGGCAGGCAGGCAGGTAGGCAGTCTTATAAGTCAATCACAGTATTTTTTTTTCTTTAGAGAAAATGTAGTTTACTTAAAAATGTTCAACTGTTATACATCAAATTAATAACGTTTAAAAGAAAATGACAAATCAAACATCTAATGTAATTTATATAATACATTTCTATTGGGCCTGACTATTGGTATTTCTGTGTGGTGTGTGTGTGTGTGTGTGTGTGTGTGTAAAGTACTCCCAACCTCATCCCAGAAATATGGAACATAATCTGTGCTTTAGATAAAATCCCCAAAGCCATATCTACTGGCTAACTTGATTTCTTCTTTCAGGGTGAAGTATGAAGATCCTTTAGCAACAAAAGGTCTAGCTGGAGCCTTGGATGCCAGACAACAGAATACAGGAGCAGTGAGTAGCTGTCTATCAAACTGTTAGACAGTTGTATATATAACTACATAACCCTATAATTGAAGAGGCATATCCTGCCTATTCAAGGCCTCCCCATATGTACCACTGACCTCCAGCCAGCACAATCAGTTATTTTGCTGAGACAATGTGAAGCGTAATTCAAAATAACTGAAGGATGCTCAATTTGGGGAGATGGTAGTAATTATCTCACTTGATAATACAGCTTTCTATGTTTTCATGTATAATTTGTATATGAATATATCTACCACTCCAAAATCAGACAACATACATCTACCCACAGTGAGGGTTAAATACTGTAAAATAATTCTAAGAGGAGGCAAAATGACTTCAGATTTCAATTCATCTTCAAGCAAATTTTTCGTGATATAGTTCCCACAACTGTTCATAATAAATCACAATAGACTACTTACATATGTTCAGCAATAATGCAAACCAAAGATCTATCATAATGCACTGCATTATGTCCAATAATTCATTAAAACTCAATCTAATTGGAAAAACAACCCAAATATTTAAAAGATATTTCCACAAAGTTCTGAAATATATAACATTTTAATCATCATAATACTTCGGTTCCATAATACAGTAATCTTGGAATTATTATACCTCAACCGTAAGAAAAGATGCTAATTAAAAATGCAATATGTATCATCAAAATGCTTCAATTAACAGCCATCAAGCTCCAAACATACAATACTAAAAAAAAAATATCTGCAAAAGAGAATGAGTGCTATGCGTTCACCTTGTGGTAAATACAGTCAAAAAGATGAGCAGTTCTCTAAATATATCATCTTCTTGTGTTGAATCCACTTTATAATAACACAATTTTCAAACATAGTCCATCTGAATCGAGCTTGTTTCAAAGTCTTGAGTTAGACACCTAAATAACTATCTTCCTTTAATTCAGTCCTTAAGAGCAAAAGGCACTGTTTCTCCATTCAGTTTCTTATTTTTCTGTAGATAATTCAACCTTGTCTTACGGACTTGGGACATAAGTTCCTTCAATTTCATTAAAAAGAATGACAGGCAGGAGAGAAGTCCCCCATGATCTTTTAGATAGAGAGGGGATAGTTCCCCTACTGAGAACATTGCTCCCCACTCTCCTCATCACCCACATTTTCAATCTTCTTTGAAAACAAATTTTCTCTTAACTAGCTGGAGCCAGGTGGTTCTACTGATGGGGCCCCGATTTCAAACTGGATGATGCGCCAAGGAATGGTGAGAATGTATCACTGCTGGGGAAGATTTTAAAAAGCGCTTAAAGAATATTGAGCATATTGTGGTATGGATTGAACACTGTGTGGGGACAACAGCAGACAAAGTTATATAATTAGGTTTGAAGCCAAGAAACCTCTTCTTCACAATGCTACATTCCAGATTCTACCTGGGTAGAGGAAACGTTTTTACAAAAAAATTTACAATAGCCAAAATAGAATCTTCTACAGCTTTTTAATTTATTCCCATGTTTTTAACATAATGTGTATAACTCTGAATGCAGTTGCATTGTATCACAGTCCAAAAATTATGTAAGAAAGATCCATTATTTCTTTCTGACTATCTGCATGAAAGACTGGAAATGATCTCCTTACTTCAGGAGGGAGTGAGGAGAAAGTGTCATAAAGGATTATGAAGTGACCATAACCTATAAGGTTCCATATAGGTTGTAGAGAGGGCTGTAAAGCACTATAAAGCAGTATTTAAGCCTAAGTGCTATTGCTATATCAAGCAAGGATTTGTACTTTCACATAGTGTACATACAGTCATCTAGTGGCAAGTTCTGTTTTGCCTCTTCTTTTGACTTTTTTCTGTAGCACCCACTTTGGGGAGAAATATACGCACAAACACTACGATCAATATCTGGCTGCCTAACATTTTGATCTTGAGATTCCAAGATTATACATGCCATTGAACTAATCAATAATATCAACCTAGGATTGGAATTGTACTGCTTTGTCCAAGCTGAACCCATACACTGTTCTGGATTACTTTAGTAGCTCTTATTTCCATCTGTTCTAGAAAGCTCTTCTGGGATAAAATAAATTATGACCACATTTTTCTTAATAATACCTCTCTTCCTCAAATTTTTAACTGAGTTTGATTTGAACAGAAGAAGAAGAAAAGAGCTTTATCTTGGCAGACAGAAGAGAATGAGATAAAAATAGATCAGACTCTGGTGGTGGCTTTAAAGGAATTGATTGCATGATTTCTTCCCTTGGGCTAGTTGGCTTCTATTCATTTGGTTCTTTTCTGTTCGTTTTCCAGTGGTTTTGTAAACAACAGCTCAGTACTTTTTCTGCCTTAATGGTATTTGTGCTTTAACTTTGAAGATTTCTTTCTTAACTTATGAATCTGTCTATTGAGACCACACCTGCTTGCTTTTGAATACTGAAAGCCAAAATAAACCTATATTCTTTCTTTTGCACATCCTGGCTTATCAAGATAAGCTTACTTGGCTTAAGATAGGAACATGAACTTAAAAATGAAGAAGTGAGGAAGTAAGAAGTGGAGTTTCATCATTACATTGTAAAATTACAATATAATTCCCCAGGCAAGTTTTCATTTTTGGTTTATAAGGGAAACAAAACCCTTTGTATCAAGCTATATGCTTAATAGCAATAAGTAAAAATGGCTGACCTAATACACTGTTTATATAAGAAACCCTATTTCCTTTAAATTTTAAGAATACTTCAAATGTATTTTGCTAAACACAGGAAATGGACAAAATATGAGAATCTTATTTAAAAATTTCTTGGATTTACATCCCACCTTTCACTTAGGAACTCCAAGCAACTTATATGTTACTCTCTCCTCCACTTGTCCCCCAAAAAACCAAGTGTAGGAAGAAGATTAGTAAGGAATAATAATTAGCCAAAAGAGATGAAAGTGTAGAGGAAAGAAGTGAAGCTTTGAGAGATCTTATTTGTCAGATTGGACAAAACTCAGCAGGACTTTTTCATGCAGCTGTTGATAAAAATAGGATCACCAACATAATTGCCAACATCCGATGATGGATATGGCACAAGAAGAAGAAGAATTTGTCAGATCTTAAGTGTGTAATTTTTGTGCCAAAGTGGCGTTTATATTAGAAGATAGGAACAAAGCAGAAGCCCACAGAAGCACATTTGCTAGACATAAATTACCTGATTTTGTTTTGCAAAATGTTGTTCCTTAGGCTTGTTATATACAATGATATGATCTAAGATAAACTAAAACACAGAATATTTTTATGCTTTGCTAGATAAAAATAAAACAAAGCCTTCTAATTAATGATGTCTCTCCATATACATTGTTGTTATCCATAAAATCTTTACCTGCAAAGTAGGGCCCAAGCTGTGTGAGAAAGATTTCAAACCATTCTTCAGTGATGCTAAGAAATGTTGAACCAGGAATTGCACTGATTTAAATATGGATTTTTAACCCTGAGGGTTGAGGATATTTTTTTTACAAACATGGATATGCAAGGTCTATTTGGTCTTTTTCCTTTTCTCACTTTCCTTATCAGATTCCTGTATCCCAGGCTGCTTTCATGGAGGAAATTGAACAGTGGATCTCCACTGAAGAGGTATGTAATAAAGATGAAATGCTTGTGTATGAGGAGTTAATTACTGGCACATCCTACCAACTGTCTCGTGGGGAGGGACATAACTAGGTGGTATATCCTGGAGGTGGGAATCCTAGATTCTGTCTCTAGCTTATAAAGATGATAAGTATTACCGTGTTTCCCCAAAAATAAGACACTGTCTTATATTTTTTTGGCTCCCAAAAACACACTAGGTCTTATTTTCGGGGTAGGTCTTATATATTTATGGTGCCAAATAGTGGGTGTGAGTGTGTAGGGGGTGTTTGGTGCACGGTTGCTCCCTGAAAAGTCTTCCTGGAACTGGAGATTTACACTAGGTCTTATTTTCGGGGTAGGTCTTATATTAGGGCAGGTTTAGAAAATAGTGCTAGGTCTTACTTTTGGGGTAGGTCTTATTTTCGGGGAAACACGGTAACTACTAAACCTGACTTCCTCTCTTGCATTACTCTCCTTGAGTTTTTTCTGAAGCTGAAAAGGAAATGTCTACTCTTCCTTTCTTATGGCCAGGTCTGTTGGTCACTGACATATCAGCATTAAAAACAGAAATTTGATATCAGTGACCCAAATTCAACTGCTCCTTGAAACACTTATCTACTCTGTAGATGTGGTGGGTGAACATATATCAAATCTTAGTATTTGTGGAAAATTCTGTTCCAAGTGAGCCCTACGAGCTTCCATTTAATCTTATTTTATTTCCATATTGCCTTTTTGTTCTCCTCAGGGAAACGAGACAGTGGATCCAAAGGGTGTCACCAGTGAAGGCAAGTTATACCCAATCATATAGCCTGTCCTTTATGACTGATCTTCTCCACCTACTAGGCCTGAAATGTTCTTCATCTATTGATCTCATGTACAAAATCTAAAATCAAACCATCATAATTAACAACACACGCACATGATTTCTTAGCATACCTGTAATGTTTGTAACCCCCTAATAGGGTATCAGGATTTGTTTGCTCTTGTACCTATGTATTCAGAAATGCCCTGATGAAAGCAATTGTTTGTCATTGATTATTACCACAGCGATATGGTCTGTTTAATTCCAGATAGGTGTTTTACCAATAGAAGAGAATATTTGTAACTCAGACTTGAAATGAGGGGTCTTTGGTACTCTCTGAGCTTGGTTGTTTTCTTTCCAACATTTCATTACCCGTTTGGGTAATGAAAGGCCTGCTCAGAGAGCATCAAGAACCCCTCACAGATATTTCAGCTGTAATTCCCTTCCAGCCTGTTAATTCTTCCCCTTTTAAAATTACCCCTAATTCTTTCTTGGCAGAGTTTGACAGATTCCTTGAGGAGCGTGCAAAGGTGGCAGATCGACTTCCTACCCTTCCCAGTGCCTCCACAGGGGCTCCTCCCACAACATCCACTAACTCTGGTCCTCAGAGAAAGAAGGACAAAGATGACGATGCAATGTTCGCTTTATGAGCCATTCTGTGGCTTGGTGTGCCGTGGTTACAAGAGGACCTGTGTGTTCTGCACTGCACTTCTTGAGGGAGAGGGGGGAATCCAAAGGAGACAAGACCGGAGAAGCTTCCCCTTTCCTTCTTCCTGCCTTCTTTCCAGACTGCTTCGGGTTAGGTTAATCATTGCTGCAATAGGGGACACTAAAGCAAAGCAAGCAGTAGGAAGATGTTGCAGTGCTGTCAAATGTATTTGCCAGATGAATTGGGATTTCTCCTGGGAGATCTAGGCAGTCTTGGGTGTTCTTCACTGTTTTGTTGTGCATATCTTTCTCCAATGATGATGACTCTTAAAAGTCGTGCTGAAAATGGGTAGCAGGATTTGTCAGTTTTTCCCAATCCCACAGGCAGTTGCACAAAATGGTCAAATTGAGCAGCTTCTTTCAATCTTTAAGCTGGCTTTTCTGTATTTTTCTTCTCCTCTACCAATAAGGGAACTACAGATCCAGTTTGCTGTGGGGGGAAAAGAGTACCGTTTGTGGTCTTTTTTTCACACACACATGTAACACTGTGTTACATACCAATATTTCTGCATGAAGAATTCTGCTCGCAAGCCAAGCACATTCTCTCGTTAGTCCAGATACCAGCTGCATAGTGCGTAATTCTGAGCAGTATCAATTTCTTCCAAGGCTGGCTTCTTTCAGTTTTCAAAGCTAGAATGTCCAGGAGGCAAAGATGTTTTTTTTGGCGGGGAGGGGGGTTGGAAGTTGAATCAGATGAAACCCACTATCATGACTTTTCTGTTTTCACCAATATATTCCCTTAGATTGAGTTTCACTATCATTCTCAGAAAGAACTGCAAATAACATTCACCAGGTTTATGGTTAAAGAACGGTTTTGGAGGGAGGCAATATTGAATTATGCCATGTAATTGGGAGATTTGCTTTGTATATGCCGTATTAAAGAAATGACTTCACTACAAATATGTGCCTTTTCTCAAATTTGGGCTTGGCTTACAGTATAATACACTTTCTAATCAAATGTGGAGAAAGAGCAAAAGGAGAAGCAGTCGAGAGGCTTCTTAGTGCGTGTAGCTCCTGGCAGAAAAGCAAAGCAAGGAAGAAACTCCCACCTGAAGTTTGTATTAATTTAGCCTTAAAAAGAATGTGAACATTTGCTGAGTAGATGCCACCTGTACGTACCCAGTGGGACATGGTTACTCATATACCAGGCCCATAAAATCCAAGCTGTATAGCACTGAAATAGGACATAAGCACGCAGATTAAGCTGTACAGTTAAGATTAGCATATGTCACTTAATTTCTGTAATTAACACAGAAGCAATTTTTTTTTAGAAAATATAGATACACTTGTCTTTCTTTTCAATGGCCCTAGATTGGGAAACTTGTATATTAAAATCATGGCACATCATAACTTCTTTTTGAAATTAAGTGAGGCATTTTAGCTGAAAAAGTTTTTTCCCCAAGTAATTTTCTACTTCTAGTATATTTTGACCATTAGGTTATAAGAGAAGCCAAAACTAGTAATTTAAAAAAATTGTTTCTATGGTCATTGATAACAAGGGACAAATGCAAGTAAAGAAAGAAGTATACTTACTTTGATTAAATGTATAAACATGAGAAAAGAGTTAGGCAAACTTAGCATCTCAGAAAAGCTTCACAAAGCTTCACATTGCCCCGGTAAATGCCGAAGTTGCATCTATGTATACCATGTATGTCACAGCTACTATATTTGTAAGGTACCAATCAGATAATTGCTATAGTACACATAGGAAGCTTTAGACTCTGAACTTCATGATGTTAAATGGTCTTCTAGTTGTGATCAGTCAGGTCGATCATATTTTTGGACTTCCTACTCATTCTGCTGAATGAGATCCTGGACTTCTATTTTGATAGCACTCCTGAACCAGCTATACATGGAGAAACAATATCACAGAACCTGGCATTCCCAGGTAATTAAGGACAGGGACCATTGCAGGCAACTCCTTGCTGTAACATGATTATTTACACTGAAAGTGACAGAAATGCATGCTGTCCAGGGATGTCCAGATTGTTACAGGCAGATATTCCCAAAATAGTACTCCCAAAAATAATGTGGGTGGTTATGACCAAATGTGCCACAAGAAGCACATTTTGCTAATAGATTTCCAAAAGGATATAGTTGTTTTTGCCAATTTCACATTCATGGGAGTCCTCATTGGGATGATGGCTAATAATTGGATGAAAGCTACTAATCGTATCAGGAACTGTACTGACCTGATAGGTGACTTTCAGGATAAACCAAGAAAATTAGTGGGAGGAAGCTCTTTGTGCCAATACTAAAAGTTATCAGTGAGGGTTTGGCTGTATAGATCTTTTTATTTCCTGTGCTGCCATTGTCGAGGCCAAACTTTTTGCTTCTATTATCCCAGCCAGGCTTATAATTATGTCCATCCCAAACTCCTAATGAAAAGCACTTCCTTTGTTCTGCTACCTATCTGGAATGTTCTGCCAGCATTTGTCTTATGTTGGACCATCTTTAATTTTGCTGCTCCATATTGCAGAACTCTTGATGAGGAGGTCTCTAGTGCAGGATGACTATGGAAACTGAAAAGAGGGCTTTGGCCATTGTCTGTGCTACACAGATTTTCCATGCTGTTGAGGAGGGGTAGTATAATAATTAAAATCCCTTTGTTTATTGAACTTTGTAGACTTTTGGTATTAGAAAAAGAATTCTTAATATGCAAAGGATATTTATGCAGCAGGTTACCTAAAGAACTTGTGCTTTCTCATGTAAACAGTAGATCGAGCAGCTAAATGATCATTCATTTCCCAACAACAAAATAATTTGCTATCTTTGCGGGGAAAAAACTGGTTCCTAAAACCAGAGACATAACACTGAAAGAACATTTGGAGTTTGACAAATGCACATTTAAGACAGAGAACAATCTGCAGATTTTCAGATGCTGGATTTAACCATCAACCATACCGTCTAGAAGCTGACTCATACCCAGTAATAACTGTGTGCAGATACTTTTTAATTTAGGTAGTCTGACGAGAATATGAAGGTCACTTTTTTCCCAATCCGGAAACTGTGTTTTATTCATTTATTTCCTAGCCTGTTGGGGCAATGATGAGATTTTCTATTAAAAACTGACAGGTTTCTGCTTCATTTTGGTGATGTGGTCAAGGCACACTGGGGGATGGGTAGAGGTGGGCTGAGTCATCTTCAGTCTCCCGATCCCTACACTATGATTAACATTGCATCTTAAAATAATCCAAGAAGTTTGCTACCCTGAAATAAAAGGGACTTTATTCTGAATAAGCACCCTAGAGATAAAGATGTATGTACATTTATAAAATACTTGAAGTTTTTATTCTCTTTTACATCCAGAAAATATATTATCTGCAGCACCATTAAAAGTCAACAGACTTCACAGGACTGTTTTCCCTTCCCTCGGTAGAACAGCCTGGGTATTTGCTTTCCCTGTAAATAGCACTAGCAATAGCACTTAGACCTGTATACCTCTTCACAGTGCTTTACAGCGCTCTCTGAGCGGTTTACAGAGTCAGCATATTGCCACCAACGATCTGGGTCCTGATTTTACCGGCCTCAGAAGGGTGGAAATCAACCTTGAGCCTGGTGAGATTTGAACTGCCAAATTGCAGGCAGCCAGCAGGCAGCAAAAATAGCCTGCAGTACTGCATTTTAACCACTGTGCCACTGTGGCAGTGCAGATCTTTCTATATATATAAAGATACAGACTTTCCAGATGCCCATTTACCTTATTTTTTTTCCTCTTTCATTCCCTCCTTGCAGTCCTGATTATAACCTAAGTATTTGGCCTTCAAGAAATGAAATTCTTTAAAAAAAACAGATGACCAAAGGTGGTGTTTAATTTAGTACTTGCTGCTTGTTGATATCAAATATCCTCTTGGAAACTGGAGAAGCAGGAGCTGTCTTCAAGTTGATACTCCAAATCCCTTTTAAGACATGCAGTCACATGGAATTCCATGTGCTCTTAGTCTCTTTTGAAAAAGACTGTACATCATGGCTGCACAATCCTTTTCAAGAGGAAGATGCCCTCCAGTCTTTGGATACTGCACCAGGGGTTTCACTCCTAAAAGGAGACACGACCAGGACAAAACAATGTTTGATATCAATTTTAAATTACATTTTAAATGAAGTGTGGTTTATAGGATTACTTCCACATAGATAATAATTTCCTTCTCTTTTCTACTAAAAATTACTTGAGAAGGGTTTCCAAAGGACGTAGAATGTCCGAAGTTGCTGACTGTACTCTGGACCTCTATAGAATACAATTTTATGTAGGGAGTGGTGGATTAATGCCAAAAGGAGATGACTTGAATTTAAAAGACAGTTTAGCAACAAACAAAAAGTTTGCTCCATAAGTAGTCCTTTCATTGTATAGTAAGTTATTCTGGGGAAAACAATTAGGGGTGTTTTGTGTCTTTGTGTGTTTGAAGATGCTTTTTTCAAAAGGCAACTGGACTTTGTTTTTCCTTAAAGGCATTTCTCTTCTCACCCAAGAAGGTTCTTCAGAACTGAAATAAAACAAAGTCCAGTTGCCTTTTGATCCAGATGACTGAGAATCTCCATAGACGTCTCTGTGTGTTTGTTTTAGATACAGTCAGTCAGGTTACATGTTTTCTCATGCCGTGTATTGTGTCACTGGCCAATTTCAATACATTCCAGCAAGATGCCACGTATCTTACAAGCATCATGCTTTCCTTTTAAGTGTTCCTTAAAACACTTTCCTTTGCGCCTTCCCCCCCACCTTTATATTTTATTTTATTTTAAATTTTGGTGTATTCAGTGTGGACTTGTGGCAACTGCTTGGACTAGTCTTTGCAGTTTTGACAAGATTTGTATTAACCTTGTATTAACATTCAAAGTCCTACAAGGCATGGGTCCGGAGTATTTACGAGAACGATTCCTGCTGGCATCAAATACCAACCGCCCTGTACGAGCCTGCAGACGGGGGTTCCTCAGGGTGCGATCTGCGACTCAATGTTGCTTGGCGGTGACCTGGGGGAGGGCCTATTCTGTGGCGGCTCCCACTCTATGGAACCAGCTTCCGCCGGAACTCCGGTTGGCTCCCGATCTTCACACCTTCCGCCACGATTTAGAGACCTGGTTATTTGTACAGTCCGGGCTGTGCTGACCTCCTGGGGGGGTTGATGGTTGTTTTAACTCTTGGGTTTTAAATTTTGTATTTGACTTGTTTCTCGTTTACTTGGTTTTTAGGTAAATAATTTATTGTTATGTTTTAGTTGTGAGCCGCCCCGAGTCCTTTTGGAGAGGGGGCGGCATACAAGTCAAATTAAAAAAAAAAAGATTTCAGAAGTGTTTACCACTGCCTGCTCCCTAGGACTGAGAGAGAGTGACTAGCCCAAGATTACCCAGCTAGCTACCTGCCTAAGGCAAGACTAGAACTCATGACTTGAGCAACCTGGTCTACCCAAATATGGGACAGAGTACACCGCTTCTGCTTTCGCCTTTCAGCCCCAATCCAGGAGCTTTCACAGGCAGTCGCTTCCGCAACGAACTATTTTGTGTTAAATTTAAATTTACCCGACAATAGCTATACTAGTCTCCCTTTATTTGTTGGTAAATTTAAATTTACTGACAAACTGGCTCCCTTTAAAAGAGCAGAAACGACTAGACCAGCAGAGGTCAGCAAAGGGCTGTAATGCAAAGATGACCATGCTATCTATCTTACAGAAAATCTAAATAGGATAGTGGCATGTTCTGCTTTAGAGAGTGCAGTCTATTGATAGGCATCTCAATCAAGGGCTGCTAATTCAATACAACTATCCTGTAATCTGCAACTCTTGCACTGCAAAAACATATGGACTACACAACTCGATCAGGGCAAAGCAATAGACGCAATCTACATAGACTTCTGTAAGTCTTTGATTCAGTGGTACACGACAAACTACTCCTAAAACTAAAATCTTATGGTATCTCTGGACACCTGCATAACTGTATAGAAGCATTCCTGTCAAACAGACAACAAATGGTCAAAAATGGGAGCATTCTATCAAATTATGTACCTGTCAACAGTGGTGTCCCCCAAGGCAGTGTTCTAGGACCAACTCTCTTCATTCTCTACATAAATGATCTCTCTGATCATATTAAGAGCAACTGTGTTCTCTTCGCTGATGATGTAAAGTTATTCAACATCACAGACAATACTGCTACCCTTCAAAAATACCTTGACTATGTATCAGAATGGTCAAACAAATGGCAACTTCAAATCTCAACAAATAAATGCTCTGTCTTACATATTGGCAAAAAAAATCAGAAAATGAAATACAAGCTGAATAGTCAAGACCTTGATGATGATCCAAACTCCGTCAAGGACCTTGGAATACTCATCTCTAATGATGTAAGTGCTAGAGCCCACTGTAACTACATAGCCAAAAAGGCATTAAGAGTTGTTAACCTAATCCTATGTAGTTTTTTCTCTGGTAATATCACACTACTAACTAGAGCATACAAAACATTTGCTAGACTTGAATACAGCTCATCAATCTGGAATCCACATTACGTATCTGATATTAACACAGTTGAGAAAGTCCAGAAATATTTCACAAGAAGAGTTCTCCACTCCTCTACTCGTTGCAGAATACCTTATGGCACCAGACTTGAAATTCTAGACCTAGAAAACCTAGAACTACGCCACCTTCAGTCCAATCTAATTATAGTATATAAAATTATACATTGCAATGTCCTACCTGTCAATTAATACTTCAGCTTCAACCGTAACAATACAAGAGCACACAATAGATACAAACTCAAGGTAAACCGCACCAAACTTGATTGCAGGAAATACAACTTCAGCAACTGAGTGGTCAATGTCTGAAATACTCTACCTGACTCTGTGGTTTCTTCCCCAAACCCCCCAAACTTTAACCTTAGACTGTCTACTATTGACCTCACCCCTTTCCTAAGAGGTCTGTAGGGGGCGTGCATAAGCGCACCAATGTGCCTACTGTCCCTGTCCTATTGTTTCTTTTTATTTTTCTTATATGTATCCATTTCATGTATTCATAACTATGTTTATACTTATACCTGTTATCTTATAATCGCTTGACAAAATAAATAAATAAAAATTTAAAAATAAATAAATAAAATCTAGCTATCTTATCTTTTTCAATTGCCTTATTTTTTCCCAAGTAGCAGTCTTATACAATAACTTCTGCCTTCAAGTTATGTATCTAAAATATCTAATTTAACTTCATTATGAATTCCACTGAGCAATTTAGATATTGATTGATTGATTGATTGATTAAATTTATATCCCGCCTCACTTCCCCCAACGGGGAACTTGAGGCGGCGTACAACAAGATAAAAACAATTCCTATACAGTGTATACCACATGAACTGTAGTTCTTCTTAATAGTTTAAAGCAGGGTTTCCAAACTGTGAAGTGTATCTTCCTTGTGAACATGCAGATAGACCAAGGGATGTACAAAAAACATTTTTGCTGTACATTGTAACAATAAATCCACTTTTCCAAAACTTTCATTGGATTGTTTTAATTGTTCATTTGTGTTAATTTTAGTGTTTGGAATTTTAGGGGAGAAACATACATTAAGATTATACTGAAGTCAGATGTGATGGCAAGAAGTTTATGAATCTCTAAGCTATTCTCAACAATTTTCTTCAATACCACAGTTTAAAAGTCATCAATTTTCTTTGTTCAGCTTTACTTTCTCTTCCTGGCAATCCACCATTCATAATGTTGCAAATGGACAAACAATAGCCTGGAGAATGTGTATCTTTGTTGTTAGTCTGATATCCTTGCACTTTCATATGTTGTCTAGATCTTTTGTTGTTTTTCTCCCAAATAGCAGACATCTTATTATTTCACAACTACAGCTATCATTCCATAAATTTTTGAGCCGAACAAAAAAGTACTGCTTCAACTTCTTCCCCACTTATTTGCAACCTGAATATTTACTGAGCATGAACATCTGAGCATGTTGCTTCTCTAAATTGCTAAATTGTCATCTCTTTTCAAATCCTTTCTCATAAGCCACCTTGCTGGTATTGTATCCCTAGTTTTAGTCCTTTAATCAGGGGTGGGATTCTACCAGTTCGCATCCATTTTCTAGAACCGGTTGTTAACATTCTAAGCAGTTCAGAGAACCAATTGTTAGAAGAAATCTCCTTTTGTTTTTTCCACCTTACTGGCCTAATCTTGTAAGGAAGGCAGGAAGGACACATTCTGGTGTTGCTTACAGAAACTGCCTCTCCATTAACCCTTATTATATTCTTGGCAGGACTAGACTTCCTGTTTCCAGAGCTTTTCTGGAAGTTTTTTTCCTCTCCTTTGCTGGTACTTTGCTTGTGTGGAGCCTGAAATTAACATATGTGTAGCCATTTTACTTGGAAACCTAATAGCTTGACTTTCTTAAAGGGGAAGGATTGTTTTAAGCTTTTTACACTGCTGTTGGGAGGAAATACTCCCCTGTTGGAGTTAGCACGTTGAAGAAATAATTGAATAATGACGCAGAGCTGCCGGAAAGCTTTTAATGACAAGGAACCAAGATGAGTGACATTCAGCAAGGTTTCTTGGCTAACTAGAAAGATTGACATTCAAATGTGAGTTTACATACCTTTTCAGAGTTTTGGTCTAAAATTGGTTTTTGGTGAAGTTTAATTCTGTGCTTGGTGATGTTTAATCCTGTGTTTATTGATGGGATAATTTTCCCTATTCAGCTTTGTTTGGAAGGAAAAAGGTTAATCCCTGTTCCTGAAAAGAAACTGGGTTGAGAAATCTGGCTAGTTCCTGCATCTATTTGTTCTGGTAATTGGTTTAAAAAGCAAAAGCTACTGTTATGATTTAATTATTTGTGTTGTGTTTGAATTTTTTTCCTGCCTCATGGTTTCTTTTTCTATCTGGGGAGGGGGTCTTCCTTCACTGCTTTAGTGGTATCTGGCACTGTCCTTTTGGGGTGTACTTTCAAAAGGCAGGATGCAAGCTTGGCACTTATTTTTTTACTGCTTTTCTGGGGGGCATGTGATCTTTCCTTAAATCTGGATGATTTCCTTAGGATTTCTTGTGAGACCAGCTGGTGTCTTTAAGTGGTGCAAATGGATCTAAGGATTGCTTCTCCTGGGTGTGCTCTTTCTGGAGAGCTTAAATGACCTCTCTGCTAAAGAGTTTCACTTTATGAGCAAGAGTTGGCTGCTGATATTTATCACTGCATTTTAAGTATTTTAATTCCTCAAGGTGCTCTGGCACCCTGCCTGACTTGTAACTCCGGCTTGCAGGTATTTTTAATCTAATGATTGGTATTTAGGGCAGCTTTTTGCAAGCAAAGAAGCTTTTTGTATTTTTGTACAGGTCATCTTTGACTTACAACAGTTCATTTAGTGACCATTCAAAGTTACAATGATGCTGAAAAAAGTGACATGACCATTTTTCACACTTACGACCATTGCAGCATGCCCACAGTCACAAGAGGCCAGGCGAGGAGAAGCGCCCCTCGATGTGAATGATGTTGAGTTGGCCACACCCAGCCAGTCACATGACCACCAATCCATGTCCATCCAGTCACATGACCACTAAGCCACGCCCACAGAACTGGTTGTTAAAAAATTTGAATCCCACCCCAGCCTTGAATCCCCGTGCCCAATAGTAAATCAGACTTATTTATTCAGTACACATAATGTGAATATTAGTCATCGTCTTTATGATTACATGTATGATTAATGTGATATAATAATTACCATTGGAACAAATGAAGAAAGAAAACAACAACAATCTTTTAAAAATAGCATCTGCTCCTTAGAAACTGCCATTTATCAATGTGTCTTTCTAGCAATGTGAGTTTTATCCATGCCATCAAGTTCTTCACAGCTACCTCTGATCTGGAAGAGAGGTAATAAAAGCAACTGCTTTGTGTTACACAGTGGGAGAACATCCTATGCGTAATATGGTTCAACATTTGAAATGATGAGATGTATTTGTTATTTTTGTTCATCAAGAATTATTTCAGTCTCCTCTTGTATAGCAGGTCTTTCCATAGAGAAAAAGATAAAACAGAAGGGAAGAAGAATATAAAGTGGAGGGAAATTAGGGTCAAAAAACTAGTCTGTCCTTCCAGAATCCACTCTAATAAGATTGCACCCAATGTGACCTTATACTAATATTTTTAAGCATAGGAGCATTTCCTGATGGAAAGTCTCATGCCTAGCTCCTAAAAAGATGTATACTGAAATAGGGGTTGGACCATTCATAAGATAGGTTTTAACTTTAAAAGAAAGAAAAAGCAGTAATCTAGAAATTATCTTCCAAAAATAGTTTAGGGCAGACTAAAGCTGCAACTATCATCATAGCTAAAAGAGTACAATATCCCATTGTTATTTCCTGTGTCATATAATATATGTGGGTAATGCATAATTTTGTATTTATTTATTTTTTTCAGTTTATGTAGTTTATATTGGAAGTGGTGACCCTTTGAGAGTTGTACGCAATGAAATTTCATTTTAATGTATGCCGATTAGTATACATTCAAAGTGACAATAAAGTTATTCTATCTATCTACCTGTCTTTCTATCTATCATGCTTCCCATCCAGAACCTGGTTCCATCTTTCTTTGCCCCAAAGTTTTCCTGCGGCATGTGGAGTGCTCGGCTGATGTATTTTTCATTGTAGCCACAAATTATCCTGCCTTGCTATAGAGTCATGTGTCATCTGTCTAATCCTATTGCCTTCACTCTAAGTTATCTTCCGTATGAATTGTGGCATGAAGGACTTATTTTAAAGACTTATTTCATTTCCTTTGGCATGTATTTTGCCAAAGCTATTGACTTGAGAAACTACTGACTGGGAGTGCTAAGAATACACCAGAGACCAGGGAGGAAGAGGACAGTCTTTGCACTGCCTGCTCTCTGCATTAGTTATTAAGAGACTTTTACACTTTTGTTAGGAAATCAGAATTTCCCTTTTGCGAAACATGCTATTTCTTCAGAGATCTTGTACTCAGAAGACAGTGATGATTTGCTTGAGGGCACAGTCATTTGTTTAAAAGAATAGTCATTTAAATGACTGCGGAAGATATTTGAGATTATTCAGAAAACAGACAAAAATAGGTAGAAAAAAATGGTTGCAACCAATTAATTTCAACTATGACAATGCCACATGAGGCTTAGAGATGCCGTTGAACAAGGCCACATCAATATGTTCTTTTCCTACAATGGACCTTCACTTTTTTCAGCAGGGAAAAAATTACTGAGTATGCCAATGGTAGCTGCTACTATTCTCCATTCTAACCATTATCAATAATCATTTGCAGATTTTGATGTTGCTTGTTACTCCTTCGGGCACAAAGAATCAATAACAAATATTGACACAGACAGACAGCAGCAAAAAATATAGGCTCTCTGCTCTCAGAGTAAGAATGGAATGGGTGAGGCAATGAAATATGGAACCTGATGGGGACCAAGATGTATAACTTTCAATCTATCTGACCCTTTCGGCAGAGTGATTTAACTAAGTAGTAGGGCAAGAAATAAAAGAGAAAATAAACAATAGCCAATATAGTGTAACAATGAGGTGGTACCAGGAATTGTACTAGAAGACCCCAATTCAAATTCTCATTCAGCCACAAAAATCACTGGCTGAGTTTTGGAGTTTGTTTAATCTTCACCACATACCTCTAGGATAAAATAGAGTGAGGATCATATTCTATATACTGCTTTGAGCGCTTTGTAGGAAAAGTGAAATTAATGAATTAATGGATGGATGAAATAGAGTATATACATTTAAACAAATCAAATCTACTGGGCTATAACTAAATGTACAATATGACGAGTCACTTTGGAGAGTGAGATGGACAACATAAATGTAATAAATTCTATTCATGGTTTCAGACATGCACTGTGTGCTTTCCTAAGGCAAAGCACTTCATCTCCCTTTTGAATTTTTCTGCTTCCTTCTCCTAATTTGTAGCATTTCATAGCCAGCAAACCTCCTTAATGCTTTTGACATATTTTTGCAATTACCATCCTTAGCTTTCCGCCTCTAATAAGCAGAGGACACTATTTTCATATGACATCAGTGTGGTATCAAACTTATTACTGTTGAGTAGCTATTTTAAACAGCTTCAAATAGATTGAAATAGAAATGAATATTCTAACACTGTTGCACTAATAAACACAGAGTTACCAGAAAAAAACAAGAAATTCTATTTCCCTTTTCTTCCTGTCTTTTACCTTTTAATCAATTCTTCTACAAAAGAATGGTGTGGAATTGAAATGGTAGAGTCATGACATGGCTGGTCCAACACAACTTTAATTCAGACTGCAGCCTTCCTTGTTTCCCACCCCCCATAGTCCTCTTTATCATTTCATTTGTTTGATGCATAAATTCTTCCATAAACTCTGGATATTATTTTTTGCTTCCAGATGAGAAGTGATGAAAACTTCTGAGTGAAATTCGAACTGACCAAGAATTGCTGATAATTAGAAATGTATGTATTTTTATAGGAACTTTTTCTGTTTGTTTTCATATAGTGCTGTTCACTGCAAAAATGACTCCCTCTTATTTCAGGGCAAAGTTATTTTTATCAGAGGAAATTTCAGGGTAAACTTCACATGGTAGTTCTTACCATTGGCAATATTGGATCATTATACTATGGCCCAAGGTTACACATGTGTTTTCACATACTTGAACTAAGACAGGTTCATTTCACTTTTTTTTTCTTTTAGTAAGGCAAAATGGGTACAGATCATGTGATGTGAATGAACTAGTATAAGTTATGATGTGCTAAGCTAAAACGAAACAAATTATCATGAGTTTTTGTGATGTACAAATTAGATCATAGAAATGTTGAAGAGTGACTCTGAATTTATTATAAGGCTATCCCAATCAGTTGGTTGTTGGATAGTGTTTTGAATTTAATAACAGGTTTTTCTCCACCTGTGCTTAACTCACAGCATCAATATGTCTTGGCAATATTTTTCCTGCTGTGTTCCATGGCCTTATTTTCACTCAACACAAGTGCATAAATGAGGAAAAATTTAAGCCACTCTTAATTGCCCCAATGTTAAAGTGATGTTTTGCCTTGTGATACCAGCACCATTCAAAGACGTCCTTGAGTCTGGACTAGAGGTGGTATTCAGCAGGTTCTGACCAGTTCTGGAGAATCGGTAGCGGAAATTTTGAGTAGTTCGGAGAACCAGCAAATACCACCTCTGACTGGAGATTTTACAGTAATCCTTCCCCTGCCATGTCCACCAAGCCACGCCCACAGAACTGGTAATAAAAAAATTTGAATCCCACCACTGGTCTGGACAATCAGTTTGGCTTTTTATCACCCATTACTTTGAACAGAAGTCAGCAGATTTCAGTGATCTGAAACAGACACATGACAAATCCAATATTATTTTAGTTCTGTTTTCTGCTAATTCAAGCTTGGGAAGGGCGCAAGGAATGATACCAGCTAGTAATAGTGAGATATTGCCTAACCATGGCAGCAAAGTGTTAGAAAATAGTTTCTAAACAGAATCCTACGCTAAGATGTTGCTGGCTTGGTAAACTGTAAGAATTCCAGCCAATGTGTTCAGTTTACAGGTCAGCACATGATGGACACTCAGGCAACTGAGTTAATTCTGTAAATTTGAATACCATATTATGAATTCTGATTGTTACCTGTGTATTAATCAGCACAGAGATGAAAGGTATAGTATTAGGGTAGATTTGTAACAAAAGGAAATAATACCATTGGGGATATAAACCTCTTTTTTGAGATTTGATGTGGTCAGTAGGAACATGTTGCTTCATATCTCCACCAAAGTCTGGTGGTATTTCTCACAGCTCAGGAAAATGAAGATTGCATATATATGTATGTATGTTTGTGTGTATATAGTCTATTGGATGAAATTATATATTAATATGCTTATTAATATATAGCTCTAATGTGCTATATATAGAGACATATAGACATATACACACATACACATACACACAATCATTTTAGCCATTGTCTATCCACTGCAGGATGAAGGCGTCTTCTGCATGTTTCCAACCATTACAGTCCTGAGCTTTTTTCTTTTTGCCAATTGGGCCCACAATACTTGCTGATGTTGTCATTGTGGATAGCAGAGAAAATAGACTAAGTAGAATAGCTGATCAAAAACTTTTTAAAAATACCCATCCCATCTCATGAAGGGCAATACCATGTTTGGTTATATTTGAAATACTATAGAACAGGGGTGGCGAACACGCGGCTCTCGAGCCGCATGCAGCTTCCGGCCAAAATGAATGCGGCTCTTTGCCTCTTATCATTATTTTGTATACTGTGGCTCTTTGCCAAGTTTCGATTTTGTTATGCTGCTTCTGAGGAGGGATCTCTGAGGAGAGATTTCCGAGCGCGTAGTCCCGCCCCCGGCTGCGTCATCCCGTCTCCCATCCCTCGGAAACAACTGCACGGGCCAGCGAGCGTGGTGTGGCTCTCTGACTCTCACAGTTTAAAATTGTGGCTCTTTGTGTCAAACTTGTTCGCCACCCCTGCTATAGAACCACTAACATAGATTGTTGAATGGGACTGTTCCTGCACTGTCGTTTGATCAACAGATAACAATCTCCAAGCCTGTGTTTCAGGTAGAGGAGATACTAAAATATATGCAAGTGAGACCTTGCATTTCCAAAGATTACTAAAAATACATTCAACAATATCCATTTCTGGGAACTGTTATTTTTTTAATCAGAAACCAGATATTTTTAATCCTGGTTAGAAATTAAACATATTTATTTTCTGTCTCACTGATCACATACTCATTATGAAACATAATTTTGATACAATTTACAGTAATGTAAAAGTTGTGTGTTCATTTGTCTTCGGGAATGTTTTCTGAGTTCTGGATTCTTTCCAACCACAAATGAGCTTTTTTGCTTGCACAAAAAAGCCCTTGGTTTGAATAATGCTGAGTAATCTTTTTTGGGGGGGGGGTTTCCAAGCCATACGCCTGTTTTTAATTCTGCTGTGTCATGGTAGATCTTGTTTGCAGCTTGACATTGCTGAGTAAAGGTTTCAATCTCTATTTTTGCTGAGTCACAGACTCATGTGTTTTCCTGTTAGCTGTTCTGAGATTGCAGCTGTTTGAGTTGGCTCACATCCTGGTTGGGAAAACAAGTCTTTGGATGAACTGCAAACAATTTTCTCATAAGCAATGGGGTTCAAGTTCATTTAACAGTTTCTGGCCCAACTAATAGCTAATCCAGGGAAAAAGAAATACATTCATAATATACTGTACTTAAAAAGACCACACCAAACTGTCAGTTACAGAAGGATCCTTTCATTTGGGTTTGGTTTTCTTTGGTTTGATTTTTGCCTTATATTGTTTTGCCATTTTGCAATTCTTTCTCTGTGGAAAGAAAATAATCTTTCTGGGGGAAAACTTGCCACTGTGGTAAGTGTATAAAAGACAAATATTGCAAATCGATAAAAACAGTAACCATTTCTTTGAAGCATACTGTGAACTGTCATTAATAAATATCCACATATTTATTAAAGAAAGCTATGGATTGGGAGGTGGGGTTTTGGTAATACTTATTAGGTAATTAAGTCCTCAACAGTACAGTTTATTAATTCCAACCTGGTTGCTACTAGACTGATACAAGGATTTCTTATGTGCTACAATTCTGTTTTTCCTGGCCGGGGGGTGGGGAGGAGGGGGGAATTATAATCAACATAATAAGTAGCAATGACACTTTTCTTTTTTAAAAAATCACCATGATATTCTCAAAGAAATGGCCAGAACATCTGTTTTGCTCCATTGCAAGAAAAAAATTAGGGAAAACAGAGTAAAAGAAACAAATGAGTTGAACCATGAAAGAAATATCCATCAATTACACCAAAAATGTGATTATAGCAAGTGAAAAGCAAACTAAGAAATCCAAACATTTTTTAAATAAATGTTATGCTTCCCTCGTGTGAATTAAATCCATGAAAAGCTTTTATTGTTCCATTTCCCTGTCTGATTCTTTCCCCTGTTCTTCATGTTGCCTGTCTTTTTCTCTCACATGCAAAAGAATTCCAGATGTTTCCATGAGGGGAAGCTAAAAAGACATCAAATTAACTTTCTGTAGAGTCCTTGATACTTTCTGAGCTTGGTTGATTTCTTGAAGACGTTTCATTACCCAACTACTGGGAGGTAAAATGATCAGCGCCCTGAAAACAACCAAGCTCAGAGAGCATCAAAGACCCCATAGTTCAATCCTGAACTTTATATGTTCTCTTCAGTTAGGTATCTTTCTATTTGAAAGGTCTTAACTCCAGGAACTGAGAGACAGGTACGGCAGGAGTTTCTTCATGTCCAAAGACAGCGTATCACTCTTTTCACGTATCACTATTTTCAAATACACCAGAATCAAAGCACTCCCGTCGTTGTACATAGCCAATGCTAAGATATCAAACAGCAATGGAGCCATTTGTAAATTGGCACGGTCTTTAAATGAAAGGGCCCTCATTATCCTAAAGAACAAAGTGTATTCTCTCTTCAGATTACAATGCTGGTGACGGTTTTCTGGATTGCTCATATTGTTTCTATCTCATTTGTTCCTAGTATGAATCACTGGGTAAGGGTGAGCATTTCAGCAGTGCACAATCCAATTCTATTGTGCATTTCTGTCACACCTAAGCAATTAAACTAGCTTGAATCAACATTAGCATAATGTGATAAAGTAATTAGCATCAAGTTCACTGAACATTTTCCAAGTGATTTTGCTGAGATAACTGATCTAAGGATACCGCTCCAGGATTTGCAGGAATGAGCGGTAGGTAAAGGGCACATATGCAATCCAGAAAACCGTCACCAGTTTATAGAGTTATTTGCCACCATTGGAATTTTCTCAGTCCAGGGACTGCCTAATGTGTAAAATAAAACTCCCATCCCTTGCTGGCCAGCTATAAAAGCTGTGGCTGTCCAGAATATCTGGAATATATCAGAGGTTAGGAAGGTTGTCTTTAAAATACTTCACACTCTATCCCATCTGCTTGATGCTCTTGATTGCACACATCAGGCTAAAATGAGCTCAGCCTATCTTTGCTTCATAAGCCAATGATTTAATGAAAGTGTTGCCTTGGCATTCTTATGTACTGTGACTCCAGAAAAAGCACATATGCCTTCCTATTTAATGTGTGCATGTTTCTGAATCATGCCCATGAAGCCTGCAGCATTGATACCAAAAATAATAATGAAGTGATAGTCAAGCCAAAGGACATCAGTGCATTGAGGATTAGGAAGTTCAACTAATGTAAGATCTGACATGAAAACGTGATGATGTGCAAGCGAAGGGTCAAAACTTTATTCTCCCTTTTTATAATACCAAGCACTGCAGAGCTCCAGCTTTCTATTTCTTGATCTAACTATAAATTGATTTATTTGTAAACACTGTTGTTTTATCAAATACTTTTATTTCTAGGCATATATTGTTTTATGTTGGGTTTGCTGTTTTATATCTGAGTATTGTTTGTATGTTTCTAATATAATGGAGGAAGCAAGTATTCAGTATGTAGCTGCCATTAATAACTTTGCTTTGCCAACACAGGACATAAGATTTGTCCATTATTATGGACAAACATTAATGTTAATATAAATAGCCTTTTTTTTAAAAAAAATTGCTCTTCTCTGTTGTGACCAATTCTCTTTTCTTGTTTGCATCATATCTGTAACATTTTCCCTATTTTATTGGCACATGAAGCATGCAAAATGTTATATTTATGGAGTTGATCAGACCATGGAGAGTTAAATGACTGATACTTTGTCCCCATAGAAGTATAAATTAGGATCAATCAAACATAGGTTTGGGGAATTCCAGGAACTGAAGCTTACCCATCTTAAATTTGCTAAGGTTGAGAAACACTGAGCTACTTCATCTTGCCTGGGCTTGAAAAATTGCTAAGCAAAGATAGACTGATTAATACTTGGATACAAGCATAGCTTTAGGCTAAATGTGAAACTGAAATACATCTTAGAAGTAAATAGTGGTAAACCGTCTTTGTATGTTGCCAAGAAAATTTCAAAAGATTGAGAGTATATTCATTTAAACTAAACTGGTCAATCAAAATGACCTGTGAAATTAAAACTGCTTTCTTCTTAATTCTATTTGTTCATGGATTCTACAGGCTATCTTCTCTTTTCCTAGCTTGTCATAAAACAATTGCTAGTTCCTCTCTCCACTCCATCCTTGGAGCAGCTGCTGTTTCCTGTTGTACAGCATGACAATGTGCACCCTGAGTCAGTATTTCCTTTTGAGGTGCATAGAATATTTTGCTGTGTCATTGTTGGAGGTTTCCTAGCAATGAAGGCACTGTTGTTGCTGAGTAATGCATGTGTCTTTCTCTAAGATTAGCTTTCTGCATTGTTTACCCACAGTTGAAAGAGAAGCAGCCATTACTGGTAGGAACTGAAGCATGAAAACACACAACATTCATGTGTTAAATAACTGGCCATTCAAAATTTCAGGTATAAGTGCTAATGGTGAATATCTTGTACCAGTAAGAAAGTTAAGAAGACAGTAATTTTAGGAGGTTAAAAGGTTATCGCTTAGAAGGACCTCTAAATAAAAATGCCCTGTAGCAATAATACAGAATCCTATTGTGAGGTGCAGATTCCCCCAATCTAGCACACAGCAAATGAACTGGCAAGAAAGGAGATTGTTTCTGCTTCTGTGCCAATAACTCTAAGGAAGGAAAGTTGTTTCTCCCTTTTTCCAATCTGCAAAGGTGTTTGTCCTGGCTGATACTGCCAAAATAGCATGACTCACATATACAAAGAAGGGTTTTCATCAGTTGCCAGGTGTCCCAATAGTTCCAAATGCCAGTATTTTCTAAAACATTAAATGGAGGCTTAGTATATTGACCAAAGCACTATTTTATAAATATTGGCAATATGACTGAGAAACCGTTTTTTTTTCTCTTGCTTGTCTGGCATTGCCTTCATTTTCAAAAAAGTCTCTCAAACATTTTTTTGAAAATTAAGTACAACTACCATGGGAGGTAACTGCATCCAGTATCCAACTGGAAATATTCCATCCAACTGAAAGAAAAAAAGACATATATAATGAAACTATGTAGAACTAGATGGTTTGGAAAAGAATAGTTCTTTTTTCCCCCTTTATTTAATTAAATAAGATTCAAAAATAGCATTCTGAAAAACAGTTATTTTGTGTCTGGCCTATAGTAGCCATTTTGTGGATAGGTTAAGTCCCATGATCCAAAAAATTCTATCCCTGCCCAGTGGTGGGATTCAAATAATTTAATAACCGGTTCTCTGCCCTAATGATTTCTTCCAACAACCAGCTCACCAAACTGCTCAGTAAGTTAACAACCAGTTCTCCTGAAGTGGTAAGAACTGGCTAAATCCCACAACTGTTCCTGCCCAAAGATCAACTTGACAGTAATAAATTGGTCTTTATTGGTTTATATGTGGAGTCTTATGACAGCACAGGATTACACAACAGTTTCCTATAATGCTGCTTTTCTGACCTACTCACTGAACTAGTGCAACTATTATGGTATCAAAAAATTTGAGAAAATGATGATTAAATAGATGTTAGCAACAGGTTACTTCAGTAGCAGGATTCTTTCTATGAAGCAACACTGGTGCTTAAAACTGCCTACTGGATGATTCTAATGGCCTGTGGAAAGAATTATCACTTAGATATTTCTGGTTCTTTGCCTTTCTTAGACTTTCTTCAGAATCCCTGCTACAAGGCCCACATAGCCCAAGGGACAATTAACAGTTAATAGTTAATCATCCTTTGTAACAGTTCATTATATCATCTCACAAGACAACTCACCAGTCTGGTAGATAATGTGAGCTGTCTCTGTATTGTTATAATTATTTTATGTTACATGTGAGAATAAATTCAATGATGATATATTCAGATAGGCAGTCATTTGTCATCATGCTCTGCAATAATCTGGTGACTTGAAGATGAAGAACTGAGACAGATGAAATGTCAGCGCAACTAGATCCTCTTTCCTGGATTCCATGTGTCTGCCTCCCAAGCTAAAACAAATGAAAATGGACGCCTTCTACACTGAGCATTTTCTACCCTTCAGCACCCAAAGACTCAGCATTCCCACTGAAATTGCTGCAGTAAATCAATCACAGAAACATTTTTCTCTCTTCATGGGCAATTGTCAGATGCCAGGATGGGAGACAGTCAAAACCTGACAGCCACCCATTATTCAATGTTTCTAGACCTTTTTATGAGATTTTCTTTTTTTTCCAGAGGGTTGACAAAAGTGAAAAAGTTCATTTTTGCCAGAAGGCAGAACTGGTCACCTGCAAAGGATTTGAGAGGTGCAGATTGGCTAGCTCTGCCACAGATAAACAGGATTATTTTAGTACACCATTAATAGAACTATTGATTTCAGTCTGGCAATTAATTTACCCGCTGAAAGTATTCCAATGAAACTGCCACATAGATAAGCGTGTACTCCCAACATAATGCAAAAGGGGGGGTTACAGATGCACTAAAATCAAGGGAGGAGCATTATTTTCCCCACTTGTCAACTAGAGAGAGGAGAAATGTATCCTATAATAAGCTTACCCAGTTGAAGACAGGTGGAACAAGATGGATTTGGTTCTAGTGGACTCACATTCAGCCATCAACAAGCATCCTTGGATTCCCTATGAACTTATCAAACCCTACCAACAGATCTACACTGCCTATTGAACTTTGTGCTTGTAGGCTGACAGAAACCTCAGCAACGTAAATTTCCCACTGCCACATGTATAAAGCTTCCAGTAAGATTATCCCCTAAATCAAGGAATAAAAATATGATGTACAGTACATTGTCTGCCTCTTTTGAATTGCTTGTACTGTATATCCAATATGTATTAAAAAAACAAACACTATCAAGAGTCACTAATATTTGAAAAGAGAAGTTGGTTTGCTCTGTGGAATGAAATGGTTAATGCCCAGCATTCTTTACAGAGAAGTCTCCTGACATCCTGTTGTGCTTATATGTCAATAAAGCAGCATCAGATGACTTCTCTTCCTCCCTCCCTACTCAGAGAAGGAAAAAAAAAGGCTGAACTTCTCTGGTGAGGGGGTGTGGCAAAAAAAGTGTACATGTTGCAAAAGAACTGTATGTTTTCTGAGATCAGATTTTTTCTGGCTGAGCACGTGATCCCACAGTAAACGTATAAAGAGAACGATGAAGGAGGAGGACTGCTTCATTCTGAAACCTCTCAGCCTCAGGAAAGAAGAAAGCAAAAGGCCAACAGAAAGACGAAAGAAAAGATAGCAAACAATAGAAAAAGGGAACAATGGCTCAGCATACTGAAAAGTGAGTGTTGGTTTTAAGATATTAATATATATATTCAGCATGTATTTTTCTCATTCAGATGTTCTACATTAGAGTTCTTGATATTTCTCGTTAACAGGTCTCTGTGATCCCAGAAAAGAAAACTTTGTATGAATAAAGAGATTGTAATCTATCAGTCTGATTCCATTCTAAATGTCAGCCTGATATGTGTTCTTTTTGTCTGATCTTTGTAATTTTTCCCCAAACTCTTTTTTTGTCCAGTGAAATGTAATTTTTTATTTGAACATATCTTGTCCTTGAAGAATAGAGAGGTCCTTTCATTATTGTCTAGAAAGGATGCTCATCTTTTTCTCTGGTTTCCTAAGATTGCCAATTTAATTTCTTTGTTAAAAGACTAATGAGAAATTCTTTAATACCAATTCTATCCTAAACCATCCATTTCTTTCATATCTTCAATAGAAAGTTTCAGGACCTTTCAGAAGCCCTGAAGGAAAACACCAAAGATGTTCATGAAGAGGCAGAAAACACAGAATTCATGAAGATCTTCCAAAAGGGACAGGTGTCCCTTCATGAATTTAAGGTACATGTTTTGTGGTTTTGGAGGAGCAATGGTTTATGGATGAATTGCAAATTAAGATGCAGTATAATGTAACTTGATGTAAAAGAAATAAAGATGCATAGGTACAATAGAATGTAAGTTGATGTATAAGAAAATTGAACCAGCTTATTATCCTGGGCACAGGAAACTGGACAACTCAGATTACATTAGAACCCCAGACCCTTCAAGGTTCCAGCCTTCCCATGGAAGACAAAGAGCCAGACAGAAACTGGAACTGAAAATGAATTCCCAGGATAATTATGTATTTTTAAATTTCTACTATTTATTAATTTCAATGGTGCAGCCATTTCTGCCAATTACATTTGACCTGGTTTGAATTTATGGACCTTACTTTTTAAATAAAATTTCAAAAATGAAACAGGGACAGAAGTCTAACGTCATCCTTCTTCTGACTTTGACTCTCTTCTCCTTAATTATGATTGGTATAATTTTGTGCTTGCCTTCACTGTATTTAAGCAAATGCTTTATCTTTCGCTAAATATAAACAAGGGTGTTATACCAATCTTAAATATGCTTATTCAGAAATAATTTTCACTAGAACTTATTCCTCAGTACGCTTGGGAGTATAATGTTTGTTAAAGTTAAGGCATAATCCAAATACTGAGCTCAAGATATTCTTGAGGTGTACACTGTATATAGATTTTGCTTGAGCAGAGGAACTTCGTCAGAATGTACAACTTTATAAAAGATTGAAAATACAGAATTCTGTAAATAGAATAATTAACACATGCATTACACATTAACAAAAAAGAAAACAAGCAAGGAAAACAAATTACCTGATGATAAACCTGACAGACAAGTCTACTGTGCTGGTAAATATTGTTGTTCTGAAACAAAAACATTACACCATAGCAACATTACACCATATACACCTAGAATGAATATTCAAAAAGAAATCATACATTATGTTATATTTGCATAATATATTTAAAGTGAATTGAGGAACTCCTAAAAGAAAAAAAAGAAAGGAAACTGATAGTGTAAGTCATAATATACAGTTTTATGTTGGAATTACAGTATAGAACAGAGGTCTCCAAACTTGGCAACTTTAAGACTTGTGGACTTCAACTCCCAAAATTCTTGGAGTTGAAGTCCACAAGTCTTAAAGTTGCCAAATTTGGGGGGGCCTGGTATAGAAGATGGGAAGACACCATTCCCTGATTCATTTTTGGATGGGAACATACAATGCATTTTTGCAATGTGTCAGTATAGGTGACCAAAGAAATGCGCAAATACCTGAGTATTCATTTTCCAGTACATTTTCCAGTTCTAGACTATTTCCACTAGAAATAGTCATTAGATATAAGTGCTGAATGGATAATGGATGCTAGGAAACAAGGACACAATTAATAAAATCAACACAGGGAAAAATAAGGTACAACATTTTTACTAAAGTAAAATGGAAGTGATGGCAGTACAAACAAAATTCTTGAAGATTAACCTCAATTGACCAAAATACTTCTAGCAAATAAATGTTAGAAATTCTTCAGATCTTTTTCTTTGTTGATTGGCTGATCTCTAGTAAACTAGATTGAGTGAGGGACAAGTATAAACAAGACACATCATAACTAACTAAATTATTCAAAACTCCATTTTCTAGAGAAAATATAAATAAGTTTTGATATGTGTATATGGTTTTGTAACATTAGGCCTAAATTATATATAATGCAGGTATATTATGATTGGCTCTGTTGTTATTTTTATGTGTACGAACAAATAATGAGAAAGCAAATAGAATCAGGACAGTATTTTCCATTTCCTTCAAATGAATGTTTGCCCAAAGTTGCTGATTACCAGCTAATGGGTTAGGGAAGTTTCGGTGATTACACTACAATTTGCCATTTCCACCCAGAAGTATTAATAATAACAATAAAAAAATATCTGGGAAAGGAACAATTATTGTATTTTTAAAAATTGCTTGGTTTAGAGGTTCCAGAAAAAAATAGCAATACATTAAATTCTCTAAGAACAATCTCCTGAAGCTGACAAAGACTTACTACCCTTTCTAAAACTACTGAATAAGCAGCAACATCAACCATGTCTCTCAGTTCTTCCTTTCCCTAATTCTCACCTGGTACCTACTGCAACATTTCTCAAAAGAGAATCTTCAAGTTGTATCAGACACTTTTCATCTTCATCCAGCTATAGCAGTTATGCAGGTTATATAATCCTAGGAGCTGAATCCTCTGAGGAATCATCCCAACTGGCTAGAGCTTTTTTACTGTTTAGGATGATCAGCATTTCATGCTGCTTTTGAGAAGTAGATAATCCACAATATAAAACAAGGCACAATTAAAAAAAGTGCAACAGTTGAAATTACAAATTAGCAGTTTTTGACACTAACCTCAAGACAAATACATTGTATTTCAGACACCTGATTAAAGGTTTCTTCCATTAATCTGCATAATACTGCATGATCTGCCAAGTGTGAAATAGTGGCATCAAGGTGGAACCAAAGGGAAAATGCTAGTGCAAGGGTCACCAATCCTTGGATATAAAAAGGATTCTAATAGCTAAATTAAGGGAGTGAGTTTTTCATATAAATTTAATAATATAAATACATAAAATAATTTCTATCACATTAAGTACTCAGGAGCATAAGAGAAAGCAGATGTTTCTAAAATGTGTTGGACACAGCTCTAACATTATATTCTAAGTATGTGTTTTGTTGTAGTCTGAGAGTATCATACTGTACTGCTAGCTGATGGTAGAATTGTAGATCACTAAATACAACAATGGTTGACAAACTCACAATCTATATTCTCTAATGCCTTTGTTCTACCCATGCTTCTCCCATGAATATTCTCAAGCCATACAAGGGTCCAAAACCTGGGGTGAAAAATGGAAATAGCTAAACAGTGCTAAAAAATTAGCAAGATTAGAGGCCAATCTAAGACCTTAGGAAATTGCTATGTGGACATGCTACTAACACTAGAGTCTATGCTGGGACTGCATGACAATCTTACAGCCAACTTCCTTCCCTTATTTGTATATTTAAGCCATTTCCTAGTATTCCTCATTTCTCGTATAACCCGTAAACATAGTATTTTCCTCAAATTGTTGTGAAACTAGCTCTTTTATCACATCTAAACAAATGTTTCATGGAATTTGGTTAATATTTAAAAGATATCTAGTTTTGTTCTTCTGATCAAATGTTTTAGACCCAATATTACACAAAGTATTTTATAAAAAAAACATTTAAAAATGTTAGTGGAAAAATAACACCCGGATTCTTTTTTCTTAAAAATGTTTCTGTGAATTTTAAAACTGGGCTTTATCTAGCAATGATGTTGCACTGTAGGATAATAATGCTGGAATAAAGTGAGGACCTAGTTTGTCTCCAACTGGTCTTATCCACTGTTGCATCTCAAAATTCTCCACATGGGGGTGGAGGAGCATTTGTAGCAGAACTCTTACATGGAAAATCAAGATAGGTAAGGAAAATCACTAGAAACTTTTTTCGCTACTTACAACCCACTGATTTTTTCAGAAACATTGCCAGTGTAGGTTGAGCCATTTCGAATGTTGAAGTCTCTAAGTATACATGCAGTTTTAGGAAATCAATTGTATTTCCAGTTGAATGTCAATAATTGGAATTCAAATGGTTAACAAGTGAAGACCAATCACATTTAATACATATGGTGTCCCACACCTTTTTCTCAGATCAGTGAGGTAATACTACTGCATTCAACCTATTTAAGGAAGATTTTGAAACCTACATATATTTATTTTATTTTATTTATTTATTTTGTCAAGCGATTATAACAGGTATAAGTATAAACATAGTTATGAATACATGAAATGGATACATATAAGAAAAATAAAACAAAAAAAATAAAAGAAACAATAGGACAGGGACAGTAGGCACATTGGTGCGCTTATGCATGCCCCCTACAGACCTCTTAGGAAAGGGATGAGGTCAATTGTAGACAGTCTAAGGTTACAGTTTTTGGGGTTTAGGGTTATAGTTAGATAAATGCATGCCAATATAAAATGTCACATCATAATCATTCCAAATGACATGAAACAGTTGAACACAATTTGTAAACAACCAAATAAAATTGCCCAGACATCAAATGCTACCAAAACTGAATTCTTAGCAGCCTTTTCCGCCTAAAATTGAAATAAAAAAACCATGAACACTATGGCTTTTTAACAGGAAAGTGAATCTAAGTATTAAATCAAATTAATAAGAAACATTTATGACTGAAGAGAGGTTTTGTAACTGTTTTTTCCTCCCTGTCCTTGTTTTAGCTTTATTTGGGTTCTCTGTATTACATCTATGTGGCCCTGGAGGAAGAGTCTGAAAGAAACAAGGACAACCCAGTCTATGAGCCTGTTTATTTCCCCAATGAGCTGAATCGCACAGCTGCACTGGAAGATGATCTGGAATATTTCTATGGTCCCACATGGAAGAAAGACATCCAGTGTCAGGAGGAAACTCAGAAATATGTGGATAGGATACATCATGTGGGCCAGCATGAACCTGAACTTTTAGTGGCCCATGCTTACACTCGATATCTGGGAGATCTGTCTGGTGGCCAAATTCTGAAGAAAATTGCCCAGAAATCTCTTAGTTTGCCCAATACTGGAAAAGGTCTGTCTTTCTTCAATTTCTCTGGAATCACCAACATCAGCAAATTCAAACAGCTTTATAGAGCTCGGATGAACAGCATTCCCATGGATTCTTCTACTATTGAGAGAATTGTTGAAGAGGCCAGAAAATCTTTTCTTTTGAATATTGAAGTGAGTAATTAGTCACATATATTTAATTTTTGCAAACTGAAGAAATAATTAATTTTAAGAAGTACAATTCTCCTACTTAAACATTGACTGCTGTTTTATCTGGTAGACTGAAATATCTCCTTTATCAAAAACAATCAATAACAATGGGGTGAACAATGCTATGATTTTCATAGAACTTTTCCTCCAGCTAAATACTGAACAAAAACATAAGAAAAAGATAAAGATGATTATGATGCTCAAGTTTGGGTATAGTAGAAATAATTGTGCTGCATTTTAAAAGCTTAAGATTACCCTCTGAAATAAAACAACTTGCTCTATTAGAACCAACCAGTCTAAACAATAATAACTAATTAACATATTACCATATTCTTAAAATGCTTCAACAGTACCCTACAAATTGATTTGGTTGATTTTTACAAAGGAGCACAGATTTCATGAAAAGAGGGGGGGATTCTTTGAAAATATAGATGGAAGTATTCAAATCTATCAAAAATCCTTGCTTCTTGACATCTGTTTATAGACAATTACCTTATCTCAGCATTTAACTTCAGCCTGGTTTCTTTCACTATATTTTTATACCATTTTATATCAATTGAGTATTATTAAGATACTATTAGGCTATTATATCTCGAAGAACATTGTGGGAAAGGACAAAGGAGTTATAGCAGCTCTACTGAGAAAAAGCATAGAAAACGCTTTACAAAAAGCATGGCAATCTTAGAAAACCATAGGGCACTAATATTATAAAATTGTTTCATAATACCAGAACCTGAAGTCAGCCAATGAAGGTGAAATTGGATGATTCAAGACATATTTTTAAAAATACATCCCCACATTATGTATTAACTGTTGAATTTCATTTTTATAAGATGTGATCATGGGCATTAACATAGACATTTTAAAAAGGGAATTAGATTATTCATTATAGTTATGCATTATTTCCAAAAATAGAGGCACTTAGCAGTATAGAATTTAAGTTCAAATTCCACTGATACAAATGAAATTTGATTAGGAGATATGAATTGGAGCTCACTTTCTTTTTCTCCTCCCATGTTACTGGTACTGCAAATAGATTTTACCTACAGTTAGATAGAAACATATCTATAGGAAGAACCAAATTTTCATATTTATCTATGCACTAGATTTGTAGTGTTTCACATTCAAATTATATTCATTACTGATATCCATTATTGCAAAGTAGATGACCATTGTTGAACATATTAAACATCCATTTTCTGTGTTGCTTTCCATATCAAAAGTTATACTGAAGTAGGAAGACTTGGAAGATAAGGAGACTTTCTAAATTCCTTAAAACGGGTCTCACAAAATCTAAATTCAGGAATGAAGAAAAAGAATGCTTCTCTGCAATTAAACTACTCTATGATTCATTTTTCTCAGGTGTTTCAGGAGCTGCAAAAGTTGGCAAATCAAGGCAAGCCTCCACAGAACAATCATCTTGGGAAATCCGAATTAGATTTTCACACAACAGGAAATAACAGAACACAGAGTAAGAAATTATTTTAGCTTTCAGATTGTTTTTGCAACCGCAATGAAAAAACAATTCATTAATATTCATTAATATTCACTATCATTTGTAATTTATTTTTTTATTTTTATCCTGGATAATTGAAAAATCAGTATATATTATAAAATATGCCCACTTAGAATGATTTTCACACCTCCCCTTGCCACCTACTTCCCCTGTGCATCTAAAATATCTACATTTGGTATAGGCCATATGTTAAACATGGAACATTTTCAATTAGTGATATGAAAACAGATAGAAAACTAATTTAAAGCTATACTAGAAGTTACAAGTGAAGTTCTACCAAAGAATGCATGTCCAAAATCTTTCATACGATATACAAAATATTTCATACAATAATCCAGACAGGAGAATGACAGGGGCATCTTGTCACATATATTGAACAATTTCATCATTTTTAAGATAACAAGATGCACATAATTACCATGTTGATATCACCATGGCTTGGTATGGACACTGCTGTTTAAAGATGTATGTTCATATATTTGATTGCATAACTATAAGATTATACTTAACTTTTCATGGTTGTTCTTGCTTACAAGTTGTGCATTCCATCATCAGCCTCCCCACCACAGTTAATTCATTTGAAAGCTACAACCACCAAATGGTTGTCTATCACACAATTTAAGTCAACACAATTGTCATATATAGTCTCATAAACTTTGCAGTGTTACTGCAATATGCTCTACTTTGCAAAGTTACTGAGTACTAGGTATTTAGTGATGCTATGACTGTGACTAAAACATTGCTGTACTTAATGATTTAGTAATACTTTTCCAGCTGGTTTTCATTCTGAACAATTTTTGTTTTCTTAATATAGCACCAAAAGAAAGTAGCCAAGCACAGATGAAGCATACAGACCTGCTGCCCAGCACCCCACTCTTGCGTTGGACTCTCGCTCTTTTCTTCTTAGCAACAACAGTTGTTGTGGGCTTGTATGCTCTATGAACTGAAAAAAACTTAAGCACGTTTACTACTACTTGCCTATTCCTGAATTAATGCATTTTTTTAAAAAAAGAAATGAAGGTTGCAGATTTATATTGTCTCGCATACTGGAAGTGCTGAGCTTGACTATTTCTCCAGTTTTAGGTATTGTTGTTTTACCAACAGCTTTTTAAAAGAACTTTGTGTCAAATACATTTCTCTAAAGAACCTGAAATGCCACTTTATGACATGCCATTAAACCAATAAGAAGCCAAGATGAGAAAAGAATGATAATTTGCCATCTGGAATATGTGAGGAATAAATCAAGCTGTGATATTTTGTTCAGTGTTTGTGTACAATATTTTCTAAACAGTATATGTTGCATTGCTTGTTTTTCTTTGTCTTAAAATGCAATAGGATGCTAAAACTTTAGGATAGGATGCAACATACTTTAAAGCAATGACCTTTCAAGAACAGAATAAGATTCTTGTATTTGCACTTTGCACTTTTAAGTTATATGTACTTTCATTAAAGCTCCTTCTAAGTTAACTCAACTGTGTACTTTTATGTGTTTATCAGATTGTTTGAAGAATGTTTGTCTTTCCACACTGAGTTACATAACTGACAGAAATGGACTAATCAGTACTCTGCCATAAAAGTAATTTATCCCTGTGTTTAGGAAGATAATTAAATCATTTGGTGCCACAGTTATTATAAAATCTTTTAAAAGTCAATATTGAAAAGGCATTTATTGGAAGGACATAACATGTGATCTCTTTAACAGCTGTTCTATGTTTTAGAGTCGAGCAATCCACACATATCAACAGTTTATTGCCTTAATGTTATTGGCTAACCTAGGGTTACTTTATCATATTTTAGACAGATTCGGGAAAATGCATTTTGTTAAGGCTTATTTTAAGTCCAGAATATATTTACTAAAAATATAATAAAGCTTAAAAATATGAGGTAGGAGCACTTGTTCAGGTAGCAATAAATATATTAGTAATATATGTAGATAAAGACAGGAATATTTTTATTTCCTAGAAAGAACACTGACACTGACATTACTAAAAACTCATACTGATCTTGATCTAGATTAATTACAAATTATCATCCAGTTCATACTCACATCCATGAAAAATAATAAAAAATACCCTTGTGGGCACAAACATGGAGTATACAGACATAGAATACTTTTCTTTCATTCTAGCTCCTTTAGCTATTCAGTAGATTCTTGATTTCAGTGAATTTGTATTTTTAAAATAAAGTATTTCAATATTAAATGCTAACTTTCATTCCCATACTTCTCAAAAACTAATTCAAGATTATATTATTATATTGATATTGAACCTTTCACTAACTTTGACTTGCAATGATTCACATCACTTGTTAAATGAGTCACCACATGCCATTAAGTGAGACATCTTGTGATCAGGACTTAATTATACTGTAGGTTTCCACTGGCTCTACTCGTTGGAAAACAGTTGTGAAGTACACTAATGATGATCGCGTAACCATGGGTCTTTCTAATAGTCATAAATGTAAAGACTAACTATAAAGTTACTTTTTTAGAACCATCACAACTTCAAATGGTCACTAAAAAGGACAGTTATTAAACAAGGTCTACCTGTACTCGTTTGATTAAATTGGCCACTCATGCAAAGCAGTTATCAATTCATATAACTATATCTAGTTTTGCAGAACACAGCAAACTACACAACTATACAAGCAACCTAATGTGATTACAAACCCTGTTTCCTAGGAAATCAGAATACTTGTTTAGCAATGAAAGTGCTCCCAAATTATTATACAGAAAACTAAAAAAATCTCATGCTGCAAGACTGAAGAAAACGCCTTGCAGTCTTTTAATGAGTTTTCCATGTAAATTCTACCTGAAAATGTTTCCAGGTGAATCTATAACTGAACGATCACAGCATCCATGGAATTTTGCAGAGGTTGACATTATTCTCCACTCACTACCTTCTTTCCCATCCTATATTTTTTCTTTCCATGTGAAAGTGGAAGAGGTGATAGGCCATTTTAATTTATTTCAGGATTTATAAGGCTTCTCAATTCAGACAGTATGACTCACTCAGTGTACAACATAAATACACAATAAACAAAAAATAAAAACCAACAATCAGGAGTATTTATGTATGTAATATATGCAGAGTGTTTCCAGTTAACACATAAAGTCTTTCCTCCTTTCCTTAAGCTTGTCTTTAAAGTGGTTCACATCTGCTGCGCTGTCATATTTGTTTGGTTTCAACTTGCTTTCCATGCTTATTGAACAAATCACATTATGTTTTAACACCATATGCAAACCTTAAATTCTCAAAAAAAAAAAGGCGGGAGGGGAAACTGTTCCCTGTGAAACAAGACAGATGCTTAGATTAGTTTAATAGTGTTTCCTAAATATTTGTCCTCCAGGACCCATTCCCACTTTTAAACATTATGGAGCAGCCTCCAAAAGATTTTATTTGTAAGGTTTAACAATATTTACTGTATTAAAATTCAAATTAATACTGTTGTATGAAAATCTATGACAGATTAGACATTCCTAAACGGCATTGTTGTGATCAATAGCCAGATGGTGAATTCTGGATGGCACTGTCTTCCAACACAAAGAAGAGATTGTGAGGTTGCCCATTTACATTCCACATACTTTCTGATTGTGAGAAGACTACAGGTTTTTGCAGACTTGTGGGTTCAGCAGCCAGATGTTGAGGGATCTCAATCAAGCTCACAGCCAATCTCTCTGAGATTGCTGTATCCATCCTCTGCCATATTGCAGCTTTTTGGCAACTGTCATTTTAATATTGTAATCCAAATGTTAAAGTGTCTCTATTCCAAGGGAAAGCTTTCTCTTTCCTCTTTTTGTCTTTTGTCCAGAAGGCCCGAAATCAAGTTACAAATATAATCTAAACTGAGCATTAACGTTTTAATAAATATTAATATTTAATAACAATATTTGATCTTACATAATATACTTAAAACCGCAATGCACTGATTTGCTACTAAAAATCTTTTTAAAAATAATTTTATTTAAAAAACTTTTAAAATTTTATTGCGTTTTTAGCTTACTTTGATATTTCTTTTTTCTTCATTTTGCATTATTTTTATGCTTTTAAATATTAGGCAGATGCATTTTAAACATTTGGCAGATGCATCACTCCAATTCTGCTTTCAATCTTTTACACGCACACGCACACACCCCTCTTGCTTTAGGGTGGTGGCAAAACAAAATCAACAGATGCATCTCTTCATACTTTCTGGCTTGGAAAAGACAGGTTTTATTTGCAAGACTACCTTCTTCCATAGCTATCAAGGTAACAAATCTACACGCGAACGCGATGGCGAATTTCGCAAAAAGCGAAAAGTGCCGAATCTCCCCCATTTCGAGCCGTAGCCGCCATTTTAAACCTTCTTTTCCTTTTCCGCAGCAAGCAATAAATTTTGGCGCCAAAAAAAGTTCTTCTGGCTAGCTAGCGGATGGCTGACCAATTCGGTAAAGGAAAAGTTGGTAACGAGGCGTGACCTGATTTAGGTCGCCTCCAATCGCTTTCGGCGCTTGCTACCGCCGTTCTCTCGCGCCCTTGAAGAGTGAGTTTAAAGGACAGAGTTTTTAGCCAATCGCTACACGTTCTGCTGCCCTTGAGCCAATGACAGCGCGCAAAGCTCAGGGCGTGACTGCCGGCGAATCCAGGATAATTTTTTTTATTACTTTTTGCCGCGAAAACGTCTCCCACAGTTCTAGCGAGCGAGCGAGTCGTTCTGCGAGGGGTTTCTCTCTTTACGGCTGCAGAGGCAGGTGAGGGACGCTGGGGTCAGGGGCGCGCGTTAGAACGATACCTGCTTGTATGCCTTTGGGTCGGATCTTGGGCTGCTGCTTAACCAGAGTTCAGGAAACGCGGTGTTCATTTCTAAAACAATGTTCCTCCAAGCATTTCTTGTATATCCCAAAGTCAACTTTTGCACGACTCCCATCCTCCCCCACTATGATGGTAACTTGGAGAACAAATGGCTGGGTCGATTGCATCAAAGTTGGCTGGTTATAATGTGCTCTTCAAAAATAGGCAATTCCTGCCTGCAGTTTTTCAGCTTAAAAACACAGGTCTCCTGTTTTCAGTTATAGGGAACCCGAGGCTCTCGTCCTATTGCTGAATTACATCGCCTATCTATCTACCTATCTATCTCTGTCTATTTATATATATATATATCTACCTGTCTCTACCTACCTATCTCTACCTACCTGCCTATGTCTTATCTGTCTACCTATTTATATCTGTCTACTTTGTCGCCCATCTTACTGCAAGGCAACTCATTCTTCATGTGGCTCTGATTATAATTATTGGGAATTATTGCTTTGCAATAGAAAATGATAAACCACCCACATGCCATAGAGAAAGGGGGAAATGAAGCAAAAGAAGATGTTGTCTTGTATAAGACCTGTAGGGTAAAAGTAATACACTTTGCACATGCTCAGAAGTGTTTTCCCTGATACTTCAAACCGGAGCCTTGGCTTAATTGTAATTATTAAATTTAATGCTGTCCTGCTTCCTGCTGCTCTAGACTTAATATAAGTTGTGAAACCTATATTTGTAATGTATCTTACTGATATCTTTCAGCTCCATTCTGGTTTGTTTGTTTTTTCAGAGAATCAGCATGTCTGGTTTTGATGACCCTGGCATTTTCTACAGTGATAACTTCAGTGGAGACCCATTTGCAGATGAAGGGCAAGTTCGAAAATCCCAGCTGCAGAAACGCTTCAAAGATTTTTTAAGACAGTATCGCACTGGAACAGACCGGACTGGCTTCTCTTTCAAATACAGGTGCCCTTTCTCTTTTGGGTTGTTTATAGCATTTTAAGTTGAAATACCTTTGAAGTGTTGGTAAATATATCAGAATAAGATAACTGCAGCTTTGTGCATAATTGTGAATGTTATTCCAATAAATATATTCATGGGTCTCTTTTTTCCCTCCCACTATATTGAAAGAGATGAGCTCAAACGTCATTATAATGTTGGACAATATTGGATTGAGGTGGAGATAGAAGATTTGGCAAGCTTTGATGAAGATCTGTCACACTATTTATACAAGCAGCCTGCGGAGCATCTTCAGCTGGTACCTACATGGAACATGAGAGAAATGTGTGGGAGGTTGCAGTTAGATTATGGAATGATGCCTTGTAGAGATTCAGACTGCTGGTCCATCTAGCTTAATATTGATGACAGCAACTGTGTGGGTTTCAAACTGGAATATTTTATTGCCCAGCTAGAAATGTGGACTAATAATCCTGAGGCTTTCTGCCTGTAAAGACTGTGTTATATTACTGAACTATCCCCTTTCTGCCTTTTTTATGTATAAATATTCCATGGTATTATTAACTAGCTATGCCCTATTCCAGAATTCTCTATTATTTTCTTCGCACTCCAATCATTACTTTTCTAACTGAAACTTAATGTTCTATGATTTAGACTACTTTTCAGCTATTTCTGTCCAATTGAGCCTTCTTTAAGAAAAGGCTAATGCATTTCTTCCTATATTTTAAACAATTTCATTTCTTTCTTAGCTGGAAGAAGCTGCAAAAGAGGTAGCTGATGAAGTAACACATCCTCGGCCAACAGGAGAAGAGACTCTTCAGGATATTCAAGTTATGCTCAGATCAGATGCCAATCCATCCAACATCCGAAATCTCAAGGTAAGTTAAAGCCTCAGCCTTATGAACTATGGCTGGTTTCATAAAGCTAAACAGGGCCAGACCTGCTTAGTGTTTGAATAGAAAGGTCCCAGGAAACTGCAGAACTTTAGCCATAGATATCTGCAAGGTAGAGTAAAACAGAAATAAAAATGGCACTCACAAAGGTGTAATCAAAGCTCTACCCAATTTCTATGTGCATCGCACTTAAGACCACCATCTTTAATTTTTTTTCATCACACACTGCAGAAACCCCTGTTTGTACCATAGCTTAGTTTGAGAGGTAAAACCCCGGAAGAATCAAATGACAAATCATTTCCATGCGGTTTCCAAGAAATTTGAAGTTGAGAAAAAGCTCAATTTAAACTAGGCTATTTTTTAAAGATTCACTCAAAATGAGGTTGAAGCTGTAGTTTTGTAGAGTTAATGAAGGTTCCCTCTGCATTTGCCAACATTGCTGTAGTACTTGTAACAGAAATCTCTATTAGCTTAATTTTGCCAATAAGATATAATTTTCTTTCCAATTTATTGTTTAGAATTTCTTTATACTGATGGCTGCCTTAAGGAATCTTTGTAGTTGTTATCTACATTTACTCTAAAATGTGAAAGAAAAGTTACATCAAAACTATCCTTTTTTGTGGAGGGACAGTTTGATATAGTGGTGAAGATGCTGTCCTAAAAACTAGAAGTCCGTGAGTTCTAGTCCAGCCTTAGGCAGGAAAACCAGCTGGATGACGTTGGACCAGACTGGATGACTCTCAGACCAACCCACTTCACAGAGCTGGGGAGGGGGAGAAGGAAAGAGTATTAAGAATGTTTGCTACTTAGAATTTCTTTTAAAGGCAGAATAAAAATCTTAAAAACTAGTTCAATGCCTCATCAGATGCTTTGCACCACCACAAAATTAATATTTATTTTCTTTGTTGTACCTAGTCATTAATTGCAATAAAGTATGCACACATATTTCTTGTGAGGGCAATTTAATTGCCTCCAGGTGCCTCAATCCTTTGAAAAAATTGGAAGACGCCAAAATAATGAACTGGACATAATGGAAGAGGCCTTTATGCATGCACAGAATCTTCTGACTATTCCAGATGTTGCAGGAGGAGGATACAGATGAAACCTTAGTGAAATATAAAGCAGTGTAGATGTTTTGCAGTAGGAAACAAAGGAAACTTGTGGCTTCAGAAAGCAGATTCAAAAGAACATTTCATTCTGAAGTTCATTTAAATGTAGAACATAAGAACCCCATGTTCTTGGGTTGCAATAAGTAGTATATGTATGACATGCTTTTATATGCCTCATTCTACACTTTCGTATCTTCTACAAATTGGAACATTATATTATGTAATACATCCTTTTATATGCCTCATTCTACATTTTTGTATCTCCTGCAAATTGGAACATATTATGAACACCTTGTAGTGACTGTGGAAAAGAAATTTGGATTTCTGGATCTTTGGATACTCTGGGTATATGTTTTTTTTCTTTTGCAGTTTTCATAAGTTGTAATTTCTCCTTGTTTGTTTTGAAGTCTGAACAGATGTCACATTTGGTGAAGATCCCAGGAATCATTATTGCTGCAACTCCTGTGAGAGCCAAAGCAACCAAGATCACCATCCAATGCCGTACTTGCCGGAATATAATACCTAACATAGCTTTACGTCCAGGCCTGGAAGGATATTCTCTTCCTCGGAAGTGCAGCACGTAAGGAAATAGGTTGCATTTTCTTTCAGATTTTAGTGAAATTTACTTTTTGAGTAAGACACATATGATTAACACACATGATTGTGTTGCTTTGCATTTGTTTACAGAGGATTCCTATATATACTTTCTCACTATTAAGCTTCATTGGAATTATTCTCAAATAATTTGCCTAAGATTAGAGCCTTTGTTATATTTGTTTCCTTTCAAGGCAAAGTTGGGCAAATTTTATGCCATCCAGATATTTGGATTAATTCCTATTAGCCCCAAACATCTTAGTAAAGATTTGGGAGAGTTCTAGTGCAAAAACATTTGGAACATGTTTGTTTGGTTAAGATTATATAGAGCTTTTGCAGGAGGGGAGTTCTTGGAGAAAACCTGTAATTTGAATTGAAGTCTGCACAGATCAATTAAAAACTGTGTTTTCCTGTACCCCAGAAAGATGAAAATGTATTCAATAAACCTAAACTGAGTTCATAAAAAAAAATTGAGCTCTGAATTTCCAAACAAGGTAATATGCAAAACAGAGTTCCATCTGAATGCAGCGTAGTGTTGAAATATGAGATTGAACACTACACCACTAGCAATGAAGTGGCTGGTATTGTTTAATTAGTCAACTCTTAATACAACTGCAAGAATTTGGGTTAAAATTTAGTGGGTATGTGGATCTCAGATTTGCATCTGAGATACACAGATTCAAAATTTATTTTAGATAACTGGACAAATTTGGTACCCGTGGTATTGGTATTTCCAAAATTTGTAATACTAAAGTCTCACTAGAATGATCGAGACAGACATTATAAAATAGTAAAGCTGTTCCCATTTTACCTGCACTGTCTTTCTTTTCACTTCAGGGAACAGACTAACCTAGCAAAATGTCCTTTGGATCCATATTTCATTGTTCCAGACAAGTGTAAATGTGTGGATTTCCAGACACTGAAACTTCAAGAGTCTCCTGACGCTGTTCCTCATGGAGAATTGCCTCGACACATGCAGCTCTATTGTGACAGGTGATGCCTCTGGATTCTTCAGGATAGGACTGTGGTGCTACAAGAGACTCAGTCAAGTAGAAAAACCCAAACAAAATATGTTGTATCCATGGTTGAAACTTTTAGATGCTTGTGTGGCCATTCATGTTCATGCTTAAGGCAGAATTTGGTTGTTTCAAACCAAAATGGAAAACTGAATTAGCTGAATATGGGCATAAATACAGTTGTTAGCAGTGCTTATCCATGTTATGTGGTCTTCAAGGTGTTTGTGAGTCGGCAGCACCTGCTGTTAGCAAAAATCATAGACAGGGTTCAAGAGTTACCCTTTTTGTTCCATTTTAAATTGCTTGTCCTTTCTTGCTCTTAATTTTCCAGATATCTGTGTGACAAAGTTGTCCCTGGGAACAGAGCTACCATCATAGGCATTTACTCAATCAAAAAAGCAGGCCTCACAAAGATCAAGAGCCGAAACAACGTTGGAGTTGGCATCCGGAGCTCCTACATCCGGGTGGTGGGAATCCAAGTAGACACCGAAGGCTCAGGTAGAGCTTTAATTTGGAAGCCTGGGTCTCATGTGAGATTTTGAATCATCCCATACTTTTTTGCTCTCCTGTTCTTTTGACTAGGGAACATGCTGGTCAAAAGACAGCTTGTGTTGTTGTGACCTGAAAATTACTGACTCCCAACTCTTATCTATTCTACCTTTCTAATGTAGTCCTTATCAGATTGAAACCAATATTAATCTGGGGACTTAAGACTATTTATTTAATACAAATGATTGGTGGAATTTCTCAAAATAGTCATGCTGACTAATGTCAATAGTACTTTGTTAGTATGACTGATAAGGTATGAGCCTTGGTGGTGCAGGCTGTTAAACACGTAGCACTTAGCTCCAGCTGCCTGCAATTAGTGCAGGCTCGAATCCCACCAGGCTCAAGGTCGACTCAGCCTTCCATCCTCCCGGGGTAGGTAAATTGAGGACCCAAGATTGATGGGGGCAATAAGCTGACTTTGTAAAAATGCTGGGGGGGCAAAAAAGCCCTAGTAATAAGCATGCATATACAATGGAATGAAGGCTATTGCTGAGCACATTAGGTTGTGCTCCAATGATTGTAAGCCATCCTGAGTCACCGGAGAAGGGCTGTATATAAATGTGATTTTTTTAAAAAAATTACATAAGATGTATGCATTTGTTAGAATTATATCGGAACAACCCTGAAAACTAGGTTTGGCGTGCCTATGCTCTCTCTTTCTCAGTGATTACAAACTACTTCCACTTTTCAGTATTTGTCTGTTTTTCTCTAGGGCGCAGTGTCAGCGGCTCAGTGACACCTCAGGAAGAGGAGGAGTTTCGACATTTGACTTCCATGCCTAATATTTATGATATGATTTCCAAAAGCATTGCTCCTTCCATTTATGGTAGTAATGATATCAAGAAGGCGATTGCATGCATGCTTTTTGGAGGCTCTCGAAAGAGGTAATTGGCGAAAGAGAGGTAACGGGATATCATAAGGAAAGAAAGTCATACAGGCTTATCTTTGTTTTATCTTACTGTGAAGCAGCCATTTTATTTACTTAAGATTTTCCTTACTTTTATCAACTCTATTCCCGGGAAAGAAAATAGCGCTGTTTACCCAACACTACATGAAAAGGAAAGAGCAGCTATCTGTTACATGGTGTTTTCTTTTATTGAACTAGAATGGAAGGGAAAAAGAATGTCTACCTCTGCTCCATTTCCAATTCCCTTTGGGCTTTGATGTTCTTAATAACTACTCTTAGGCAGTCTCTAAAGGAAAAAATATCTCAAATAGCAAATGTGAGTGATTATTGTTGGCAGATGGAACCAAAATAGTCTTGCAGAGAAAGGTGCATCAGCATGATTGCACCAGAATTTTTTTTTTAACTTATTGCTTCTCTAAGATTTTGGTCTCAGGATCCCTTAACTTTCTTAAAACTAATTTTTCGAAAATAGCATTGGTTGATGTGGGTTATAACAATTGGTATTTACTGTGTTAGAAATTAAAATTGAAAAATTTCAAAATTTTATTTGACATTGTAAACCACATGACAGGTCTCTGAACTTCCAGGGTATCCAGACCATCCTTTGAGAACCACTGAGCTAGACAATGAAAGCTTGTTGGATAGAATGATAAACATTATTCCCTAATACACAGGTAATTCTGTGACCTAGATGTTTCTGAAGTGAATCTCCTACTGTCTATGAGATGTTAGCATCAGCAACAGTTAAAACTTGTAGAGTGCTGGATGAAAGCATACCTGGTTGGAATCGGATAGAAGTTTCTGTGAGAAAAATCTCAGCAGATCCCATTTGTGTTCAGACTTGTTTGATATTTGGGGATTAATAAAATGTTAATAAGGAGTGCAGAATGCCTATTGCAAATAATTACCCCAGCTGCTTCCTAGTCTGTTCAGTGATATTTTAATTTAATAGGAGGAACTTTCTAACAAACAGTTCATATTCTGTCTCTGATCAGTTTCTCTCAATTTACAGACTTCCAGATGGGTTAACTCGTAGAGGGGATATTAATTTGCTCATGATGGGAGACCCCGGAACTGCCAAGTCTCAGCTGTTAAAGTTTGTAGAAAGATGTTCACCCATAGGAGTAAGTAACTTGTAGGGCAGTTATGTACCTGATCCATAGGCATATCATTTTAATTACTTAAATTATACATTGTCATTCCACTAGTTTAAAAGCTTATTCATCTTGTTTTCTTATTTTATTGCATAAACTCTGAATAATGCTGATATTAGAGATTGTCTTGTTTGAGGAGTCTACTTGTTGACTTGTACATGGAAGATTGGGTGGTATGATGTGAGGGATGAAAATATAAACTTGGGAAAAACTGCTGATTGCAAGGTGCGTTTCTAAGGTTGATAACAATCCAAACTAAGTTACTACTTATAGCTGAGTGATCAAAGACTAATAATGTATGTCAAGTACCAGGGGAATGAAGAGTTGAAGGTAGAGTCCTTAATACCTTTTATTTTTAAGTCAAGAATTTCTACTTGGCTAATGTGGGAGCTCGAGGCCTTTGCAATTGTAGTGCCCTAAACAGTAAAAAGCAAAGACAGGGATGTTACATAGTGAGCTAGTTTGATGTAGTGGTTAAGGGACTGACCAAGAAACCAGGAGATTCCGTTCCAGTCTTCTGTTAGGTATGAAAATTGGCTGGGTGATTTGGGGTGTATCACTCTCAGCCCAGCCCTGCTCATAGGGTTATTGTGGGGAAAGTAGGACACAGCAAATTAATTATGCTCATCATCATGAGTTATACATAAAAAGGCAGCTTGAATCTACAAATCCATAATTTGCCACTTAGAAGTAAGTCAAGGTCTGAACTATGTTTCAGAGTATAAATTTATGGAAAGGCACATTCCACATTTATGGAGCAATTTAAATGGGAAGCCATTTCAGAAATAACTTTTTTCTCCTTTTGCTATCAAGCAGAAATTCTGGCCTGTGGAATATTTGAGTAGCATTACATGGTCTCTGTGATGACCCAGGGTATCTCAGAAATATACCAAAATCAAAACCATAACTAAAAATCCTTTAATGCCTTCAACTTGGCTTCACTGTTAAATTGTTCACAGTGGAGAAGTAAAACTATCTTCAAAATTACATTTCAAAGGCAAGAAACACAATTCACAGTCAAAGAGCCGATAACAAAGCAGAAACCAGAAACAAACCATATTAAATCAAGTGCCTCGACAAACTAGGATAAATAATTGCCAGCTTCAGAAAGATAACCAGGAACAGTCTGTTGAAAGAACGCCAACCAAGATAAACCTTTGTTCAAACTAAAACACTTAATTTGTCTCCAGCATCTTTTAGCAGGCAGGCAGGCCGACACTCTTATGCAAATCTCCCACCTGCAACCCATTAACAGGATCATGGCCCTCTCCTCCCAAGTACACCACGTTTTAACCTGATCCTCTCCTCCCTGCATGCCCTAGAATGGATAGGGGATGGGCCTGAGTCCTCTTCTGACTGTTCAGCCGGCCTCTGCCCTTCCCCAACCTCCTCCACCACCTCTGGAGCCACACTTCCACTCCCTGTTGGCTCTTCCTCCTCTTCCTCAGAGTCAGTCTCCACCCAGGGCATGACACTCTCCTTTCTCCCTCTTTCAGGTTTATACTTCAGGCAAAGGTAGCAGTGCAGCTGGTCTGACTGCCTCAGTGATCAGAGATGCAGCTACACGGAGCTTCTTTGTAGAAGGTGGAGCCATGGTCTTGGCTGATGGAGGAGTGGTTTGCATTGACGAGTTTGACAAGGTACAGATGGAAGGGTTAGCAAAAACCTCTGTTGTAATACTGCCAAGAAATGTGTGTGGGGTGTGTAATTCTGTCAAGAAATGTGTGTGGGGGGTGTGTATGATTGGGCTTTAAGATTGGAATACAGTTGGTTCTTGCTTAACAACCAGTCACTGAGCAAATGTCTATGGAGATTCTCAGTCATCCAGGTCATGGTTGCCCCAGAGGTGCTTTTTCAAGAGGCAACCGGACTTTCTTGTTTTTCTTTGAAGATATTTAGCTTCTCATCCAATCGGAGCTGAAGAAGCTTCTTGGATGAGAAGCGAAACATCTTCAAAGAAAAACCAGAAAATCCAGTTGCCTCTTGAAAAAAGAAAAAAGCACCTTTGGGGCAGTCACTAACAATAGTTCAAAGTTACAATGGACCTCCCCAGTGTTACTTATAACCCAGTTTTGAAGTTCCAGCAGTCATGCACACCTGCACCCCCATGGTTGGGTGATCACATTTTGGGTGCTTGGTAATTGGCTCACATTTACAGGCATTTGCAACATCCTGTGGTCATATTTTATGCCACTTTCTGGCATTTACCTTGGTTTCCAACAAAAAATATCCACTGTGTATAAAGGATTTGTTAATGACCATGATGTTTGCTTAACAACTGCCAAAAAATGGTTGTAAAATCAGATGTGGTCACATGGTGACCCATTTACCATGACTTATGATTGTATTTGAGCTCAGAATTATGGTGATAAGTCTAGGACTATGCATATTAACTTCAAGTCACATTAAGCAGGGAGCTTTATATAAATACATGCATTCATTTAAAAAATGGAGAATAGTAAAGCTTCTGCAATTCAAAAAACCTCAAACCAGCTTAAGCTCAAAAATGTATTCATTTAATTTGTGATGAAAGTGAGCTACCAACTTTACTGTGGATACCAACTTTCATAAAAGAACACATAATGGACTATTGCTTTGAATATTATTTCAAAACTTTTAACAAAAGATTTTAACAAAATGGTTTCTTCTATATATGATAATTTGGCCTGTTTTCCCCCTTCTTTGAAAAAGATGCATGAAGATGATAGAGTGGCCATCCATGAAGCTATGGAGCAGCAGACCATCTCCATTGCCAAGGTGAACTTACCATGCCAGTTTCTGAGAAAACTTCACAGTTACTTTTTTCGGTGCATTTTCTCCAGTTCATTGACAAATGAGTATGGCTTTAAACCAGGGACTATTTATTTCTGTCCAAGGATGAAATTGACTCTGGATAAATTGCAAAGGGGTGTGTGGAATGCACAGTAGCAAGTAGGTGACTCCAAAGCATGAAAAATGGACCATTCTGCTGACTTACTTTCCTGAAGCCTTTTATGCATTTATACAAACTTCTGGAAATCCTCTCCATTGCAGAGTCTCAGCTGATCTTATTTGAAAATAACTGTAAAACTTTGCAAGTGAAAAAATACTCCAAGGAACTGAAGATCAAAAGGTTTTTTTATCAGAAAAAAATGAAGTTAGGAGAGATGCCAGTGGGTCATATCAGTAGGTTTGGAGGCTTTATTCAGCTAATAGGCTGGGGGCTGTTCAGGCCAGCCTTAAAATATCAAATGAGATCGAGTTCATTCTTCATTATCAGGACTGAACAGCATTTTTGGTGCCAAGGGCTTCATTTTTCCTTTGCACCCTGTCCAGGACCACAGTGAGCATAACGGTAACATTATGTGGTTGCAACAGTGGGCAGAGAAGAATATTTTTATTCTTTCTTGTGTTGTAAACTTTAAAGTAGGAAGTTTTTTTCCCCAGTGTGACCAGTCTATCAGGGCAACCTGATCTACCCAATTATGGGACGGAGCATACTGCTTCCTTTTTTTCTTTGTCGGTAAAGCATAAATTTAACACAAAAATTTAAAGTAGGAAGTGAGTATTTTTAACATTTTACAGAGGCTTAAGGTTCCCATTTGGTCCCTAACCCTGACAATAATTAAATTGGTTCAGCTTTTGTATAGAGAGTTAAAAGTGCCTCACTGTGGGCCATTGGTTATAGATTATTACACATTTTTTATGGAACTTGATGTTCCAGGCTGTGTTCCAGGCTGATTTACATCTTACTCTTAAATTTCAGTTTTTCTAAACTGTAGGCCCAGTACGGTAAGAACTTGTATAAGTCCCATCATTTTGACTGTACTACATGCTGTTAATACAGTTTTTTCCTTTGTGCAATCATGCAGGCTGGTATCACCACTACCCTAAATTCACGCTGTTCTGTGTTAGCGGCTGCAAACTCCGTGTTTGGACGCTGGGATGAAACTAAAGGAGAGGAGAACATAGACTTCATGCCCACCATTCTGTCCCGATTTGATATGATCTTCATTGTCAAAGATGAGCACAATGAGGAAAGAGACATGGTGGGTTGTTTGAGTAGCCCAGTACAATGTGGGAGAGGGTGTGTGGGGTTTTTTTTATTGTAGAAACAATGGCACAAAGACTTGATTTTGTGAAAGCGTATTTCTTTTATATAACAGAATACTTCAAAAAGAAGGGTTAGATAAGGAGTGCAATTCTATACTCTAGCCGCTCTCGAGAATTTAGCCAATATTTTACACTTCCTTATAGAACAAAAAACAAAGCTAGCATTCAGAAAGTAGAAAGTATTTTGCAAATTTAGGTCGTATAATATTCAAATGTTACCTCTGCCCCGGAAAGTATTGTAAAACTGTTTATAAATTCTACAAGACTTATAGACTGTGCTTTCATGTTACACTTACCCCAGATTAGCATAACCGTAATCCATTTAATCAATTCTTCTATGTTCACCTGATATAGTGACTAAGTACATATGAATGAGTCCAATAAAGTTTGATTGCCTAGCTTGTGACTCTTATGTGTTGCATAAACATATCCTAAATTGCTCTCCAAAGATTATATAAAAGTGTGGAATATGGTGTAATAACCCTTTACCAGGTAAAAAGACCAGTCAGTGCTTTTTTAAAGGAATGATAATGGCAGATCTCTTGCAGGCTTCAAAAAAGTTAGCATGCAGAAGTAATAAAGCCGCTGTACTAATAGTAAATGCAGAAGACAGTTTCAGTGGGTTTTTTTTCCTTCTAATTGATTTGTTATTTGTTGTTCCCTAGACCCTGGCCAAGCATGTGATGTCACTACATGTAAGTGCCTTAACCCAGACACAGGCAGTCGAGGGTGAGATTGAGCTACATAAACTGAAGAAGCTGATTGCCTACTGCAGAGCGTGAGTAATGCGACTGTAGCTGTAATTACATGGAAAGAGTGGTGGAAACCTTTCAAGCATGCTTCAGATTAATAAAAACTAGGTTTTGCTTTGGTTCTAGAGATTCAAAAGGTCTTCAGCTCAGTGCTGAAGCAAAATCAAAAATTTCCTTCACTCTGGCTTGAGGGCCAGGGTGACATTTCGGCAGCAAAGACGCCTTCCCTCAAGAGCCCCTAATGTGGCATTCCACGTTAAGGAGTGTAGAAGAGAAGCCCACTCAACTATTAATACGTTTCATGATACTATAAGCTTCCAGAAGATGCTAGAAAAGAAAAGGCATATCATTAGGAAATCACTTTAGAACAGGCGTGTCAAACTGGCGTCGTCACAGCAGTATCACATGACCTATCAGGACTTTCCCCCTTTGCTAAACCGGGCCGGGGGCGGAACCAGCATGTGACGCATCCGGCCTCAGGCCACAAGTTTGACACCCCTGCTTTAGAACATCCACTTTCATATATTGAGCATCCTGGAAACCAAGTTCATATAAGGTGTTCTAACTGTGGTTTGTTTAATAAGTCACAGTGAATGTGGCTTATTAGCAACATACTGAGTTATATTATTACTTGCTAGTGTTTACAAATTTGGTGTGTGACTGTGCCATAAGAATTAAAAATTTGGTGAGACGAAATGATCTTGTATTTATGTTGTGTTATGTGTATGTGTGAAGGTGTGTGTGTTAAGATTTTTATTTGTTCCCATAGGAAATGTGGTCCTCGTCTCTCTGCAGAAGCTGCAGAGAAATTGAAGAACCGCTATATCCTTATGCGCAGTGGTGCCCGTGAACATGAACGAGAAAGTGACCGTCGCTCCAACATTCCCATTACAGTAAGGTAAGGGGAAGTATGTATCTGGGTTTCAGGTGAGGAACTAAATAACAGTTTAGTCCCTCTGAACAGTTTCTGATTCTCTCAAGTGTGTCATTAGACAAAAAGGTTCATGTTATTTTTTCAGGATAGTTGTCTAGCCAGTAAATACACATAAGGATGTGCAAAGTCTTCTGTGCACAAACTGTTCCATGCACAAAAAGCTGGTTTGGTCAATGACTGAACCGAAACTTGCATGTCTGGGGATAGAGGGGGAAATTGGCCTGTCCAGATGGCAAACTAGGGATGTTTTGATTTGTATAAGAATTGTTTTGGTATGTGGAGAGCAGAGAAAGCTAAGAATGTTGGCAGCTGGGAGGATGAGCGAAAGATACTGGGAAGATGGAGAGGAGGTATGATGGGCTATACTACGTTAGAATTTTGCAATGGGAATATCGGGATGAATGGACCAGTGGGGATAGGTCACATTGCTGAGGATGGGGATACACCTTGCTCTACTCATTTCTGTTCTGTTTCATCTGGAATCAGTTAATGCAGAACCATCAGAATGGGACAATTTATTCCAGGTTCAAAAGATTTTTGCAATTTCATGCATGCTCCTAGATACGTATAAATCAGAAAGTCTGGGTGCAACTTTTCAGACTAACAAATGTTATTAAAAGGCATAAACCTTGATGAACTTGAGGTATACTCATCTGATGCATCTTGCAATGTCTGGATACACATTATTATCACTGGAAATTTGAATACAGTGAGAACTTGAACTTACATAATGAATAATATTTTATTGCAATATTTTTCCAAAAAAAATTGTCTCCTTTCAGCACTTTTAAGGCCCGCATTGCACTGATAGTTAGTAAAAGTGCATATAAAATCCAAAGTAATTAGGATGTTTACTTTGCCTTAATTCAGGAAGTTGGAATTATTTCTTAAAATGAAGAAAAAAGAGAATAGAGAAAGATCTTGAGTTTGAATAGACATGCTGAATTGATCCTTGTCCAAATGTAATTTCCGGTTAATATTTCTATTGATTTAGTGCTTCACCCTTTTTCTTTTTTCTTTTATGTTTTTAAAGACTTCTCATGGTTATTTCTCCCATTTCTTTTATATTATTTTAATGAAGCTTTTTCATTCATTCCATGCAGGCAGCTGGAGGCCGTTGTGCGAATAGCAGAATCCCTCAGTAAGATGAAGCTCCAACCTTTTGCTACTGAGGCAGACATTGAAGAAGCCTTGAGGCTCTTCCAGGTGTCTACACTTGATGCTGCTTTGTCAGGCAACCTCTCAGGTGAGTTTCACCAAGGAAATACATGTTGCTTGTGCAGTACTTGAGGGTGCGTTGACCAGAGATTACATGTGTTGATAATTTGTCTCTGAAAGGTAATGGTAGATTGCTGATTTTTTTTCAGCATTCAGGCTGCTAGACTTTGAAAAATTAAGATTATGAATTCAATTTTGAAGTATATAGGAGTATAAGAATGAGATACGAAGTATTTTTCTCAAATCTTTCTTTTGCTGTGATTTTTGTTGGCTGCTAAGAGCCTGAGTACAATTGAGGCAGTGTGTAAATGATATAAATACATTTAATTTCTTTGCTATCATCTCCATCTGCAATATTTTATTTACCTTAAGCATTGCTGTAAGGAAAAAGTCTGTAATAATATATTTGAAAAGGCTTAGACACACTAATATGCTAAACATATAATTATATCTGATTGAATTTAATAAAGGAACTCTTAGGTGACAAAAAAATAAATGGTATGAACCTTCCACTTCAATTGTATTAAATTTAAACTGATGAAATCCAACAGAACAACTCATGATACAAAATGTATTGTTAATTTTGACTAGATCAGATATCAAAGACATGAACAATTTATCTCTGTAAAGAAATGTATGCCTCGTGTTAATTACAGTATGTCCTCTCTGTAGGAGTAGAAGGCTTCACTACTCAGGAAGACCAAGAGATGCTGTCTCGCATTGAGAAACAGCTCAAGCGTCGCTTTGCCATTGGCTCCCAAGTATCTGAACACAGCATCATCCAGGATTTTGTGAAGCAAGTAAGTTACCTGAGAGAGAGAGAGAGAGAAAGAGAGGGAAGTGTTGGAAGAGAGAAAGAGTTGGAAGTGCTCTCTCACCTGTTGACAAATCACCTGTACTTGCAGTCCTGTGAAAGTAACATGAATGAAGAGGTTTATGTGCACTTTATCAAGAAGATACGGAACCCCTAGAATGTGTGCTAGAATGTGTGTCTGGCCAAGTTGCAAGATGTGCAGACCTAATTAGTTTTAGTATAAGGAAGTATGCTTCAGCCAGAGGTGGTATTCAGCAGGTTCTGACCAGTTCTGGAGAACCAGTAGCGGAAATTTTGAGTAGTTCGGAGAACCGGCAAATCCCACCTCTGACTGGCCCCGTCACCATCTATTCTCTGCCTCCCGAGTCCCAGCTGATCAGCTGGGTCTTCTTTTGTTGCCCTGCACAGGAGAATGGAGCTGGAAAGTAGGTTAGTGGGGTGGCGAGGGAATGGGGATTTTACAGTATCCTTCCCCTGCCATGCCCACCAAGCCACGCCCACAGAACCAGTAGTAAAAAAAATGAATCCCACCACTGGCTTCAGCTCACCATAATGTTTATTCATCACTATTCTAGAACAGCTTTTCCTGTCCTTTGACCCAAAGATTTTGAGAATTGGAGTTCCACACATTTGGATGGAGGATGCAAAGGGATCAGGGATATAGATGGGAGTGCACAGAATTTTCACTTCCTCTCAATAAGTGATTTAATACCATAGAGGGAGAAATAGGTCTCCCTGTCAGCCTTTTAAGATTTTCTTCCTTTGCTTTGCATCTTTCCGCTGTCATAAGTAACGGGGGCATGGTTATGGGAAGCGAGCTGGAGGTTTTACAAAACAAAACTATAAGTTTGGGAGGGAGTTTCTTGCTTAGGTTTCTGTCCTATGCTATGCGCAGCTGCAGCTCTATCAAAATATGTCAGGGTCAACGGACAGAGGCCTCATCACCTGGAGGTGCCCACATGATATTATACACAACTTTTTATTGGATGGACACATTGAACTATTGTGGGTGAGAATGTTGCCATCACTTTGTATATGTGATTTGCGCGCTCATTTTCTCAGATTCAGAATTCTTTTGTTGCTACCACTTGATTTCCAGTGAAAAATATCTTTTCTCTAATTAATGAGCATTTCTTTCTTGGATTTTGAATGGAGCACCATCTGACACTCCCTTTGTGTAGAAGTTGATGTACTTTCATGTTGGGAAAGATACAGGGAGCCTTTGACTCGCAACTGGTCCCTTAAAGGCAATTCGAAGTTATGACAGATCCCCCCAAAAGGGTATTTATGACCCAGATTTAAACTTCTGACAGTTGGACTGTCTCCCCACTGCAGTCAAATGATTGCATTTGGGTCGTTGGCAAACAAGCCCATATTTATGACTCCTTGTGGCATCCCACAATCAGGTGACCATGATTTATGTTTTTTGCTGGAAACCAACATTTACTTCCACTTTCCAGCAAAAAACACCCACTGCAGACAATTGCTTACTGACTGCCACAAGAAAATTAAAATTGGGTCACATGATGATCTTAATGACCAGCATAATTTACAACCATAATTCCAGGCTCAATTAAGGACAGAAATTGAAAAGTACCTGGAATATTCCCTAATAGACAAATTTACTGTGCTTAATACACTGTAGGTGAAAATGAAGCTTGTCTTTTTTGCTTAATACAGAAATTCAATGTTAATTCTCCAGTTTAGCACCATAACTTGACCATCATTCTCCTTCAAGTTTCATTGTTACATTTAGGCATGTTTTCACAAAATGTCTTTTTCCCTTTTCTTTCCCTCTCAGAAATATCCTGAACACGCCATCTACAAGGTGCTGCAGCTTATGATGCGGCGTGGTGAGATCCAGCATCGCATGCAACGCAAAGTCCTTTATCGCATCAAGTAACATACTGTACGTCTCCTGGAATGTTAAAATAGATTCGTTCTCCATGTAATTGGAACTAATTTTTGCTACTGTTTTCTTACATTTAACAACTGCAACACATCTTTCAGTCCAAAGAAAAATAAACTGGAGTATTGTCCTATTCAGGGAGGTCAAAATGGAGACAGCATAATAATAGCTCTTGCTTTTATTTGTTGCAATTTTCCTGTTAAAATGTCACCTTGATATTTTGTTACAATATTAAAACCTTTTTTTAATGTAATGTAACATGTCTGTAACTGTTAAGGGTGTGAGGTAAGATAAAGGTGTTAAGCAGTACAGAGCTAATTTTCTCTAATGTGTTTCTGCAAACTGCTCCCTCTGATGAAAGCCTCATTGCTTGGTGTAGTAAAATTATATTGTGATCTCTTGTGACTGTCATTGAGGTCAGCGATAGAAAACGAAGGAAAACAAAGAACTCTCCCATGAGAAGTTAAGAGTTCAAAGATATGTTTACACAACCTGACTTTTGTACTTAGGTTGTGATACTTCAATAGCAATTAGCTGAGCAAGAGTGGTAGAGACCAGAAAACAAATACTGAAGGAAGTTACTTCCACCATCACTCTTTTCTTGAACATGTGAGTTAAGAATCTTACCTCAAGAGTCTCAAAAGCATAGCTGCATTTTTTTTTCTTCCTTTGCCCTTTCAAAGTGCAAGCAGGATGCCTTGGGGCAAGACAGTGACCATGCATAATCCCACCATATAGTGGAAATGTCCCTGCTTTAGTTATGACCCCAAAAAACCCACTCCAATTTCATTTTATTTTGTTAAATCATACTTTCCACAAGAGTGCATAAAGCAATAAATACTTCATTGGAGAAATTGCATAAATGTTTCATCATGTTTGCTAATATTTAACAATAAAATAGCTAAAACAGCAGCACTGCATTCTGAAAATAAAATAACAAACCAGTGTGAAGATAGTTGACACAATTATTTGAAGGCTTGATGATGCCTTAAAGTTGTTTGTACTAATAGTTTTTACGAACTGATGCAAACTATTTCTGTCTGCAAGCCTGTAGGAGGATTTGCAGCTAGGAAAGATCCATTTCACTCATGAATGAGACACTCTACAAAGCTACATATTTTCTCTTGTTTTGAACTAACACACCCAGCTGTTACAGCTTGTAAATTTTTACAGTTTAGTATTATGTTTATTAGAACTGTGCAAAGCCAGTGTAAGCATTTCAGAATCTGCAATACATACCAAGTATCTCTTTCATTCAAGCAGCCTCAACTTTCCAGCGTGGACTCTTGGACACTGTTTTGGAAAGTTCACACAAAATAAAATTCCAAGGATGGAACAAAGATACAGGTGTTGAATAGTTCAAAATGGAGAGCTTTGTGCGTACTCCCAGGTGTTTCAAAGCATATATGTTAAAGACTTACTCAGCCTTAGTCTGTGAACCAAACCATAGTTGCTTAATCAAGTATGTGTTAAAACCATGGTGTATCTCAATGGATTACCCTGTCTTGAATTCTGTGCATCGCTACCAGTTTTAGGAAACTGCCCTTTGTTTGGGGTTTTGGTTTTGTTTTGTTTGCAAATTATTAATGCTCCAAGAATGGTTCACCTGTTTTTGTAAGATGAGCAATATGGCTTCCATATGGAAATTCAGAGGTGAATCTGAATGCCCTTGCGGACTATACGGATGCTTCAGCTGGTGCAAAATGCGGCCGCGCGGGCAGTGATGGGAGCGGCCCGATTCTCCCATGTGGCACCCCTTCCTGCACGGTCTGCATTGGTTGCCAGTTGCCCTCCATGTAAGATTCAAGGTGCTGGTGTTAACCTATAAAGCCCTGCATGGCTTGGGTCAGGGGTACTTGCAGGAGTGCCTCCTACCAGCATCAAGGTCCAATCGCCCAGTACGCTCCCACAGGCAGGCCCTCCTGGGGGTGCCGTTGGCCAGACAATGTCGGTTGGCGGTCCCCCGGGGAAGGGCCTTCTCTGTGGGGGCACCCACCCTTTGGAACCAGCTACCCCTGGAGCTACGTCTGGACCCTGACCTGCGATCCTTCCGTCGCGATCTAAAGACCTAGCTATTTTTACAGGCCGGCCTGGATTGAGCAGGGTTGGGGATTTTAACATTGGGACATTTTAAAATTTTATATAACTATTTGGATTGGTAAATTTCGGAATAATTTTATATATTGTATACATGTTTTTGTGTAAGCCGCCCCGAGTCCCCCCGGAGATGGGGCGGCATATAAATCCAAATAATAATAATAATAATCTTTATTTCCCCATCTCGTGCTTGTATTTTCTTGCTTGTAAGTACAATTATACACACGTCATTTTCATAGGTTGACTCTGTTATGTGTGTGTAAATAAATAAAATTATGTGGGGGGGGGCTGTTTGATGGGAGAATAGCCAGAAATGTGGTTTTCTCTAATTTCGAGCTGCTGGCCTTTTGCTGTGCTACTTTTAACAACTTTCTCTTGCTCTAATTTCAGTAGCCAGTAGAGGGTGCTAGAAATCCAAAATCTGCTGGCTTCATAAATAAAGTGAAGGTTCATTACTTTACCATAGTAAAGGAAAGAATAACTGGCTGATGAAGAGACAGCCTGCCCCGTGCTTTTTCCTCCTGAGTGAAATGATGCTGACCGAGCAGTGCAGATCAGTCTTGTCCTGCAGCTACAGGAGCATACAGTTTGGCTAGTCTGATGGGTGTGGCAGTTTCTTAACAATTATACTTAACTGTTATTGCCTGATAGATTTTTTGATAAAGCCATTCTGCTGTTACCAGTACTTGTTCTAAAAAATTATGATGCATTTTATATTTATTAATCAAACTAAAGGTTGTGTCATGCCCCTGTCAGAGTCTGAATCCAAGGAGGAAGATGAAGAGCTGACGGAGTGGGAATGTGGCTCCGTTGGCTGTGGAGGAAACTGGGGAAAGGCAAAGTCCAGCTGGGCAGAGCAGAACAAGGGAGAGAGAATTCATAGGAAGACCCAGGCCTACCCCCTCTTCATCCTAGGGCACGCAGGGAAGAACGGAGAAGAGAACAATGTGGGTTGCGTGGCTTATGGGGGAGGAAAGGGCCCTGATTCCCTTCATTAGCCACTGCTGGGAAGAGAATTTAAAAGAAATGCACGCTGAGTGTGGCAGCTGCTGGGAGAAAACGAGAGTTTACCTTGTGTTGACTTGTTTATCTGTATTCCTGGCGTCTTCCCAACCGTGTTGAGCTATTGCTGTGCCTTCACATCTGGAATTCTTGCTCCTGCCCTGCCGGACTTTATAGTTACAGTTTTTGTTGACCACGTTTTTCTCCAGCCAGAAGGTAACCAGGACATTGGGGGCAAAGATGGAGCTAATAAAGGAACTCCTACTTATTATCTGACTGTGTTGCCTTTGTGCCACGTCCTGGGTCTATAGTGATTCTGAGCAACATGCAATGCTAAACATAGTACAAATATAATATAAAGAGGAAATAATGCTGACATCCTGACATGCAATAGAACACACCAGCTAGTGTATTTCCATAAGAGGCCCACCAGAGCCTGGAGGGAAAAAAAAACATGCTTTCAAGGACTGTTTGACAAAGTAGAGGCCATAAGTGCTGCAACAGAGAAACCCACCTTCCTAGGTCCCATCTGATGACACTGTTTCATCAGTGGAACCTGGAGCACACAATTCTACATGAAGGACAGAAACCCCAGGACACTGCAACCATCATAAATACATGCCAGTTGCCAAGCGTCTGAATTCTGATTCTGTGGCCATGGGGATTCTGCAACGTTCGTAAGTGTGAAAACCAATCAAATCTTTTGTTTTTTTGTTTTGTTTTACTTTCTGTTTTTCCAAATTTTGTTCTATTGTACTTTACTAATTTATTCCATTCTTTTTGTTAGTTTTTAATGTTTTTTTTGTTTTAAATGTGGTTTTGCATTGTGTAAGCAGCCTCGAATCACCATGGACCAATAGGCAGCAATATAAATTAAATAAGTCACTTTTTTCAATGTTATAACTTCAAACAGTCCCTAAACAAATGGTTGTAATCAAGGATTACCTGTAGTTCTTGTGAAGGAACAGAGAGGAAGTAGCAATAGCATTCAGACTTACAGTATATACCACTTCACAGTGCTTTGCAGCCCTCTGTCAGCAGTTTACAGAGTCAGCATATTTGCCCCCAACAATCTGGGTCCTCATTTTACCCACCTCAGAAGGATGAAAGGCTGAGTCAACCTTTAGCCTGGTGAGATTCGAACTGCCAAATTGCAGGCAGCCAGCAGAATTAGCATGTAGCACTGCATTCTAAGCTCTGCGCCACTATGGCTCTGCAGTCATGAAATGGATGAAAGAGAGGGGTTAAACAATGCAGCTTTGTTGTCTATAAACATAGAATGGTCCTTACCCAATTACAGGTACAGAAGTTTGGGACATTATTCATCTCTGATTGATTGATTGATTATGTACCATCAAATAAATGACCACGTAGATTTCTCTATATGTTTTTTTTGTAAATACAAGTAGTTTACTATTTATTGCCTTCTCCCACATAGTTTGAAATTGCCATTGTCACTTAAAATAATCTGACTTTATTTATTTATTTATTTTAATTACATTTATATGCAGCCCTTCTCCGAAGACTCAGGGCGGCTTACAATTTTTGGGATACAACCCAATGCGCTTAGCAATAGTCTTCATTCCATTGTATATGCCTGCTTATTACTAAGCGGCATTTTTACAAAGTCAGCTTATTGCCCCCAACAATCTTGGGTCCTCAATTTACCTACCCTGAGAGGATGGAAGGCTGAGTCAACCTTGAGCCTGCTGGGATTCGAGCCTGCACTAATTGCAGGCAGCTGGAACTTAAGTGCTAGGCATTTAACAGCCTGCACCACCAAGGCTCTTTAGCATCTTCCTTTAATGCCACTTGCTTTAGTAGATCAGCAGGGATGACCTTCATCCTGGCTGAGATCCTGGCATCTCTTGGCATATCCTTCCAGCATTTGTTCATCTCCCTCATCCGCCATCACAATGAGGTAGCACAGCAGGACTTGCGGAGGATCTATCTTGCCATTGTCTGTGAGTTTTGTCAGATTACTGGTCTTTTAATGCAGCCAAAATTAATTTTTGTACCATTTTCTTTTTGACTCTTGCCAAAAGAGGTACATGACAATCCATATTTGCAAACTTAGGAATATGCTTCATGAAAACTTTGAGCATGTTTTGAAAAACGTGTCTTAACTGCAAGCTCATCAGTCATTACATAGATGTTGCCAAGAACTTTTTTGCTTAGAAAAAAATGCCAAGTGATTTGTCATTCCTCCCTTCTGCAAGGAATTTTTTTAATCACAGCCCTGCCTACAGCCCTTTTTTAGTGACCTACTCAAACATTAACCTTGGGCTTTTTAGGCCAGACAAGATCAGGGAGGACACAACCAATTGCTTCTTGGATGCTTTACATACATACCCACCATTTTATTTTACCCTTCTACTGACCAGGTTGTGATGTTGAGATCTTTCCTGGGGAGAAAAAGAGCTACCCAATATAATTTTCTCTCTGTCCTCCCCACCACCTCTTCCCTGCAATTTTCAATTGTGTAATATAAAATTGCCCATATGATGGGTAGGTATGATGCTAAATGAATCTGGACTTTGCATATGTAAAGTAAGTGAATTAGCATTATGCTACCTTTTTGAAAATATTTATTATGTACAGCAGAAACCTACACAAACCATTCTGGAAAATGTCCCAAGCAACCATAAGTTGTTTTTTTATGACAAATCAATGCTTTCCCCAAAATAATAGAAGTTGATCCAGCAGCATCCAAAGTCATTCCCATCTATGAAAAGAATCCACAGGAGGCAGAACTGACAGTCTGCTTAAATTTATTGCAGATTTCTCTTACATCCTTAAGCACAAAGTGTGGCATATTTATTCGGCTGGTACATCAAATATTTCCATCCGTTCACCTGCCTGCTCCCATTCTGATAGACTAGGTGGTGGCAGGCATGCCATTTCATCCAGGCCAACATGCTTGAGCCTGCTGACATTTCCTAAATGACAGGCTATGTTTTTTGGCTCTTTGAAGGAGAAAGTAACATCACTAATTGGTCTGGCATTCACGGAGCATGTGTGTAACTAATGCAATTAAAGAGTGCTTACTGCTTCCTTTCTCTTGTTCTGCACGGGGACAGGAGGTCAAATGTAGTCAAAGTCTGAGCCTGGCTTACGCAGCTTGCCTCCCAAGAGAAATGATTACTTCAATCATGGTTATGGAAGAATGCGGCAGGAAAGAGCAGGCACAACAGAGGCACAGAGAGTTAAGAATGTGATGATCAGGAAGGTGCTCAAAGAAAGAAGTTCGATACCCTGACATGCTTCAGATTTCAAACCATATGCTTCAAATTATTCACATTTATTTATTTAATTAAACTTGTATGCCGCCCAACTCCCAAAGGACTCCGGGCGGCTCACAGCAAAACACACACACACACACACACACACACACACACACAAAAGAATTACATTAAAAAATTTAAAAGCAATTTAAAAACAACAAACAACAGAAGGGCCGGATCTCGCTAGATCTCAGTCGCGAGATCAACAGCCCTATCCCTGCCAGAAAAGCCAGGTTTTGACTGCTTTGCGGAAGGCCAGTAGGGTGGAGGCAGTCCGGACCTCAGGAGGTAGCTGGTTCCAGAGAGCCGAAGCAGCCACAGAGAAGGCCCTCTCCTGCAGGCCCGCCAGCCAGCATGAAATGTGGTACAGCTTTGTTCCCATTTTATTTTTTAAAAATGTAAAGATTGCACGAGTACTCAAATTTTCCATCCTGTATAACAGGGGTGTCAAACTGTCATTGAGGGCCGCATCAAGGTTGTGTTTGACCTTGGGGGGGCAGGGAGGGGCATGGCCAGAGTGGGCATGGTCAGCTTGATGTCATTAATCTCAGAGGCACCTGTGGAGGCTCAAGCGCTCTGCCAGTGAAAACGGGCTCCCAAACTCCATTTTTGGCTGCAATGGCCTCCTGCAACCCTCTGCCAGCAAAAACGGAGCTCAGGAAGGCCGTCTGCAGCCCTCTTGAGCTCCATTTTCGCTGGCAGAAGTACCATGGGTCTGTCTTTGCTGTTTCCAAGGCGGCCCCACAGGCCAGAACTAAGCACCCCGTGGGCTGGATCTGGCCCGCGGGCCTTGAATTTGACACCCCTGCTATATAAGGATAGCATATTAGCAAGAAGTGTTTCCCTCCAGTGAACTGGTTTTCTGTGTAAAAAGATGTAGGGTTTGGGGGTTTTTACCACATGGGTAAGAATGGAATAATAGCTTCAACCTTTGTAGCTTGGTGGCCCAGCTGGGGAGGGGAGACAGGAACTGGGTTGCACAAGCAGCGGGCCGGTTCGCATGCGCATGAGGGTCTGCCAGCCCACTGCTCATGCAAGTTGAGTTCCACATGCGCACCCTTCAGCCAGCCACTCACATGGCCCAATTCCGAATAGGCCACAGCCTGGTAGTGGGTCGGGGATTGGGGACCCCTGGAATAACATACTTGACTGTATGGACTCTGAAGTGGCATTGACACAGGAGAGCTGGACAATGTCTTTTCATGTAGATTGGCTCTGACTTGTTAATAGTACAAGAAAAGCATCCATTTAACTAGTTAGAGATTGTTTGTCATGCTCAAGTGACATATATTGGCTATAATACTTTCTTCTTTCACTCATCCTATTCATCTCTTGGAGATTCATTGCTTGAGGTACAGGCCAAAGCCTAATGCACACAAACAACAGGCTCTCTCTAAAAGTGTTTCAAGTTTTCTTTAACAACAAATCCCTAATTTATGAAATAAAGAGTAATTCCCAAAAACATATTGCACCAAAACATGAGAATTCTGCTTTAAGTATGCCTAAAGAGTCTCTCTATATCTTGTGAAATGTTATTGGACATGTGGAATATTTTAATTGCTTATTTGAGACATTTTTACTTCACTTATATGTTTTCTGTAATAAATAAGATAATCCCTTCCCTCAAATGTATAAACCAAAAGACCAAAAGCCAGAGAGAGGATAATCATTGGCACATTGTGGTTTTTTCCCCCTTTCTTATTCATTCCAAAACCATTCTTATTAAAAGTAGCTTTTAGGTGTCAGCATTTAAGCAATAGAAAATGTCAAATACAGTTGAGTTAATAGAAGAACTAAATGGAGTAGTCTTTGCCTTGGCCTTCATTAGTATTACAGATAAAAGTATTTTAAGAAGGATGTGTTGAAGAAAATAAAAAATGCTTGCAATTTAATTTCTGGTTATCCTCATCATTTCTAATCTGTATTCTGCCCCCCACCCTACATGTCCCAATTAAGGGCAGAAATGAGTGACCAGAAGCAGGTTCTTTCCTCATGTATGAAGTGGCCACATCTATTTTGTAGGTCTCTGTTCCTAAAATGTTGAGTATGGTACTTGCCAGCCAAAACTTTGCTCATCCAAACTTAAAGGGCTTTTTCAGAGTCTTTCTCCTTTCTAATATCAACAAATAGTATGAATATTGCAGGGCAGACTATAAGCATTGTTCCCTGTCCAGATAGGATGAAAAAGTCATGAATATGAATGTGAACTGCCCATTCCAGGGAGCTCAATATGGCAGAATTTCCAGCAGGTTTGGGTGTTTGAGAATACAATGGAGCTCTCTGCCAAGCTGATGGTTGTCATGGGGATCCAGAAGCCCTTCTGCACTTCCATTTTTGCCTTTCTCTTTTTCGATTGTAAAAGTTCTGATACTGCTTGAGTCTTCTGAGCAGCTTATTTTTAATTCTACAGTTGTTCTGTACCATTCTTTCATATTAAGAAGCCAACTGGTTTTATCTTTTTAACAAAAGGATATAATCACAGTGGGAACAACGATTTTGTGTTTAAAAAGTGTTTAAATTGCATACCTTATGAATAAAGTCATTGTGACCATTGTCCATAGAAAGGGAAGCTTACTCCTTAACCTTTTTAATTCAGTGGAATGACAGAGATGGAGAATGTATATTTTTGTGAATTGTATCTGCATGTAAAGGAGTCATATTAAAGAAATAGAAAGGGATACTCTGAGTATCAGAATTATAGATTAGAAATTGCTGGATATAGAAAATCTATGGAATGATCACTTCTGAATTTCCAAAATAGAGACCAATTGAAATGTATAATACATACAAATGAATGAAGGCAAATATATGTGTCCCAGATTAATGTTGCAAGATCCAATCTGGGTTGGTCACCAGGACCAGAGGTTTAGTCTTCTGAACTTTCAAACTCATGTTGGAGCCCATCCGCGCGATCTTCGGATAAGATCGCATGGATTCGGGGCGGGTTGTGTTCCACCTTGCAGTGGTCTGAGGATCGTGGTGCAAGTAGTCTGGCTGATGTGATCTGGGCTGAGTTCGATCCTGTTTCCGAGGATGAAGTGGACAGGATTATGCGGCATCTGAGTTCCACCACATGTTTGTTGGACCCGTGCCCTTCCTGGCTTGCGTATGCCGCCAGGGAGGTCACCTGCGGTTGGCTCCAGGCAGTGGTCAACGCTTCGTTAAGGGAGGGTGTCTTTCCCTCCACCTTGAAAGAGGCGCTGGTGAGGCCCCTCCTGAAGAAGCCTGCCCTGGACCCGACCGTGTTAGACAACTTTCGTCCAGTCTCCAACCTTCGTTTTTGGGCGAAGGTTGTTGAGAGTGTGGTGGCTCGGCAGTTTCCACTTTTCCTGGATGAAGCGGACTACCTAGATCCGTACCAATCGGGCTTCCGGCCTAGTTTCAGCACGGAGATGGCATTGGTGGCACTGATGGATGATCTCTGGAGGGCCGGGACAGGGGTTTTCCTCTGTCCTGGTCCTATTAGACCTCTCAGCGGCTTTCGATACCATCGACCATGGTATCCTTTTGCGGCCTCGAGGGGCTGGGAGTGGGGGCACTGTTCTTCAGTGGCTCTCCTCCTACCTCTCGGGCGGTCACAGTGTTGACAGGGGACAGAGGTCAGCCCGAGGGTGCTCACTTGTGGGGTCCCTCAGGGGTGGTCCTCTCCCCCCCTTTTATTTAATATCTACATGAAACTGCTGGGTGAGATCATTCGTGGTTTTGGGGTGAGGTATCACCAGTACGCTGATGATACCCAGTTATACATCTCCACCCCAAACCAGATCAGTGATGCCCTCTCCGTGATGACTCGCTGTCTGGATGCGGTTCGGATCTGGATGGACGGAAACATCCTTCGGCTCAACCCGGCCAAGACTGAGTGGCTGTACATACCGGCATCTCGGCCCAGTCAAGATTGTCCATCGTTGACCATAGGGGGAGTGGTGTTGCCCCCTGTGGATAGGACACGGAACCTGGGGGTCCTCCTGGATGCGCGGATCCAGTTGGAGGAGCAGGTAGGGGCTGTCACCAGGGGGGCCTTTGCCCAGGTCCGACTGGTTCGCCAGCTTCGCCCGTTTCTGGACCAAGATGCCCTGCGTACAGTCACTCATGCCCTTGTTACCTCGCGACTTGACTACTGCAATGCTCTCTATTTAGGACTGCCCTTGCACACCATCCGGAAGTTGCAGCTGGTGCAGAATGTGGCCACGCGGGTTGTGATGGGAGTTACCCAATTCTCCCATATTACCCCCCTCCTGCATGGCCTGCATTGGTTGCCGGTTGTGCTCCGGGTGAGGTTCAAGGTTTTGGCTTTAACATTCAAAGTCCTACATGACATGGGTCCACAATATTTGAGGGAGCGCCTCCTCCCGATATCGAAGACCAACCATCCTGTATGGGCACACAGGCAGGGGCTTCGCCCATCCTCTGCCCGTCCTGTATGGGCACACAGGCAGGGGCTCCGCCTCGGGGTCCCGTCGGCAAGCCAATGTCAGCTGGCGGTCCCCCGATGGCGAGCCTACTCTGTGGCGGCCCCTGACTTATGGAATCAACTGCCTCTGGACCTCCGTCTGGCCCCTGACCTCCGAACCTTTCGCCACCATTTGAAGACCTGGCTATTTGACCAAGTCAGGCTGTGATTACCTAACCGGGGGTATGGGATAATTTTACTCTAATTCGGTTTATTGGACCTTATAGTGGTTTAATTCTTTTTTAATTATTTATTGTATTTGTATGTTTTTACTGTGAGCCGCCCCAAGTCTTCGGAGATGGGGTGGCATATAAGTCCAATAAAATAAAATAAATAAATCTTCATGCCAACTTTACATGCTAAATATATTTAGCAATTAGTATTTAACATTCACTTTTAGAAGTAGTTACTGTAAAATTCTCTAGAGAATATTCCCCTACCAACCTGTTATTAACCAAATCCTTTTTGTATAAATTTTATTAATTTTCTATTAATTGCATTTCTTAGTGCTTAATAAATATTGTGGTGTCTGAATATTTAATTTGCTTAGCAATGCAGATTCTATTCTTAATCTCCACTCATTATTTTTTTAATCAATCAATTTGAGGGGAAAACCTATTCCTGTAATTTATTTCAACGCACATGAGAAATTCAGAGAACTACTCATGGATGATATTGCATTCTTGCACTTTAGCTATGAATTAGATGAGTTGATGTCCTGCCTTTCGTTGTGCCTTGGTAACGTCTTTGTTCTTCTCAGTTTCAGGGCTCCTGCCTTTCTTGCTATCCAGCTACCCATGTTCCATAAAATGTCCAAATGTCCATTGTGAACAGACAAGAACCTTATCCTCCCTGTTTCAAGTTCTATATCCCTCAACCATACTTGGGCAATCAAATAGATGACTGTCTTCAAATATGAGGGATGATTGAAGCCATTCTAGAATCATCTTCTAGTCACTGCTGAGATGATTGACTTGGTTAGCTATCATTATTTGGCCTAGTCTCTTTTTAAATACAGGGAGGGTAAAAATAATCAAGAAGGCAGTCATAACCATGTGTTTGAAATCTATCCCCTTTTTTTACATGTACACAAATGTATACACAAAAAGGCCAGGGCATTGACTGTTCAGTTATGGTCACCATCTTGACTTTCTTTCCCTACAATGGCCAATGTCTGGATAGTGAAGTAAGAGAGGCCTTCTGAGATTATGATTCTTTGCTCAGTTCTAACTGCCGTTACCTAGGATTAATAAATGATTCCTTAGCATATTATCATGTCTGTACATTAGGCCTCCTCTTACTCCTTTTATATTTATGCATTTATTCATTTGTATGGCTACACACTTGCCAAACCACTCTGGTCAATTAAAAGGAGGGGGTGTTAAACCATTGATTTGCAGATTTTACTCAGCTGTTGCTGACTGTAAGAGGTGGTGCTCATCTCTGTTTCAAGGCCATTGAGCCAATGCTGTCCAAAGACATTGTGTGGCCAGCATAACATCATGGAGCGTGGTTACTTCCCACCGAAGTGGTACTTATTTATCTACTTGCATTAGCATGCTTTTGAACTGCTAGGTTGGCAGGAGTTGGGGCAACAATGGACCCTGTTACATGGTGCTCAGGTCTCAAACCAGAGCTGCCAGCTTGCCAGACAACAAGACCAGCATCTTAATTGTTGAGCCACTATGCTGCCTTAAACCACTGAAGTCATAATAAAATAAAATAAAAAAATACACCAGAGGCAGTAATTCATATCCCATGGGCTGAAGTGGGTTCCTTTAGGGCTTGAGGAAGAATGAAACTTTCAAGGCCTTCCTTAAGGTTGGTTACATTGGACCCATCCAAATTTCAGTAGGGAGGTAATTCCAGAAGGCAGGCTTGATGACTGAAAAGGAAGGTGTATCTCCTGGGTGCCATAAGGTATCATTGTTGCATTGATAGGATCTGGAGCATGCAATACAAGATTAAATCCCTATTTAATCTTGTCAGGTTAAAATCACAATAATCCAAACTTGCCTCAAAGATTAAAGTGGTTTAGGGGGCTGGAATGGGATCAAAGAGATCAAGTCCCCACCTACCTCAGTGGTTTAAATTCATCCAGTTAGTATCTCAAAGTCCAAGTACCTCACAAGGTTGTTGCGAGGATAAAATAACAGGCAGTCTTGAAATACCATCAGAAAGTGGACTATAAACGTAATTAAAATGTTCAGAAAATATACCTCAAACACTTTGAGCACATTCATATTGTTATGAAGTAGACACATCAAAAGGGAAAACTATATCTGTACCCTATGTTCAGTTCAACACCGATATATGTATAAATTTGCATAGGAATCTAGGTCACAAGTTATAATAGGCAGTGATTTAAATATTGTGTAGATTTTTTTAGAGGGATGTGGTGGCTCAGTGGCTAAGACACTGAACTTGTCAATCAGAAAGGTTGGCAGTTTGGTGGTTCAAATCCCTAATGTCGCATAATGGACTGAAGTCCTGTTACTTGTCCCAGCTTCTGCCAACCTAGCAGTTCACCTTCCACCGCGATTTGAAGACCTGGCTATTTGACCAAGTCGGGCTGTGCTTACCTTACCAGGGGTATGGGATAGTTTTAATTTTTAATTCAGTTTTATTGGACCTTATAGTGATTTAATTTCTTTTTAATTATTATTGTATTTGTATGTTTTAACTGTGAGCCACCCCGAGTTTCGGAGATGGGGTGGCATATAAGTCCAATAAAATAAAAATAAAAATAATAAAAAAAAGCATGTAAAAATGCAAGTAGAAAAATAGGGACAACTTTGGTGGGAAGGTAACAGCGTTCCATGCGCTTTCAATGTTTAGTCATGCTGACCACATGACCACAGAGACATCTTCGGACAGCGCTGGCTCTTCAGCTTTGTAACTGAGATAAGCACTGCCTCCTAGAGCCAGAAACGACTAGCACGTATGTGCAAGGGGAACCTTTACTTTTACCTTTATATAAAAAAAACCCATTAATAAATACCGTGAAATAAAGAAGGAAAGAAGACAGAATGCTAGCTGGGACCAGAGTGGTCCCTCACTGTTAGGATGCCTTTCTTGAATCCCAGAACACTTTGCTCTTTTCAAAGATTCATGTGTGGCTCTACTCATTATTTCAATCCCAGGGAAATTGGCAGCCTGAATACAGTGTTTATCAGAGCAAGGAGATAGGAAGATTAGATCATAACAAAATGGCATACTGTCGTTTGTTCTACACAGAACAGAATTATTGGATTCTATCACAAAGCAATCCGAGAGGGTGATCTCACTACTGGGTGATCTCAAGTCTTTTTCTTGTCCAAAGAGGAATTATGAAGAGCTGGTCTATTCATCGGCTCTTCATTCTTCACTGCAACTGTCATCTCTGCTTTTGTAGACATGTCCACCTTTCCTTCCCCAGAATCCCCAAAGGGTTGCTGGCTTTTGACACTTAAAAACAACTTCTCAGGAGTTTGTTTTCAGGGTGACTTGCATTTTTTCATCAACATCTAGAAGAGAGAATGCTTAAATAAGCTAGCTCTATTTACTCTTGCAGTTGTGAGATGACAAACTTTCTGCTCTAACCCCAATTAGGTAATTATTTCCCTCTTTTGTCACAGCAGGCGCCCAATACCTGCTACACATTTAATCCTACATGGGGGAATGGAGGAGGAGGGGAGAGAGACATTGAAGGGCTAATGCAAGCAACCCCTTTGTGAGTTGAATTCCATCCTCACCATTGTGGTCTTACTGCCACAGTTTGGAGAAGGAACCGTGACAATGCAAGAAATTAATGGAAACAATTTTAATAAACACGTCTTAATTTATTTAAGTCCTGGAATCTCTTCTGGCACCCTCCTGCTTCGGTATCCATTCTTCAAATTCTAAATTAGCTGGGAACTGAAAACACACAGACAGATTATGGCCAGAAGTAACAGATTTTGACCCCATCCAATGACACCAACAAGGAATAAATGTCTCCCAAGAATTTTTTTTTACCTTTTTTTGCCCATCCAAATTTTCAGTCACAGAACAATTACACTTAATACATATTGCAAATCATTTATGTCAATATAGTTTTCACCCCTACTCTTCACTCAGTTTCAAGTCACATTGCCCAATCCTTGTCTTTGTATTGTTGCAGCATCGTAGCCTCAAATGGAGTCAAAGGCAGCTGGAGTGCACCTGGCTACTCAGTGACTACTCAAGCCTTTTAATCTAGATGTGCTTGTCCTTTTCTTCTTTGATGTGCTGATTCTGGCAGCTACCATGGTGGTGAAGCAAAAGGAAGTACAAGAAAAAGCAGACCAGTGTGCCACGTGCTGGGTGACTGCTGACGTAGGTCTGTGGAAAGTAATAGCATCACGTGTCTTCTTGAAAAAGCTCCCGGGATTCATGAAGGTAAAATAGGGCTGGGGGGGAGAAACTGAAACACTGGATTGTGTTGCTTTCGTGGTACTTTAACAAGTTAAATGATGAGAGGCAATATATCCTGCCTCAAATAGCCAAGTATCTATTCTCCTGATCCCCTTTATGGCATGCCTGGTGACGTTAGTACTGTCCAAAGAGGGAAAAGGAAGGGGGAGAGAACTCACGTTCGACTGAGAAATAAATCTTGGAAGGAAAAAAAACTGCAAAGCAGTTGCTTCCTTAGCAGGGATTTCAGTGCTTCTAAAGCATTTGCTTTCCTCATAATTAACTGAAAGTGGAAACACACGGGTGATTTTGCATGGTATATATTATAGTGCTTTACTATCCATTTCCCTGTGCTTAATTTGATCTATAATGCTCACTTAGAAGTGCATCCCATTTAGCAAAGCTCCCCTGCAATGTTATTAAAACTCCATTTTGCAAGTTCAGATCCTTTTGAATCTAACTTCACCTCTCACAGCTAGGGACTGATGATGGATTGCCCTCCAACTGCTCAGCATCTGCTTCCTATGGAGGCTTTCTTCACTGCATTATTTTTCCCCAGGGCAGTGCTAGCATGCCTACATTTCCCTTTTCAAACTAGATTTTGGGAGATCCATTCACGAATGGCCTGCTGATTAGTCTACTTTATCCCCAAAGATAAAAGTGTGCAATTCAGTGAAATCTTGCTAATCTTGCCCCCTGTGTTGGTTTCCTTTAAACCTTTCTTGCACGTCAAAAACACAGTTGCTTTTTTTCTCCATGATTCAAAGCAATGAGGAGCCAGTCTTTTAGGTTCCCGTATGAGGAGAACTCAAAATTCAAATTCATGCATCACCCAACTTTCAGACCCTTACGATTTATATTGTTACATACTTCATTCCTTGGGTAACGACTAGGCTATTAAAATAAAGATTAACCCTTGCTGTCTGTACATAGTTTGGGGGAGATTAGTGTGTGTGCATGTGTGTGTATGGGGGGGAAACAGAGTATGATATCTGGATTGAATATGATATAAAGGCAGAGGTGGTATCCAGCAGGTTCTGACCAGTTCTGGAGAACCAGCAGTGGAAATTTTGAGTAGTTTGGAAAACCGGCAAATACCACCTCTGACTGGCCCCGTCACCATCTATTCTCTGCCTCCCAAGTCCCAGCTGATGGACTGGGTCTTCTTTTGTTGCCCTGTACAGGAGAATGGAGCTGGAAAGCAGGTTAGTGGGGTGGGGAAGGAATGGGGATTTTGCAGTAACCTTCCCCCCAGAAATAGGGAGGGAATGGAGTTTTTCCCCTGCCACGCCCACCAAGCCACGACACGCCCAACAATCCAGGCCCACAGAATCAGTAATAAAAAGTTTTAAATCCCACCACTGTATAAAGGTAAATAACCTGAGATCCTATAGACTTTGCTGGTCTTCAATTTCCATCAGCCACAACCAGCATAGCCAGTGCTTAGTAATGTTAGAAGTTCTGGTCACCAGAGGGCCAGTATATTCCCATTTCTAATACCAAAGCTCTTGATCTGAGTGTCCTCCAAGCCCAACGTCCTTATAATCCCAAGTACACAGTATTAGGAAAGTCCTTGTCTTTCATGGATGTTTGAGCTTTTAAAAGTAATACAGAAAGTGAGCATCCTTGTCCAAAAACAGATGGTGCTGCAAGAGATCATTGTAAAAAGGTAACATTACTAATCCTTCTTTTGCTACTTAGTGCTGCTACTTTGATCCTGCTCAATTCCATCCCCTACTCACATGGCTGCTATTTTAAGAGTGGGGGCAGAAACCATACCAATGGAACAAATCTCCCCATTCAACATTGCTTCTTTTTGAGCTCTTACATAAGGCGTGTGATCAGGGGTGGGATTCAAATTTTTAACAACTGATTCTGTGGGCGTGGCTTAGGTGGTGGGCATGGCTTGGTGGTCATGTGACTGGGTGGACATGGCTTGGTGGTCATGTTATTGGCTGGGTGTGGCCAACTCAATATCACTTACATCGAGGCACGCATCTCCTCGCTTGGCCTCTCATGACTGTGGGGATGCTGCAACAGTCGTAAGTGTGAAAAATGATCATAAGTCACTTTTTTCAGTGCCATTGTAACTTTGAATGGTCACTCCACACAAGCAAAGTACCAGCAAAGGAGAGAGAAAAAACTCCAGAGAAGTTCCAGAGACAGGAAGTCTAGTCCTGCCAAGAATGTAATAAGGGTTAACGGAGAGGCAGTTTCTGTAAGCAACACCAGAATGTTTCCTTCCTGCCTTCCTTCCAGGATTAGGCCAGTAATTTCTTCTAACAACTGGTTCTCCAAACTGCTTAGAATGTTAACAACCGGTTCTAGCGAATAGGTACGAACTGGTAGAATCCCACCCCTGCATGTGATTCATTCCCAATTCTCAAATGTCCAGAAGAACTAATTTCTCTCAAATATAAAATTTGAGGCTAGATTAGCCTTTCGTTTTTCCAAAATGTCCCAAATCCTTATGGGAGATTTTTAAAAATTATTTCATCCCTTTTCTTTTCTTTTTTCCTTCTTTTTTCTTTTTGCTATCTTCCACGCTTTTCTTGTTGAAATTCATTGTATGCTATTCCTCGGTGGTGCAGTGGTTAGAGTGCAGTACTGCAGGCTACTTTCACTGACTGTCGGCTGCCTGCAATTTGGCTGTTCAAATCTCACCAGGCTCAAGGTTGACTCAGCCTTCCATCCTTCTGAGGTGGGTAAAATGAGGACCTAAAATTGCTGGGGGCAATATGCGAACTCTGTAAACTGCTTAGAGAGGGCTGTAAAGCACTATGAAACAGTATATAAGTCTAAGCACTATTGCTATTGCCCCACAAATGGCCTTTTTCTGGGTACTGGAAGAGATAATGCCAGTTTACTAAAATTTGAAGCAAGTACAACTTTTGTTTTTCAGACACACATTGCATTATGATACATTGATTATATAGTACGTATTAGATTATGTAAGTATGTATAAGGCTTGTAATTATTTGGTAGCTAAAAGCTGAGCTGCATCCAAAGAAATTCTGGCACAATACCTTAAAAAAATGAAATGTCTTAGAAACAAGACTAGAAAATCCATTATTTTCACACTATAAATCTCAGATTACCAAGAATATTGAAGGTAGTTTGCTGTTGTAATGTCAGCAGCACTTAACACCGTCTGGATCATAGTGTAGACAGAAGCTGAACATGACTTAAATTATTTCTCAACCTGCTTCCCTCCAGACATGCTGGAATTACAATTCTTAGAATTTCCCAGCTAGCAGAGTTCTTATATATCCATCCCACATGAAGGTAGCAGATTGTGGCCAGTTAATGGAAGGAAGGAAGGAAGGAAGGAAGGAAGGAAGGAAGGAAGGAAGGAAGGAAGGAAGGAAGGAAGGAAAGAAAAAATTTCCACCTTAATATTGAGTATTCAGAATGGCTCAGCTATAAGATGGAGGTTACCTTACCAGCATCTTGCTTAGTTTTTTAAATGAAAAGTGTTATGTATGCAGGTTTGAAGTCCTTGGTTTAGTTTGAACTGTTCTTGTAAAATGTTGGAAATGATTGGTTTAAAAAGTGCGGGAAAACCCTGCACTCTGATTGGCTGGCAACTGCAGCTGCTGGCTATAAGTAGCAGCTGCAGCCCAGCCGAATTGGGTCCGTTCTGAGCTGTAGTCACTAATAAACTAAGAGCTTGAAGCACTCCGCGTCTGTCTCTTCATGCAAACTTAACACAGGCGACGAAGGTGGGATTCCCCTGAAGAAGACGGCAACGCGGAACAGAAGGAGAGCGAGATGGCTGTGCTGAACACCCCCCCAGCCCCGTTCGATCCAACGGCAGAAGACTGGGAGTTGTATGCAGATCGTTTCCAAATGTATCTGGAGGGAAACGATCTTGCCAACATTTCCAAGAAGCGGAAGAGGGCGGTCTTTCTCATGCACTGCGGTCCGGCAGTTTTCAAGATGGTGAAGGCATTGGCAGGAGCTGCAGACGTGAAGGTAATGGAATGGCCTGACTTAGAAAAACTGTTAAGAGCCCATTACGCGCCACAAGTATCATGCCTCATTAAGAGACACGAGTTTTACCGTCGTGATCAAGGGGAAAGCGAAAATGTAAACGACTTCGTGGCAAGTTTAAGAGACATTGGGGGTGCATGCGAATTTAACAATTTAGAAGAGGCCATGCGCGATTGATTTGTTCTGGGCCTTAAAGACAAGGTGCTACAGAGCAAGTTATTACTGAAACCTAAGATCACGCTGAAGGAAGCAATAGAAGAGGCCTCTTCAGCAGAAGCTACCAAGTCCTCAGCAGCAGCCATGAAGAAAATTAACAAGGCCGCAAGCCATCCTGATGTGGAAAAGTCCACAACAACTCATTGCGAGCAAATAGATTCTGAATCAGACTGCAGTGAGGTGGAGGAAGGAATTTATAGACTCAGAATGGAGCGGAAAAAGAAAGACCTGGAAAGAAAGAGGCAAGATTTCTACTGCAGAGGTTGTGGGAGAAGCCACCCCCGCATTGAATGCAAGTTTTTAGACACCATTTGCCTCCGTTGTGATAAAAGAGGACACCTAGCAAGAGTCTGCAAATCATCCAGAACTCCACCCATCAGAAGAAAGTTTGCTACAAGCAAAGACAAAGAATTCAAGCCTAACAATCTCAGTGAGAAAATGGAGTGCAGCACAGAAGCAAATGGGAAGAACGAAACTCATCAAACAGTGACTATTGGTCATTCATCACCTTTAAGAAGCAGAAAAGTGCATGTCAAGGTACTTATTGAAGGAAGGCCTTGCCAAATGGAAGTGGACTCAGGCTCATACCTATCTATGGTGTCATGGGACACTATTCACAGACTTCTTCCCAACATCCAGAAGAAGCACTTCAAGAAGCAAGCATTGACTCCAAGGGAACAAGATTCCAATAGTTGGAACAAGAGAATTCAACGTGAAATTCAAGGGCCACACCAAACGCCTACCACTGACCATCGTGGACAAGGACCGGCCAAGTCTGCTGGGCCTTGAGTGGTTCAACCCACTGGGCATCGAGGTGACTGGCATCAATCACATGAGCAACACTGAGTGGGAAGAGGCCTTGAAGTCTGAGTTTCCAGAGGTCTTCAGCAACGGATTAGGCAAGTACTTGGGGACCCCTATCTCCTTTAACCTAGATCCCAAGGTACAACCAATCCATTTAAAACCCAGAAGGGTCCCATTTGCCTTAAAGGAAAAATTGATGCACAATTAGATAAACTAATAGCCCAAGGGGTTTTAGAGCCCACTGATCACTCCAGGTGGGAGACACCCATAGTCACACCAGTCAAGGCTGATGGGTCTGTGAGAATCTGTGGAGACTACAAGGGGACATTGAACCATGCGCTACAACAGAGCACATATCCAGTTCCAGTAGTGCATCATTTATTACACTCTCTTGGAGGGGGCACAGTTTTTGCCAAGTTGGACCTGGCACAGGCATATCAACAATTAACAGTTGATGATGCCACTGCTGAAGCCCAAACCATTGTGATCCATAGAGGTGCCTTCAAATGCAAAAGATTGCAATTTGGAGTAAGCGTGGCACCAAGCATCTTCCAAAGCCTTATGGAAAGAATGTTACAAAGGTTGCCAGGGGTGGTGCCCTATTTTGATGATGTTTTAATTTCTGCTGAAAATGACACTCAATTACACGAGAGACTCAGGGAAGTCTTAACTAGATTCAAAAAAGCGGGGTTAAAAGTCAAAGAAGAAAAATGCACACTTAGAACAGATAAAGTGGAATTCTTGGGTTACATGATTGATAAACATGGCATCCACCCCACAGAGGCAAAGGTTCAGGCAATCAAAGAAGCCCCCAGGCCAAAATGCAAAACAGATTTGCAAGCATTTTTGGGGCTCATTAACTTCTATCATATGTTTCTACCTCAGAAGGCAACCATTGCAGAACCCCTACATAGGTTGCTGGGCAAGAAATCTGCTTGGGTCTGGGGGAGGAAGGAACAAGCTGCATTTAACAATATCAAGAGACAAATCACGTCTGATGCTGTGCTGATACAGTTCTCTGAGAACTTTCCTGTTGTTCTGACTTGTGATGCCTCCCCTTTTGGAGTGGGGGGGGGTATTGAGCCACATGCTTCCCAGCAGGAGGGAAGCTCCTATTGCATTTTACTCTTGCACCTTGACTAAAGCAGAGAGGAACTACAGCCAACTGGACAAGGAAGCCTTGGCAATTGTAGCAGCTGTCAAAAAATTCCATGAGTATTTATATGGGAGAACATTTACTGTTGTCACAGATCACAAACCTCTCTTAGGCATTGTGGCAGGGGACAAACCAATGCCCACGATCCTGTCACCAAGAATGCTGAGATGGACTGAATTTCTTGCTGCTTATTCATACAAACTGATCCCCAGACCTGGTAAAGACATTGGGCATGCAGATGCTTTGAGTTGCTGCCCACTTCCTTCACACATTGAGGACCCTGTTCCTGAGACTCAGACCTTTTTTCTAGAAACTGTTGCCAAGCTTCCAGTACATGCTGCTCAAATTGCCAGAGAGACTGCCAAAGACACTTTATTGGCTCCTGTTATAGGCTGGATTAAGAAAGGTTGGCCACTTCAAGATCTACCTCACCTTGCCCAACCTTTTAAATCCAGGCAAACTGAATTATCTGTATTAAGAGGATGTATTTTGTGGGGTAATAGGGTGGTTATTCCTGCTAAACTACAAAAAGAGGTTTTGGAAATGTTACATGAGGGTCATCCGGAAATTGTCAGAATGAAGGGATTGGCCAGGAGTTATGTATGGTGGCCAGGTATTGACAAAATGGTTGAAAACTGGGTTGCATCTTGTCCCAACTGTCAGGTAGTCAGGCCTGCTCCACCTCTCGCCGCCACACAGGAATGGAAATGTCCTAGGGGCCCATGGTCCAGGATTCATATTGATTTTGCTGGCCCTACCAGAGGGCACACTTTCCTTATTATAGTAGATGCATATTCCAAATGGCTAGAGGTTATCCCTATGGCATCCACCACAACTGAAGCTGTCATCAAACAGCTTAAAAGCTTTTGTAACTCACGGGTTACCTGATGTGCTTGTTTCTGACAATGGCCCTCAATTTACATCCAACCTTTTTGAATCATATCTAGCACAACAGGGTATCAGACATGCCCTGAAAGCCCCTGGGCATCCTTCGGCTAACGGCCGGGTTGAACGTATGGTACGATTTACCAAGGAAAAACTTCAGCAATTGGGTCCAGGGGATATCACTGAGAGAGTTGAAAAACTTCTCAGTGTTCAGCATATCACTCCCAACCCCTCAACTAATTTAACCCCAGCTGAATTGTTGATGGGTAGGAAACTCAGGTCTCCCCTTGACCGCCTTCATCCCACTTACGCACCCAACGCACCACTAGATTCCACTAGTAAAATTTGCACTTTCACTGTGGGTGATTCTGTTTATGCTAAGAACCTTATGGGTGAACCATTATGGATTCCTGCTGAGATAACCCACATCACAGGCCCCAGGTCTTACAGGGTACAAACGGAGGATGGTGTCCTCTGAAGCAGGCACATTGATCAGTTAAGATCCAGACTGCCTCAGGAGCATCGCCTTTGCTCCTCTCTGGTTCCCATACCTACTGCCTCTTCTAGGGGAAGGGAGGATTATGAGAGTAATCAGCAAGCAAGAATCAACCCCATGTGTAATGAACTAACACGACAGGAACCATCCCAAAACCTGTCACAGTACCAACAACCATTTTCACAAATGGAAGATTGCACATCATTACCTGATTTAGGTGCTGACATTGGGTTGGAGATGGATTGGGAGGAGAGACCAGGTTGTAGCAACCAAACAGGTTCTACCATTACTACAAGGAATGTAAGGAAATGTCAGCAGACCACTTCCTCTCTCACAAGGTGAGAACCTTAAAACATCTGAACCACGTAGGTCTCAACGTACACGTAAGAGCCCCACCTATTTAAAAGAATACATTAGATAGATGGGGTTTGAGTATGGACTGAACCTAGTGGGGAGGGGTGTTATGTATGCAGATTTGAAGTCATTGGTTTAGTTTGAACTGTTCTTGTAAAATGTTAGAAATGATTGGTTTAAAAAGTGCGGGAAAACCCTGCACTCTGATTGGCTGGCAACTGCAGCTGCTGGCTATATGTAGCAGCCGCAGCCCAGCCAAATTGGGTCTGTTCTGAGCTGTAGTCACTAATAAACTAAGAGCTTGAAGCACTCCGCGTCTGTCTCTTCATGCAAATTTAACAAAAAGCCGTCAAAACTCAGCTAAGTCATGAAGAAGTAGGGAGGGGGAATGTTGGGTGCAATTAGATAATTCCTATTCAAGAGACCTGAACTTGAAAGAAACTGCTCATTTTAGGGAAGAAGAGTGGGGCATCTCTAACCTTCAAACCAACTGCAGTCCTCATCCTAATCTCCTATGCATTCTGCCCATTCAGGAGAACTAGTAGCATTGGACCTGTCTGGGACCTTGTCATTAAACAATGTCAGCTATCAGGATCCAAGAAGGCAGAGGTGGTATTCAGCAAGTTCTGACCAGTTCTGGAGAACCGGTAGTGGAAATTTTGAGTAGTTCGGAGAACTGGCAAATACCACCTCTGACTGGAGATTTTATAGTATCCTTCCCCTGCCACGCCCACCAAGCCATGCCCACAGAACCGGTAGTAAAAAAAAATTGAATCCCACCACTGCAAGAAGGGTACCTTCTCTGTTATGACTCCTGCCTTCTGGAAAACAACCCCTCCCCCCACCCAAGTCAGGTGATTCTCACCCTAATGAGGTTTTAGAAGTCTTTGAAAACCTGGCTGTTCTCCAAAGCCTTGGAGTAGGGTGTGTGTGGTCCTCTTGTTAGATTTTTTTTTCTTCTGTACATGGTGCATGGAAAAGATGAACTCTGATCTTGCATATTTTGTATAACTGTTCTATTATTTTAAATTGTGGGCTACACAGTTGGTTTCGAGGTGGGTGGTCTCTAAAGTTCTTTTTAAGCAATAAATCCAGACCTAGAGAGACATACCCTTTCTAGCAGTGGTGGCAGAGCCAGTCAGAGGTGGTATTTGCCATTCTCCGAACTACTCAAAATTTCCACTACCAGTTCTCCAGAACTGGTCAGAACCTGCTGAATACCATCTCTGATTTCTATGTAGCAACCAGCTTCTTGCTGAGGATGGGGAGAGTGATAGAGTCAGGAGGAGGAGGAAGAAAAAAATCCCACAGAGTATAAAAGTATGTTTAAATTTTTTTGGGGAAAACAGACAATGGCCACACTCCCAGATTGCTTCAGCCAACAATAGCTGAACAAGATGACAACACAATTTATATACTGCAGTACTGCCAAATTTCCTCTTCTGCCCATGGTGGGCTACTGATCTCAGGTGCCCTGTGATGGATACATCATTCCCATGCATCCACTTGTTTCTTTCATGGTGCAGAATCAAGGAGAGAGCCACCTGACATCTAACTTTCTGTCTCTATTTTGCTTCCATTATGCTAAAAGGTTAAAATAATGGAATAACCAAAAGCCATGCTAATTACCCACAGTATTGTTTCCAGCGACTCTAGATCAGGGGTGTCATACTCGCAGCTCTCAGGCCGGATGCATCATGCACTGGCCACATCCACACCCGGTTTTGCGAAGGGGGGGGAAAGTCACAATACATCACACAATGATGTGAAGAAACCAGTTTGACACCCCTGCTCTAAATGGTTCTGTCCCCTTTGAAACATGTAATGTAGATTGTTGATACTACGATCTCTTCCCTTTTAATCTCGTCTGTTGTTCATGTCTCTTTGCCTGTCTCTTGTCCTATTTTGCCACTTCACTGATGTTGCTGATATCTAATAAATATACTATATTTTTGTCAGCATTTATGCTTGCTTTGATCTGGACATAGGGATTGGCTGGGTATATGCTGGGTAAAGACCAACCTGGAAATTGCCCAAAATAATTTTCCAATACCCAGGAGGATGTTGTCCTATCATCAGTTGGAGCAGTTTCATATTCCCAATAGTCCATAACAGTTTACAGCTTCTCTCTCTCTTTCTCTCTCCCCACTTTCTCTCTCCCCACTATCCCAACCACTATCTTGACTCTTGATTTCCATCCCATAAACACCTCCCTCCCAGGGAATCTTATAGCTTGAAGATCACACTACGTTTCCATTTGACTTTTCTTCCATAGAGCTTAAGATGGCATACATTTTCTCCCCTGTGTTATATGGGCAAGGCACTTCTCATCTGGAACTCTAACCACTGCACCCTATCGATTTGTGTGGCTGAGGAGGAGAGCTCCTTAAGTCTCTTCTCTTTTCAAAATTACCTTTCCATATTTTCCCTTTATGGTGGAAAATGAACAAATATTTCCTGTCCTTCTCTGCAATAAGAAAAGCCTGAAAGGCTTTCATTTTCAGCTGGAGAATGGTGCAAAAGGAAAAGGTTTAAAACTCATCTTTGCTTACCATACAATCTTTTTTTTGGCTTCAGGCTGCAGCCTTGATTATAGCTTATTATAAAACTGCACAGAAAAGCCATTCCCGCTATGTACAAATGAAGGTGAACTGAATCCCAAAGTTACATATTTTCAATAGAGACGAGAAAAGAAATGGACATTTCAAAAAACCCCATGCTGGGGAAAGCAGTAAGACTCTTTGTCAGGGTTTGTTGCCAGAGTTGTCTTAAGTCAGCAAAGGTGCCAGAAAGAAAACAAAGACACTTGGAAAAGTTATGAAATTGCTAGAAGTTGGCCCTGAAACTACAAGCAAGGTCTAGAGAGCAAGCTTACCCAGCCTACATATATTTGTTATAAAGTTAGGGTTGCTGTGGAAACCATAAAGGTAATTTTGCTTGAGTTCTCCTGCATGCGATTTCTGAATTCAACCAGTTCCAACCTCAAGGTTTCCACAGCAACATTAACATCAACGAGTGGTATCCTCTGGTAACCTAGTGTTCTACAAGCAAAATACTTGTACAGTAAACTGCATATACTCAATTTCAATATCAAGTAATCTGCAATTGAGACTTTAAGGCGGGGGATTGAAGAGCCAAATGGGCTGAGCAGGTCAAGAAGCTGAGAGCATCTCTTGTGCATTAAAGGTAATTCTCTGCAGGAGGCAAATTACCTTGGTCTAATGTCTTCTATATTTTCTGCCAAGATTTGTGAAGTTGGTTCAGTTAAGGTAGCTTTACCCAAATTGATAGAAAGAAATGTATTTTGTTCCAATGGTAGGCACAAATAGCCTTTCAAGATGCACGATAAATCTGTGGATAGAAAAATTGGGTGGCTAATTTTTCTGAATTTCTCCAGGGAGAAATTGTATCCAATTTGAAAGAAACTCATGACAACTCACACAGTATATTGGTTTCCTACTGTGCTCTGATGAAACCCAGTTTCATGTAGTGGTTAAGGTATCAGCTTAGAACAGGAGACTCTGATTTCTCATTCAGTCTTAGGCACAAAGCCAGATGGATGACTTTGAGCCAGTCACACTCCCTTAGCCCTAGGAAGGAATCAATGGCAAGCCACTTCCAAAAATCCTTGCCAAGAAAACTGCAGGAACTAGTTCAGGCTGTGGCCAGGAGTCACAACCAAAGGTGTAAAATTAAAACAAAAAACCTTGGTTCTGATAACAAAAAACCCTGTGGTTAGAATAGACAGAAGATATCTCAAAATCAAGCCAGTCAATTACATAACTAATCTTTTGTTTTAATGTAGCATATTTCCCACTAGTAGGTGCTAGATTCTTTTCCCCAGCCAAAGGATTGGGTGTTAAATTCAAGGGGTGTTAAATTCAAGGCCCAGGGGCCAGATGCGGGCTGCTTAGATCTGGCCTGCAGGGCCACCCTGGAAACAGAATGGGACTGGCATGCAGTGCCTCTGCCAGTGAAAATGGAGCTCGGGAGCCCTCCTCCCATTTTTGCTGACAGAGGGTTGCAGGAGTCCATCACAGCAAAAAATGAACTCGTGAGGGCCACTTGTGGCCCTCGTGAGCTCCGTTTTCACTGGCAGAGGGTTGCAGGAGGCCATCACAGACAGAAACAGAGCTCCAGATCCCATTTTTGCTGGCAGAGTGCTCAGGCCACCACAGCATCCCCAACACAAGTGATGTTGAGCTGGCCACATCCATCCTGGCCACATCCACCCCGGGCCCCCAAGGTCAAACACAACCTTCATGCAGCCCTCAATGAAATTGAGCTTGACACCCCTGGTATACAGTATTATATTTTATTTATTTATATCAATTTATTTTCCAATATTATATCAAAGTTCCTCAATAGAGTACAAAAAGCAATTTGGAAATCATTCAGGAAAAAAATGACATACTTGGAGGAATTAGTTCTGCATAAGTTTTACAGACTAGCAATGCCTGGCTAGCATTTGATACTGCTTATCTTGAGTATACTAGGGCAGCAAAGCCCTGTTTTAAAATAGCAGGTTATTATTTTTACTTGGGCTGAGGGAGAATCTCCCACAATTGGCAGGGCAAATCTTACCAGAAACCAAAATAAAATAAAAATCCCACCAACCAATGTCCTTCCTTGATCTCACATACCCAAATTTAGTGCAGAAGTTTTAGATGGCCTTTTAGGGTCATCCTCCATCAAAAGCATCCTTCTATTTCAATTCACATCATCATCTAATAAAAAGTTTTCCCTTTTGCATTAGTAGTTAAAATTTCATGCAAGCTTCCTAGGCCATACAGTAGGATTTGTGAGCACCTTTAACATCCTATAACTATCAAATTCTAGATTTTTACTGGATTTTTTAAAAGCTGGAGCTTTATCTCAACAGCCATATACAGTCTATAATAGTATTTCTCAACCTTGGCAACTTTAAGATGCCTGGACTTCAACTCCCAAAATTCCTCAGCCAGCATGATAGCTGGGGAATTCTGAGAGTTGAAGTCCAGGCATTTTAAATTTGCCAAGATGGAGAAACAGTGGTCTATGATAGTAGCTCATGTTCAAGGGGTTATAAACTGCATTCAATAATTGCTATATATAATTTACATTTGTACTGATTTCCTAGATAAGAGATACCCATCATAGTTAAACCTACTTCCTGCTTCCTTACTGCCTAAGTTTACATTAAGCAATCCAAAGAAAACCAAATATTTGTCATATCCAATTCCTCATGCATCTTTCTGAGTGGCAAGTTAAGGTCCTCCATTTTTAGGAGATATTACTGCTTTTGGGTGGATATATGTACACATTTGTATAAAAATATTTTGGCAAAGTAATTTAGAACACTAGGAGTTGTGCCCTGGACCATCATATTTCCTAATGTAGACTGTGCATATTATTCATTTCCAATGAATCTATTCCTGCCCTTAATATTTCCAAGCTCTGAACCTGATATTGTAACAAATGTCTATAGCTTTTCTTCATGAACAACTTTTCATAAAGACATAATTTAGACATGTAAAACTTGTTCATCCTTATCCTTATATACAAAATACAATTGTAGGGATCCCTAAGACAAAATAAAACAACCAGAAGACATTAAAGATTATCCTCTCTGAGCAGGCATTTTGCTTGTAATGGGTTTTTTTCCCTAACAGATTTACTCTCACTGAAACCCAGCTTAGCATTTGGTTCAGAAAGCACTATGTGATTTTTTTTTCTCTTATAAATTCAAACAAAAAAAAAGTTGAAGTCTAAATGGAAACTAGAATTTCAGGGGAGGATAAGAAGAAAACACTCTTTCCTTTTTTAACTTAACATAATTAAATAACATTAAATAGTCAGGATTAGAGAACTTTATGTACTAAAGATACACAAAATGTATTTACACATTTAGAATTTTAAAAAATGGGATCACAATACAATCATACATACAAGAGAGATCATAGGTTTTTTTAAAAAATTAAAAACAGAGGTAATTTGCAAGTGTTAATTTGGGATAGCATTTAAGGTCATTCTAAGTACTTAAGTATTTAAATATTTAAATCCTAAGTAAGTATCTAAAGATTTAAATCCTAAGTATCTAAGTATTTAAGTCTTTAGAAGGCCAGATCCTGAAGATGAAACTCAAATACTTTGACCACCTAATGAGAAGGAAGGGCTCACTGGAGATGAGCCCAATGCTGGGAAAGATTGAGGGCAATAGAAGAAGGAGACGACAGAGAATGAGGTGGTTGGATGGAGTCACAGAAGCAGTAGGCGTGAGCTTAAATGGACTCCAGAAGATGGTAGAGGACAGGAAAGCCTGAAGGAACGTTGTCCATGGGGTTGCAATGGGTCAGACACAACTTCGCAACTAACAACAAACAAGTATTTAAAGGTCTGACATCATCCTTGTTACGTTTGCATGAAGAGACAGACGCGGAGTGCTTCAAGCTCTTTGTTTATTAATGACTACAGCTCAGAACGGACCCACTTTGGCTGGGCTGCGGCTGGTACTTATAGCCAGCAGCCGCATGGCCTCTTCTAAATTGTTAAATTTGCATGCACCCCCAATGTCTCTTAAACTTGCCACGAAGTCGTTTACGTTTTTACTTTCCCCTTGATCACGACGGTAAAACTCGTGTCTCTTAATGAGGCATGATACTTGTGGCGCGTAATGGGCTCTTAACAGCTTTTACCTTCATGTCTGCAGCTCCCGCCAATGCCTTCACCATCTTGAAAACTGCCAGACCGCAGTGTGTGAGAAAGACCGCCCTCTTCCGCTTCTCAGAAATGTCGGCAAGATCGTTTCCCTCCAGATACATTTGGAAACTATCTGCATACGATTCCCAGTCTTCTGCCATTGGATCGAATGGGGCTGTGGGGGTGTTCAGCACAGCCATCTCGTTCTTCTGTTCCGCGTTGCCGTCTTCTTCAGGGGAATCCCACCTTCGTCGCCAGTGTTAGGGTTGCATGAAGAGACAGACGCGGAGTGCTTCAAGCTCTTTGTTTATTAGTGACTACAGCTCAGAACGGATCCACTTTGGCTGGGCTGCGGCTGCTACTTATAGCCAGCAGCCGCAGTTGCCAGCCAATCAGAGTGCAGGGTTTTCCCGCACTTTTTAAACCAATCATTTCTAACATTTTACAAGAACAGTTCAAACTAAACCAATGACTTCAAACCTGCATACATAACAATCCTCAAATTCAGAAATAGATCCCAAGTACATGAATTTAATATTTTGAAGAGGCAGCTACTAAAATCCTTTGCTTGGACTGGTTGTTTCCAGATGATGTAGAAGTAACTTGTTCTCATGGATTGCACCATACATCTCTGTGAGGAAGAGTTCCTCCTGCTTAAAAAAGAGGTCTATTTTTCCTTGGGAGATATAGGAATGTACACATCTCTCTTTAGTTGAGATCCATGACTGATGAGAAAGAAAGCTCACATCACTGGCTCACATTGCATGGGGGAGTCTGAATAACTGACTCCTAACCCCTTTGCTCCTTAGAGAATAAATATTGCTTCCTGTTTATATAGGGGACAGCAGCTGCTGCTGTTCTCCTTGGCTGGTAATGTTGTTACTGGATCCCATGAAATAACTAGGGCTTTTGTTCATTTTAGACTTAATTGGTCTGATTAGATCAGATTCATCATTCTCAGGATCTAAAATTCTGTGGCACCACTTTGAAAACTTATCCTGGGAAAATGAATCTCCACATTAAACATTTTCTAGAATTCCTACGGTGTCTTATTTGTAATTGTGAGAAAACGCATCATAGCATTTGCTCAGAATTCTAACTTGCATAGAATAGTTTGAGCATTTAAGAGATAAAACTGGATTTTAGCTGCTTGTGCTGGTTAAATAAAAATAGCAATAGCACTTAGACTTGTACACCACTTCATAGTGCTTTACAGCTCTCTCTAAGCAGTTTACAAAGTCAGCATATTGCCCGCAACAATCTGGGTCCTCATTTTACCGACCTCGGAAGGATGGAAGGCTGAGTGACCAAACTGATTGTGCTGTCCTTAGTATTGACAGAGAACATTAATCCTCTATTTTACTAAAAAGCATTATGTGAAAGCATTCATTGATGAACACCATGATGAATGGCAAAAGTTAATATATATAATACAAAGCTATCTAACGAGGTCCTCAATAATAGAATATTGAGACTTGGATTGTAAGAAGGTAAAGGGTAAAGGAGACAAATTAAGGGGAGGGAAGGAAGGGAGGGAGGGAGGGAGGAAGTTTATTTATGTGTATCTTGTCTTTATTGCTTTTACAAATATCCATCACACCTTCCTCCTCCTATTTTCCCCATGTTATGTGTTTCTGAAATGTAGAGAAAGGAGAAGGATGCAATACTATAATTGGGGGTGCAGTGATATAGCAGAGAACAGCTGATAAATACATGCATGAAGATGAAAGTACATTGAAGAGGAAACTAGCAAGTCAGGAAACAATATTTGGAGAGGACTGTTTTATAAACAGTTTGCATGTGGTCCTAATCAGCTACCCAGAAGTTGATTATGATCTGGAACCATCAAAATAGTTATAAGTACATATGAAAGTAATAGTAGATTGGTGAAAATTGCATTCATATTCCAATGAGTTGTGATAATGGAAAAGTAGATACAGTATTTGATTATTGGTTATAGGGGAATTGCATTATATTCAGAATGAATGTAATCTAGGGAAACAATTTAGTCCTTAGCGTGACCTGAATGGAAGGGTGAGAAGGGCGTGACCTGAATTTGACAGGGGTGTCAAACTCATATCATTACGGCAGCATCATGTGACGTATCAGAACCTTTTTCCCCTTCACTAAACCAGGCGTGGGCATGGCCAGCACATGACACATCCGGCCCATAACCTGGGAGTTTGACAGCCCTGGGATAAGAGAAGACAGTATAAGAAAAGTGGGAATGAATGTGGAGATTGGTAAATCAGTGCTTGGGGAAAGTTTTGTTTCAAATACACAGTTTAACCATAAGCCTATTCATTAGCACAAATGGCAAAGGAATGAAGATAAACTTGAAGCATGATGGATTATTTATAATGAAAGATTGAAATAAGTGTGAAGGATCCAGAGAAGTAGAAGAATTCTAAATGGGGGACAGACCATTTCTGATTGTGTCTAGAATGAATATTAGGGAAAAAACAATTTGTAAAGAAGGATACATTTATGTCAATATACTTTGTTGGCCACTCAAAGACTGGAGGAAAGCATATTTATGTGATCCTGAGGAAGACCCTAAACAGTTAGGAGCAGTTAAAATTAATATAGCAGATAAAATTTACAATGGTTTTGATAAAAATAAAACATGGCTTTGCAACTTAAATGAAACCTTGATTTTATGGGCCTTGATATACTGGATGAAATTCTAATGCTGTTTATTTCATTTAATGCTGTTTGCATAATAACTTCACTGCAGTTTATGTCCACTCTGATTTAGTGGATCATTAGACTAAGGAATATCCCCTCCAGTGGTGGTATTCCGCAGGTTCTGACCAGTTCTAGAGAACCAGTAGCAGAAATTTTGAGTAGTTCAGAGAACCGGCAAATACCACCTCTGACTGGAGATTTTACAGTATCCTTCCCCTGCCACACCCACCAAGCCATGCCCACAGAACTGGTAGTAAAAAAATTTGAATCCCACCACTGATCCCCTCCCCACAAATGCTACATTAACTGAGGTTCTACTATAAATGAAAATAACTTAAAAAGGATTTTACAGCAGAGGGAACTGAGTTGAATAAAAATTATATGAAATGAGATTAAATTCTAATGAAGTGCTGGAGGAATTATTTTGGAAAGCTATATGGGAATGATAAACATTGAACAGTTGACATGAAATGAATGCTCCAAACATTTAACATCCAAGAAAAATAGTACATAAAGTATTGTGAGGATGTTGAAGAATGATAAGGCTGCAGATGTTTAATTGGATAATTGGAAAAATGTGAACATATGGAAGTAGTTTGCTTATGGAATGCAACTTATTTAACTTGATCAAACCGGATAGATATGCTTCAGATTCTGTCAACCAAACAGTGCCATCTTATAGGATCCATAAAGTGCATCTATTGTGTTGCAGTACTTTCACTCTGGAATAGTATTCCCCACTCCTAAGAGATTTGCAAGCTGCCATCCTCATGATATTCAGGAAACTACAACAAATCTGGTTGTTCTCTCAGGTCATGGGATATGTAGTTGTGGAGCCCACATTAGTAGTGCTTGCTTTATAGCTATATGTTTTATTCTTCCAGTCAATCATAATCTCATTTTTTATGTACTGTGTTTGTTTTTATCTCTAAGCTACTCAGAATCATGGATTCGGACAGCTTTGACATTTCATAAATAAACAGAATGCATACAAACTCTGGCTGTTTCCCCAAGCATTTGGGCCAGGAGGGAAGGTGGCTAGCCCTGTTGACTGAAAATGAAAATGTCCTTCAGGCTTCAATTACACACTCAAGCACAGTTGCTATGGTATTGGTAATTTACTTCAAAGTTACACAGATAACAGACCAGGGAGAATCGTAAATCAACACAAAGTCTCTGAGGAAGAAAACTTGCTTTACTGGTTTTGCTTTCAGCACAGAAGAAGTCCCAAAGTCTGAGTTCAGAGAGCCAAATCATGTTAGTCAGCCAGTCGAAGAATTAAGAGTTTCATGAACAGAATTAACAAGAACGTCATGAAAGAGCCAGAGATCACATAGTTGTTTGCAACAAGGAAACTGACTCAAAGCTGCTTAATTCTGGCTGCAGTCAGCTGCCCTCAGTTGTGAAGGTCTCTCTTCTGTTTGGCAAGAAGTCTCATTGAACATCATTGTTCTGCTTTTATTCTGTATGCTGAGTTTGAGGGCTTGGTGGCCTCACCTCATCAACTGAATACTCCAGCTGTTTAGGTGGTACCTGTGTTTGATTAGACTTTTTGTCATGGTGCTTCCAGAGGCTGACATTCCATAGGTTCAGCTGGAGCAACTTCATCAGAATCAGTAAATCAGGGGTCTTCAAACTTGACAGCTTTAAGACTTGTGGACTTCAACTCCCAGAATTCCTCATCCAGTCATGTTAGCTCAGGAATTCTGGGAATTGAAGTCCACAAGTCTTATACTTGTCAAGTTTGAACACCCTTGGTCTAAATCCTCAGCAATGACAGGAAAGTATCATTAACCTAGGTTGCCATGCCTTATTGTTTTAATTGTTGAGTTCTAATCTTCATTTGGCATCTAAAGTCACTATTGTGAGAGTCATATAAATTATTTAAATATAATAAAATAAAAGATTGTCCTCATGCTAGAAAATTAGAAAACTATTTTGCCTTGTACAAAGGGAAACATAGAAAAACTGTATGAGGATTTGTGTTTACACGTGTCTTGGAAAGTGTTTAGCAGAATTGTGATTGAAAAGATATGAGAGGTGACAAAAACAGTGTGGGTTTTATGCCAATGCTATAGAATCACAGAGTTGATAGGGGCTATTTGGGCTGTCAAATCCAACAGCCTCCTCAGTGCAAAAATCCAAATGAAAGTAGACTAGACAAATGGCATCCTAGCCTCCCCTTGAACACATTGAATAAAAGGGAATCTACAATCTGCCTGTCTCAATCTCAAAAGTTCTACTTTTCTAACATTCGGTTGAAATCTTCCTTCTTGTACTTTTAATCTTTTATTCTGTCCTGTACTCTGGAACAAGAGATAACAAGTCTGCATCTTCATCTATGTGCTATTGTTTCAGGTTTATGAAGAATCATTACATCCTTTCTCTTTTCTTGAGACTAAATATACCTATATTCTCCAGTCTATCATCATACTGCTTGATTTCTAGATTCTTGTTAACTTTGTTGTTCTTCTGCGAACTTGTTTTAATCCTTTTCAAAATGTGTTTAGAACTTGGCACAGTACTCAGGATGTGATCTAACCAAGGCAGGATATAGTGGAAAAATACTTCCATGTTTTGAAAACTGTCTATTATCCCAAAGTTGCTTTTTCAAGAGGCAACTGGACTTTCTTGTTTGTCTTTGAAGACATTTCCCTTCTCATCCAAGAAGCTTCTTCAGCTCTGATTGGATGGTGGGGAATGCATAGAATAGAATAGAATAGAATAGAATAGAATAGAATAGAATAGAATAGAATCTGAAAGGGACTTTGGAGGTATTCTAGTCTAGATCCTGCTCGAGTGGATAAATGAATTTAGAAAAAAAACTAATCTTATATTCTTACCTGAAAGCAAACTGTTTATTATTATTAATGTCTTATACAGAATTCAGATGATATAATTGCCAATGTCTTGGTTTTGTTTTTTTCTATATTTTCCCATCCAGTAGTTGAGTTCCAAGATATCATAAGTTCATTAGCTTGGGAAGCATATTACCTTTCTGTGGTCAGTCATACATGGTGATTTAACTTGTCTTGCATGTGGTCATAAAAATGAAATTGCTTAGCTTTGTATTTTGGATTGCAACATTAACTAATAATATATGATGACAATACTGCTGTCATTATTATAAAATTAATTGAAATTTGCTCTATATAAGCATTTACATAGTCCAACATTACTTTAAGAATGACAACTTGATCGTTTTTGTAAGGTGCCCAGAGTCACTGACAGTGAGTGAGTGGACATATACATTTTGGTGCAGTGGTTAGAATGCAATACTGTATGCTATTTCTGCTGACTGCCAATTGCCAGCAGTTCGATTCTCACTGGCTCAAGGTTGATCAGCCTTCCATCCTTTCAAGGTTGGCAAACTGAGGACCCAGGTTGTTGGGGGCAATATGCTGACTCTGTAAAGCACTTAGAGAGGGCTGTAAAGCACTGAAGCAGTATATAGGTCTAAGTGCTATTGCTATTGCTATTCTTAAATAAATAAATTAAACTCAACTGCTTGCAGCCTGATTTTAGGGACAGACCTAACTCATGTTCCATCTTTAGAATTAACTGTCTAATCTCTCACTCTTGCGTGATATTTGTGTGGATTCTGCTTGTGAAATTCTGACTCTGACCTAGCTCTTGGAATTCTGGACTGAATTTTGGCTATTTTTCTGCATGTTCCAGTTAAAAATAAAACCAAGCTTCTTCCAGAGATTTTGGTTTGGTTTGCAGTCATGATGACGCAGTGGTTACAATGCAGTATTGCAGGCTAAGTATGCCCACTGCCAGGAATCCGATCTTGACTGACTCAAGGATGACTCAGCCTTCCATCCTTCTGAGGTCAATAAAATAAGGACCCAGGTTATTGGAGACAATATCAATATCACTCTGTCAACTGCTTAGAGATGGCTGTAAAACATTATGAAGTGAGATATAAGTCTGCTATTGCTATTCCTTGTCTGCTGTTTTCTCTTGACCTTGAGTAAACTAATTTCTATAGCAACTCTATGTGTGAATGTATAATTGGAATCAGAAAAGGACAGTGTTTAATCAAAGCAACTCAATATTTCCTGTTTTTTGTGTCTATTTCATATATGAATTCAAATTTAATTCAAAGCTTTCTGGAGTCCCAACATTTCCTTACTCCAAGATTTGGACTGAAACTATGCAGACCCTAATAGAAAATTGAAAATTGATGCAACTATTCCCATACTTCTCTAGCAGGTAACACCATTTACAGATCTCAGTTTAAATTTGCTCAAGGATTTTCTGAAATGATTCTGTTGATGGGGTTATATTGAGATCAGGACAGATGTAATACTTCTACTAAACTCAAAAGTACTTTTGGAGACTTGACAGTAATCCTACATATATATCCTCACAACCAAGCTACATTTTATTTAGTAGAATTTACTTCTGTGTAAATAAAATGAGACCACACAAGTCAGTTAAAGAATTTTCTTGGTTTCAGTGTCAGATATATGGGAAAGCTGATAAAACATCTTCAAACATTTCCCAAGCTAGAGTTCTGTAAAGATATCAAACAATAATGTTTAATATGTCAAACCAACATGGTTACTCTTTGAGGATTAGGTTAGGGGTAATCCTTTAATCTAGAAACTTCCCAGTTGTAGAAACATTTAAATATACATAAATATTTGAGGAAGTTAGAAAAAACTGGAGATAGGTGAACAACCCCAACCCCAGAATTTTACCAATATATGATTTTCCATTCTAAACAATTAAAATGACTGTACAAACAAATGCTAAATTAAAATCCATTTCCATTTAGAATCCATTTTCTCTTTTAATTAAAAAAGGCTTTTCAGTCTATTTATACTATTCATCCAAGAGCTGCAATCAACTTGCATTCTTCCTTGAGCATGTCAGCACAGTAATAAAAATGTAGGACTGGGGATTGGAATGGAAGAATAATCAAAGAGGATTTTTTTAAAGGTTATTTGGATGTCTTTACTTTTGATATTTCTTATCATGTGTCTCTAGCAACTACTTAATTATCTGCTCTTGTTTGCTGATTTTCAAAGGCCACACTGATCTCATTTTCAAAGACTGTTGGTGACTTATGCCAAAAGTAGATTGCTGTGCAGAATTATGAGTGCAAATAAAGGTCATGACTCATGACAAGAGAATCAGTCTCAGAAGTCACCCCATTTTTGTCTCCCACCTACTCCTCTGTAATCTCACCATAAACATGACACATGACCAAAGGAACTAGGTCATATGACTGTATATAGGACCCTCTATATGTCTATGGAGATTCTCAGTCATCCACGTCATGGTTGTCCCAAAGGTGCTTTTTTCAAGAGGCAACTGGACTTTCTGGTTTTTCTCTGAAGATGTTTCACTTCTCATCCAAGAAGCTTCTTCAGCTCTGACTGGATGGTCAGATGATCTTTCCACTCCCCACCATCCAGTCAGAGCTGAAGAAGCTTCTTGGATGAAAAGTGAAATGTCTTCAAAGAAAAACCAGAAAAACCAGTTGCCTCTCGAAACTGAGAGTGGTATTAAGAGTCCTTTGGAGACGTGGTATTAAGAGTCCTTTGGGAGGACTCTTAATACCACATCAGCTTAAAACCATTGAGTGTGTTCTCTATCTTTATCAACTCTGTTCTTTCCATTTCTACTCTTGGTTTCCTATAAAATTAACAAAATTAATATGTTTTAATCTTTGGAGCACAAGACTATCACAAATAGATTGGTTATTCAATAATTGACCTGGAGTTAGATACCAGCTCATTTAAATGCTGATTCATACCAGTGCATCATTAAGTGGAGACTTTGATGAAAAAGGCCAAATTTAAATCTTAATTAGCTTTATAAATGTTTCACTGTTGACTGGCTTCTTGCTGCTGGAGTACATGATATTCTGCTTTTAATATACATGCTTCAGGGACATTCACACAGATGGTGTGCCTCAGATTTCCTCCTATAGCTTGATGTAATTTCACTGAAGCTTCCCTGATACTCAATCCTGTATAGTTAGTAAATCTTTATTAAGCAGAGAGGCAGCAGCAACAGTTGATTTTTCACTAACAGGACAAAGTTTTTACCTGTTCTTATAATCACCTACTTTAAATCCAACCCTTCTGTCTCCCACTTTTCCCATGCCAATAAAAGAAATCCTGCTTTGTGCTTCTTATGCTTGGTGCTGTGTAACAATGTTCAAACATATTTTTCTATATGCTCTAAGTGTGGTGTGTATGTGTGTGTGCGTGCTGTTCAATCAATTCTTCATCATATAATAAAAATATTTTGAAATTTTTAAATGGAGATTGAGCAAAGGAGGATTATGATGCCTGCAAAATAAGTGATCACATATTTGATTCTTTGGTGAGAATCTATTAAAATGAAATAGATATAATTTTCCTTCAACTACTATGGCGGAGATTGGAAAACAGTTTCCACTTAACCCATGTCTTTCACAAGGTAATGTGTGTGTCTCATCTTTTATTTGTCATCAGATGTCTATGTATATTCTTCCTAGGAGGAAATTAATCAAGTTATTGAAATAAACACCTTATTTGGTGTTTGAAGAAGGAAGGGGTGTGGAAACTGGTCTTTTTCGTCAATGAAACAGGAAAGCAAATGTTGTTTGTTTGTAAAAGTACATTTTACTGAAGCAAAATCACCTATTCGTGTGACAAGTTTATTTAGAAATAGATCCACTTTGCACAATAAGATTCATGATGTTTAAGATTACAGTCCATGCTACAGTATAATATTTGCATTTTCCTGGAAGAAAGCCCTGAGAATTCATGGATCCTTTTTCTGACTAGACATGTATCAAAATCGTGGAACAAGATTCCAGTGTTGGGACAGAATGCTCAACAGTGATCCAGCACTGGGAATCTGGTAAAAAGGAACAGATGATAGGCTAATCAATTTCAACTTAGTACTCAACTACAGCAGACTAGTCAATTTCAAGCTGCCAAAACTCCTAATTCCCCAGTTTCAGCTCTCTTCAGGATTTTGCAAAAAGAAGGGGGGAAACAAAACACCCAAGAGAATCAGAAACAAGCCTTAAGTCTTCTATGAAGTTGATATTTTCATGGCAAATAGGAACGAAGAGGAGGAGTCATCACAACAAAGCAAAACAAAAATAAAGGCATGGAAGTGCAATGCCCAGACATAGTGCTACAGGAGATCCTGCAGCAGGCCAAATGGAGGCCTGCAGATCTCCGACCTTCGAAGACTCTTCTTTCAAACAAACTAAAATGTCGACATAGGAGATCTTATATTACGAAAGCTGGGAAAACAGTACTTTCTACTGGTAAAAGCTGGACTGCCTTCAGCATCAGCAGTGGGTTGCCAATGAGGTGGAGGTTTCATTATAAAATACTGTATGCCCTCAAGCAAAGTGTAACTGGAGCATCATTGTGCCAAGCAAGCTGGCTGAAGTCTTATACTGGCATGTTGTTCAATCAAAGAATCTCAGATATAATACGAAAAGAAATCTGTGTCTTCATTATCCACAACTCAACCACACATTCAAAGTATCAACAACTTAATTCTGGGAAGAACACTAATCCATAGAGCAGTTTGGATTTCTCTAGTTTTTCCATTAATTTGTAATTGTCCATACACTTCTGAGTGCTTGGCCTTTGCTTCTCAAAAGCCGTTCTAAAGTGTATGGTCTATGAAACTTGAATAAGGAGTAGGTCAGGAAGGAGATTTTATAACTAGGTCAGAGAAACTAAATGTTAACCAGCTCCCTTCTTTACTTCTTGCCATCTCTCTTTTCTCTCCCTTTCTCCCTCCTTTCTCTCCCTAACTCCTATCCTATCCATCCATGCTCCTTTTAAAGCACCTTTACTAAATTGGCAATATAAAAACTCACCTGTATTTTTAGAGCTGGAAAACACTGATATAATATTAACTATTTATCAATTTACATAACACATTTCATTTTAAAAAAAAGTTAAAGGAAGAAATTTTTAAAAAACCGCCAAGACACTGAGTCTAAAAATAATAATAGTATATTTGCAGCAAGAAGTTTGGCACATTGGCTATGAAAAGCAAACGATGCTCTATGACTTCTTCTCCCAACCTACCATGCTTCCCCCATTCTAAAGAAAGTGACACTGGAGAAGAAAAAATCTTAGTTGCTATGGCACTCAGAGCAATTTTGAGACAAACATGATATGATAAGCATAGAAAAAATTATCCATTTTAAGCAGTTCAATTGGCATACTGAGCATTTTATATTAATTCAATGGTAAAATATTTACTATGGCAGCCTTCACCCACCATGATAGCCTTTTGTATGTGTTGAGTTATAATCAAATAAATAATCCATATAATTCCTCTAATCATTAAAGATAAGGAAGTGGGGTGGATACCTTCAAGTCAGTCTTCAGGTGATTGCCTAAACTAGTCGCTGCAATTGTCCTGGTAAGATTTGCAGAAGTGATTTGCCATTGTCTTCTTCCCAGAGCAAAAAGTGTGACTGGCCCAGGTCACCTTTGTGTCTAAAGTGGGTTTAGAGTGGGTTTAGAGTCAACATCTCCTGATTTCTAGCATAAGTGCCATTAACTGTACATCAAACTGGCTAATGAGATGGCTTACCAGAATAAACATCCAATTCGTTGACAAATTTTATTGTTATGGGGCTAGAACAAAAGAGCACCAAGTTAGGATAGCAAGATTGGAAACATCTGGTTTTTCATGTCACTTACCCAAATGCCAAGGTGAAACTGCTCATAGTGAAACCTGAGAAAGACATAAAGCTTCTCATAATTAGCTCTGATTCTCAGACCTAAAGTCGCCTCAAACAACTGGTTGGAACAGAATAGAACAATAGAATTGGAAGGGACCTTGGAAGTCTTCTAGTCCAACCACCTTCTTATGCAAGAAATCCTATACCATTTCAGACAAATACTTGTCCAATCTCTTCTTAAAAACTTCCAGTGTTGGAGCATTCACAACTTCTGGAGGCAAGTTGTTCAATTGATTAATTGTTCTAACTGTCAGGAAATTTCTTCTTAGGTTGCTTTTCTCCTTGATTAGTTTCTGTCCATTGCTTCTTGTCCTTCCCTCAGATGTTTTGGAGACTCCCTTTTCTTTGTGGCAACCCCTGAGATATTGGAACACTGCTATTATGTCACCCCTAATCATTCTTTCCATTAAACTAGACATACCCAATTCCAGCAACCTGTTCTTTATATGTTTTAGCCTCCAGTCCCCTAATAATCTTTGCTGCTTTTATCTGCACTCTTTCAAGAGTCTCAACATCTTTTTTACATCATGGTGACCAAACCTGGATGCAGTATCCAAATGTGGCCTTACCACGGCATTATAAAGTAGTATTAATACTTCAAGTGATCTTGATTCTATCCTTCTGTTAATGCAGCCTAGAACTGTGTTGGACTTTAGATAGCTCTAGCTACTCATCAGAGAACAACTTTTTTTGATCCCAAGAGGAGTGTCATCATGTTTCTGATAGGACCAATTTAGAATTATTTGAGATCTCAGAAAAAGAGGGAAGTTTCATTGCTGCCCGTAGGAAAAAGTAAGTTGGAGAGAGACGAGGGGTATTGGACAGTCCTGGTAACATTCCTAAGAAGACCCTTATCTTCACCTTGGATCTATAAAGAATATCTCAAGATACGCAAGAAAAACAGAGTCTCTGGACAGAGCCTGATGTCCTCTGTCTCTATAATGAGGAGCAGCTATGCTCATGACAATCCTAGAAGACAGCAAGTCAGCAATTTCACCTATAAAGCTATAGCTGCTGTCTAGCCTTTGCTGACATGATATCTAGCTTGCTATCTTCCAAGCTTAGCTAGACAGTTTGGCTTACCAGAAGCTCTCCATTCTTGATTTAGATGTATTTTTGGTAAAACGGCATTCAGTATACCTGGGTTCAAGGAAGGACAAGTAAAACCATTTTTGTGAGGGTGCTGGCTTTTGGTGTTGGCATAGAAAGTATCCACATTTAGATCTTCTAGTTGTGGGCCATGGTGAAGATAGGAAATATAAGCTAGATGTTAACTGACAACCCTCACACTCAAACTAGGAAGACACTACCCAGACATTTGATACAGTACTGATAGTTAAAAGTATTTAATGAATATTAGGGGAAGCCATTTCTGTCAATATGAGAATGCAATTCCCTCTTATGCCAAGAGCAGTTTAAATCTGGCACCTCTTTTTTCTCTGTTTCTCATGTCTTGCTTGGTAATTCTCAGGCTTAATGTTACGTTGTTCTTGGGTTTGTTGACAGAATCGGCATTCCAGCTATAGGAAACTTTAGTTCTCAATGTAACTCCCACACCAACTGTTGGAGGCTCCCAAGATATTAGGGAGACAACATAAACAGTGTAATGTTATATATTTCATTACGATGTGCACAGCCATTTAGGTAACAATCAGTGGTCTCATCTGCTCCATTTTCATCACCTCCCCTCACTTTTTCCTCTTAGAATTCTGAAACTGAGTGAGTCATGTTTTGCCTTCACACTTTTCAAAAGACAACCTTGACTGTTCCAAAATTGAACTCTCCAGTTCTTTAAAGTTCTGTAAGGAACATAAAAAGCTGGCGCGTTCTATTTAAGCCTCTGAATTATTGAGTTGGAAAATAAATGTCTAAATAGAGCTGGGACATGTTTTCTAAAAGGATTTACCTGATGGTTTTCAGACACGATGCATAGATGTTACAAAACCTTTCAAAGCTGTTCTCAGTCATTACTAGCAATATTTTTAAAAAGAAAAAAATAATCCTGTCTTAAGTGTGAAGAGTTGATATACAATTCAAAGTGGTAATTATCATCTGTAGTCTTTCATGGCTTGGGACCTAAATATTTACATAGGATCTGGCAAGGTGCGCACAAGAGAGCCAGTTTGGTATAGTGGTTAAGGCACCAGGCTAGAAACTTGGAGACTTGTGTGTTCCAGTCTTCCCTTAGGCACAGAGTTAGTTCAATCATGTCTGATTTTTGGAGACTGGCTGGACAAATCCCTGCAATTTTCTTGGCAAGGTTTTTCAGAAGTGATTTTCCTTTGCTTCCTTCCTAGGCATGAGAGGGAGTGACTGACCCAAGGAAGGAGGCAATAACAAATGATTTATGCTGTTTTCTGGTGTGTGTTTTTAGAAGAAAACAATGACCAGATAAAAAAAAACCCAAGTCTAGTGACCATCCTTACTTAAGTCTAAGATATCTAAAAATAAGGCAGGCAAGCAAGCCATTCCAACTCCTTTTTCACTCAAAATCCCACTTTGGATATATCATTTACTGGTCAGCCCTGTTGCCTTCAGCTGCCCATTAAAAGAAAATAACGTTGCTCATCTACGACACAGAGCACAGGTATACAAATTGTTAAGTTCGCATAGAGAGGCAGGACGCGGAGTGCTTCAGCTCAAAGTTTATTGTGACTTCAGCTCAGAACGGACCCGAATGGCTCAGCCGCGGCAGCTATTTATAGCCGGCTGCCGCGGCTGCCAGCCAATCAGAGTGCAGGGTTTTCCCGCACTTTTACAACCAATGAATTCAAACACTTTACAACAATAACCAGTCATTTTAAACTCTGCATACATAACACCCCTCCCCACTAGGTTTGGTCCATACTCATACCCCATCTATCTAATATATTCTTGGAGATAGGTGGGGCTCTTACGGGTACATTGAGACCTGCGTGGTTCAGGTGTATTGGGAATCTCACTTTGTGAGGGAGGAAATGTATCTGCCAACATTCCCTTATTAGGACTTCTTGTATTAGTAGAACCTGTTTGGTTACTACAACCTGGTCTCTCCTCCCAATCCATCTCCAACCCAATGTCACCCCCTAAATCTGGTAGTGATGTGCAATCCTCTATTTGTAAAAATGGTTGTTGGCACCCTGACAGGTTTTGGGGTGGTTCCTGTCGTGTTAGCTCGTTACACATGGGGTTGATTCTCACTTGCTGATTACCTTCATTATCTCCCCTTCCCCTAGAAGAGGCTGAGGGCATGGGATCCAGAGAGGAGCAAGGGCGATGCTCCAGAGGCAGTCTGGACCGTAACTGGTCTATGTGCCTACTCCACAAGACACCATCCTCAGTTTGAACCCTGTAAGACCTGGGGCCTGTAACCTGGGTTATCTCAGCAGGAATCCATAATGGTTCACCCACAAGGTTTTTAGCATAAACAGAATCACCCACAGTGAAGGTGCGTGTTTTGCTGGTGGAATCTAAAGGTGCGTTGGGGGCGTAAGTGGGGTGAAGGCAGTCCAGGGTAGACCTGAGTTTTCTATCCATCAACAGCTCGGCTGGGGTTAAGTTAGTGGATGGACTAGGAGTGATATGTTGGATACTGAGTAGTTTTTCAACTTTCTCAGTGATGTCCCCTGGACCCAATTGTTGGAGTTTCTCCTTGGTAAATCGTACCATACGTTCAGCCCGGCCGTTAGTGGAAGGATGCCCAGGGGCAGTAAGGGCGTGTTTGATACCCTGCTGCACTAAATATGATTCAAAAAGGTTAGCAGTAAATTGAGGACCATTGTCAGAAACAATCACATCAGGTAACCCGTGAGTTACAAAAAGTTTCTTAAGTTGTTTGATAACAGCGTCTGCTGTGGTGGAAGCCATGGGTATAACCTCTAACCATCTGGAGTATGCATCAACTACAATAAGGAAAGTGTGCCCTCTGGTAGGGCCAGCAAAATCAATGTGAATCCTGGACCATGGACCCCTAGGACATTCCCATTCTTGTTTGGGGGCGAGAGGTGGAGCAGGCCTTACTTGCTGACAGTTTGGGCAGGATGCAACCCAGTTTTCAACCATTTTGTCTATACCAGGCCACCATACATAACTCCTGGCCAATCCCTTCATCCTGACAATACCCGGATGACCCTCATGTAACATTTCCAAAACCTCTTTCTGCAATTTTGCAGGAATAACGACCCTGTTACTCCACAAAATACATCCCCTCAAGACAGATAATTCAGTTTGTCTGGATTTAAAAGGTTGGGAAACTTGAGGCAGAGTTTGTAGTGGCCAACCCTTTGTAATCCAGCCTACAATAGGAGCCAATAAAGTGTCTTTGGCAGCTTCTCTAGCAATTTCAGCAGCATGAACTGGAAGTTTGGCAACAGTTTCTAGAAAGAAGGTGTAAGTTTCAGGAGCAGGATCCTCAGTGTGCAAAGGAAGTGGGCAGTGACTCAAAGCATCAGCGTGCCCAACATATTTTCCTGGTCTGTGGATGAGTTTATATGAATAAGCAGCAAGAAATTCAGTCCATCTCAGCATTCTTGGTTGACAGGATGGTGGGCGTTGGTCTGTCCCCTGCCACAATGCCTAAAAGAGGTTTGTGATCTGTAACAATGGTGAATCTTCTTCCATATATGTACTCATGGAACTTCTTGACTGCTGCCACGATAGCCAACGCTTCCTTGTCCAGTTGACTGTAGTTTCTCTCTGCTTTGGTCAAAGTAGAGTAAAATGCAATAGGGGCTTCCCTTCCACTGGGAAGCATGTGGCTCAACACCCCCCCACATTCCAAAAGGGGATGCATCACAAGTTAATACTACAGGTAAATTCTCAGAAAACTGTATCAGGACACAATCAGAAGTGATTTGTCTCTTGATGTTGTTAAATGCAGCTTCTTCTTTTGTGCCCCAGACCCATGCAGATTTTTTATCCAGTAATCTGTGTAAGGGTTCTGCAGTGATTGCTTTCTGAGGTAGAAACATATGGTAGAAATTAATGAGTCCCAGGAAAGCTTGCAAGTCAGTTTTGCATCTTGGCCTGGGGGCTTGTTTGATTGCCTGAAGTTTGGCTTCTGTGGGGTGGATGCCATGTTTATCAATCATATAACCCAAGAATTCTACTTTGTCAGTTCTTAGTGTGCATTTCTCTTTTTGACTTTTAACCCCGCTTTTTTGAATCTGGTTAGAACTGCTCTGAGTTTCTCATGTAACTGAGGGTCATTTTCAGCAGAGATTAAAACGTCATCAAAATAAGGCACCACCCCTGGTAACCCTTGTAGCATCCTTTCCATAAGGCTTTGGAAAATGCCTGGCGCCACACTTACTCCAAATTGTAACCTTTTGCATTTGAAAGCACCCCGATAGGTTACGATGGTTTGGGCTTCTGCAGTCAAATCGTCTACTGTTAACTGCTGGTATGCTTGGGCCAGGTCCAGCTTGGCGAAGACTGTGCCCCCGCCCAGAGAGTGTAATAAATGATGAACCAGTGGAACCGGATATGCACTCTGTTGTAGCGCATGGTTCAATGTCCCCTTGTAATCCCCGCAGATTCTCACGGGGAGGCAGAAAGGCAGAAAGCCACTTCAGACAAATGGTTATCCAACATCTTTTTAAAAACTTCCAGTGTTGGAGCATTCACAACTTCTGGAGGCAAGTTGTTCCACTGATCTTCGCTTTCTGTATAGGTTTTCTTCTCCTTATACTTCCCATATGTAGCCCACATTCCTGAAGTTTCATATGCAGCTGTCCATCTAAAACAGGTTGTGTATCCATCTTATAAAGTCATACTTGAAGATATGATCTCATGTTACTAACTGAGAAAATGAGGAGTAAAGGTAACAATCGGTTTACCAAACTATGTTGCCACAGTGGTACAGTGATATCTGTTTTTCCATTATTCCAATACTTACAATAATTCATGCACAACAGAAAGAACATATTTCAACCATATTTATCATCAACTAGTTAACTCTGTTTCATTCACTGGAACTAATGTTGGACTGACTTCATCTAATTGGGGAGGAGAATCATATTCAAATCTCCTACAATGTTGGAGAGAATGTTCATCCCAATCAAAATTTACTTGCAATTACTGCAGAGTTGAATTGAAGCAATGCTAGTTTAAATCAAAGGCTCTTTCAATCATAGATGCAAAAACAACAATATCACAACTCTCATAGCTTCATTATACAATGAGATCGTGGAGATAAAGGATAGGCGACTTTCATGTACTCTAGTTATTATTTTTGTTCTTTCTGAGTACAACAGCTTCCAAGGTAATCATTGTTTGCTCATGTAAGATTTGTGTGTTCTCATTTATATTAAGAATTAAACTTCCATGGGACTTGAAAGGCAATTTTGATGTTATCTGTGCTTTGCTTCTCAGCAAGTGTTGTCATAAAGCCCGGGATTCTTTTTTATTTTGAGATATTATAGCCTGAGCTTGCATGTCTGTCAGGCAACTTGAATCGATGGAGATGATGTGTCAGATGGATTTTGAACTAGCCCACAGTCTAGTGACACAAAAAGCAAACGGATACAATGAAAACAACACCTGAGGCATTTGCTTTATAGAGTTTTATGTATGAAAAAAGAAAAAAAGATTATTTAAAGATAGGGAAGTTTGATTTATGAGATAACTGCAAAATATATCTCTAAATATGGCACTGAACACAGAGAACACATGCAAAACAGAAAATATAAAACTGATAGAATAGAGGCCAGATTTATTAGCTTATGGTCTTGCTATCTATCTTTGCCTGAAGGTTTTTTTAAGGATTACAGAATGTTTCTGACTTGCCTTCCATCTTCAATATTCTAACAGTCCAGTCAAAATGACTGATTCACATAGCACTCTAAGCCATAATGTAGTTTGCTTCAATTATTACGCTATATCACCAGCCATTGTGATTTGGGTTACTCAGTATATTGTATACTATACTACTGTATATTATACAAATCTCCTACTGGCAGGGGTGAGTCCCACTGACTGGCTTGCAGCCCCAATGAGGTCACTCTTTGCTGGAGGTGATTGATGGGGTAAGAGGGTCCAATCCTGTGATTTTTGTCTCTATTTAAGTTTTATTAATTTTAACGGTTTTATATTTATGTTTTTATCATTTTGTAAGCCACCCAGAGTTGCGCCAACGATGAGCTGGGTGACATATAAATATAATAAATAAATAAATAAATAAACAAACAAATAAATAAATGGCAGTTCGTTTTACGAATTATAGTTAAAACAAATCATAGTTTAACATAACACGTAAATGTATAAAGTAAATAGTTCGACCAACAGCCATTTTGGTTGCTGTTCTAATATCAATGCTTTGCATGGAATACTATTTGAAAGGATACTTATGTCAGTCTTATTGTTAAATTATGTTAAAACACTTAGGCTCATAGATAGGATTCTGCTTAATATACCTACACTAGGTTTAGTTTAATGAGTGGCAATTTATACCAGTCCAACTGAATTACTATTATATTGTACTTTCAGAAATAAGTTAGACGTAACAGCTCAAAAATGGAAGAGCCAAAATTCCAATTGAAGAAGACAGTGAAGGCTGCAATAAAATCAAGTAGGTTGGTTGGTCAAATTCCATTAAGTCATTGTTGACTCTTAGGGGCCACATGGATAGATTTTTTACATGACAATCTGTTCCAAATCCAACACTGCAGGTTTTCCAATTGTATCGCTATCAACACATACTATGTCTAAAATAGGATGATTTAAACCTGGTCATTTGTGCCTCAAGTAAGAATAAGGGTTAATGTATTTAATAATGTACTTGTTTGTTTTCTTGTATTCTCAGGAATCTTCTCCAATATTCAGAAGCATGAATACTTTTCCTATTCTACTTCTTCAAAGTCCATCTTCCACTTCTGGACAGTATCACAGGGAATACTGTGGCTTGCATGATTCTAATCTTCATAGCTTTACAATATATACAACAGCATTTGAATATTTTTCCAAGGCCTTCATGGTTGCTCTACCAAGTGCTAAACTGCAGCATATTTTTTTACTGTTGTTTTATTGTTGATGGTTGATCCTAAGAGACAGACACTATTTAAAACTTTAATAACTCCATCATTAACAATAGGCTTGTTGTAGTTCTAGGGATTTGATGTTGCCCAGCTTTCTCATTAATGTAAAGTTGGGAAATCTTTTGTTGGATGGGGTTATTTTTAAGAAGGCTTGGTAAGTGACTCTGATGCAAAGTGAGCTGGACCTTATCCTACATGGGGAGAACCAAAATTCTAGCAGAAGGAAGATAAGATCTTTCTTTTTTTAGTGATGCTAAACCTATTTTTAGAACTTATTTTATGATTTGTGCGCATTTTGTGTGTGTGTCAAAATTGTGGGAAACAGTATTTTAGGTGTTTTAAATACAAAGAGGCTTATTAAAGACTATTCATTTTGAAGACCCAGTGTTAGTTATGAGTTGAAGGCAACATGCCTCCCAATAGTTGCAGGGGAATAGTGGCAAGAGAGAAGTATACCTCTGTTTCCCACTTGCAAGTCTCCTAGGTATCCAAGTGGCTGTGGTGAGAATCCTAACCATAGGATGGGATGGGACTTGGCCTTAGCTTGACCCAACATGGCTCTTGGGCTGCAGCACATGAGTAAAGCAAAGTCTGAGTCATGTTTCATCCACTGGTTTTTAGAAAAAGAAGTAAATACCCATTCCCATGTATTAAAAGTAGAATTAAAAATGAAAAAAGAGGATAATCTCTTTTTTTTAAAGAAAGAAAGAAAGAAAGAAAGAAAGAAAGAAAGAAAGAAAGAAAGAAAGAAAGAAAGACAGACACCTCTTCCTGCACAGTGTACTTCTAATCCATATTGGAGGGAGAAACATGGTTCTAGTAATCAAAATGTCAACATGTGTCTATATTCTGCAAGCCACTCCAAGGCAATAGGAGTTGAAGGGCATGTCAGTTGAATGAATGAATTAAAATATGCCACCTAATCATTTTCAAGTTCATGGGCTGGAAGATGAGAGAGAGATAGTTTTCTTGTGCATAACCAACTTTTTCCAAGCATTTCTCTCCAGATATGTTAGACTGCAGTTCTCATTATCTCCAGCCAACATGACCATCTGGACAGCAATGATTGGAGAAGATGATGTTATTAATTTATGTATCTGTTTATCGTATTTCCTTTGAAAAGTCAAGAGCGTCTTACATGAGATTTATAGTAATCCCACCTGAGATTGATGTAAGTCATCAGGTATCAGTCATGCTTGCAGAAGGATAAAGAAAGAGAAGGAGACAGCTCAATAGAATCACTCCATCTGGTCAGCTGTTGTGTTATTATTTTTCCTATCTCCTGCAATATACCTATCTATTCAAGCTAATCATCATTAAAAATATATTCATGTAACTTTGAAACACTGGGGCCTAAGTCTTCAGGTTTTTGTCTGTTTAATATCTCTAAATGTTTTATAAATTAATAGCAGTCATAAATTTACAACTAATAATATTATCTCAGGTTTGTCTACTACTCTCTGCCTCCATTCAGGCTGAAATCAAAGGAAGTATGCTTAACCTTTGTTTCTTCTAAGTCAGACTTACCATAGGAATTATTGTTATTATTTGGGGCTATATTAATTAAAAGAATTCATGTCAGAATCACCAGTACACCAAATCTTGGATTTTGTTTCTTTCCTAGCTTATAGTTTTCTGTTATCCAGCTTCATTTCTTAATTTTGTCCATGTGATAAAAATAATACACTTAAATTCATGTATTGAACAAAAGGTGAGTTCCATCCATGAATAAAACCTTGAATGATAATGGTTTATAAGAGATTTTAATGTTCCTTGTTCCTGACTTTATAAACCTTTTAAAGGGAACTGCAGGTGAGATTATCCTTTGCTTTACTCATCAATCAGGACACGTGATTAGATTTCTTAAATCACAAGTTGCTGTTCTGGGCTATGTATGCTTGTGTCCATCTCTGGATAGCTTTCTCTTCTCTCTCCTTGGTAACAGCTTTGTCTCTTACATCATCCACCAAGACAAGTCAGGAAGGTTATAAGCTGCTGTGGGGCTGAATACATAGAAGAGATGCAGATAAAAAGAATATATAATGCCATGAGAATAATAGTTAATTCTTTCCTTACGCTATACATCGCAGAACTGGAAAATCAAAGGTCATCTTTATGCAGTATGCCTAACTGGGTCATGGACATAGTGAATATTGCATGTGAACACCATCGCTCAGTCATCATGAGGTAAGCAGTTAACAAAAGATAAACTCTCTATTCTTTGGTGAAGAGATTTTCAAGGTGTAACACAAAAATGTGGTTACTCTGGGAACACTGTCTCTGTTTCATGTTTCAAAACCTACTGGAGATAAAACACGGCTAAAAAATGGGAAAGATTGTCATAATTCAGTGTTGGTGCAGCTGACCCCTGTTGCATGATTATGTTTTTTGCTTTTCTTTTTGCCCAAAAAAAATAAAAAGGAGGAGCTGAAAGTGAATAGCTCCTAGATATCTGTCAAAGATAGCTATTCTTTGTTTGATCTAGACATCCCCAGGACAATAACAGACTGTGATTATCAGGTAATAATAGCCAAATTGCCAAATTAGTGAAATCTAAGCCCCTAAAAAGAAATGAGTTCATCCAATTTAATTCAAGTTTCCTGTTCCCATTGTAGTGAATCCTAGAAATTCCATAAGCCATAAAAGGACAGCTTCCTGGTTACATTTGGGGATAATCTATAGACATAATATATGGCAACATGCCAATCTATAAAGTGATTTGCTTGTTTAATCTGTGAAAATCAAGTATTTGTGACTTGTTACATAGACATGTTATATAGGCAGTAATCCATGGTTAAACAAACTGTGACTTAAATGATGCAGAAACAGCCTATATGCCACCAATGCTAGAAGCCATAACAACAGACAGATGTATATTTTGAATGGCTGAAAACACCAGAATTTTTTTGTGCATCACTGTATTTTTAGTCTATCTTCAGCAAAGGAATAAGAGCTCTCCTGGCTTTTACATCAGCAGTGAAAACACTATAAAATTAATGGCACAGTTTAGCAGTGTAGATCTCTCAACACTGAGGAAATATGTATTTAGCTTTGATATCACAACGAAGGGGATTATAAATATTTCCTTGTTTTCATCTTTAAGTATTGGAGGTATATCTGTCCACTGCTAATGAGCTGAAAACAAAAGAGCTTTTGAAGCTGGTATTTATATTGGCCTACCTATAATTACTGAATTTGCCTGGGCCATTAATTATGATTTATAATCTAATATTTATTATATTTTAATGCTCACAAGTACAAGTATTTTGGTGTGGATTACATAAAACCAACAGGTCCTGCTTTGATTGTTTTATGGTTGTTTTAAAGTCAAATAGAACAACTTAAAAGACTTATACCAGTCCATGCAAACCTTTTGAACCCAAATATGCAAGGAATCAGACCATCATGCACCAAGAGAATCCATGAACCTCTATGTAAACAAAAGAGAGAGCAATTATAATTGACAAATCAAGTAATGAATTAAGAGTAAAGGTTCTATCCTAGTTCAGCTGGCTTCCTAGGGAACTTACCTCCCCCTTCCAATAATAGAGAATATATGTGCTCAAGGTTGAACTGTTGAATTATTGGTGCTTGTGGAGCTTTGTTGTCTTCATATTGATGTTTCATCACCAGGCCAGGTAACTTCATCAGGTCTAACCTGGCTTGAAGTTCAGCCTGAGAGTGTTACCACTTGAACTGAACTTCTTCATAATAATGGAGGTTAATATTAATTCTAAATGACTTCAGTGAAACTTAAAAGTACTAATTTAAATGGAAATGAGATTTGAGGAATTTTCTTAATCTTTAAAATCTACATAGACTGAAGTTTTCTACATACATGGGATTAAATAAACAAACATAGAATATTTACACATTTCATTTATCTAAAAGAACCCCCCTATTCCTTATCTTCAATGGTGTATGACAGGTTTCAAATTATGAACCTTACATCATTGCTTTGCCTCCATCTTATCTACATTGGAAGTTTAAGATTAACCCAGAGCTAGATTCATTAACTGTAGTTAGGCTAAAATAGAATGGGCTAGTTTATGGTTCAGTGTTTTCTGGGAATCTTCCTCCATTGTATTAGCATGATCTGTGAATTAGGCCTTCATGTCAACTCATAATTAGTTTTCTCTATTTAGATTTACTATATTATATCAATCCCATATTTTTATGAAACTAGGCGTAGAGTTTAATATGTTACATTAGCACTATATAATAGTAAAAAAATTGCTATCTGGTGTGGGAAATCAATTTACAGCTTACATTGTAATTTTTCTGTTGTAACATTTGGTTGTAAGTAAAATATTTATTTTTCATTTGAATTTCACTTTCAGCACATGCAAACTAACTTCTGAGTATTCTCTGGCTCAGAGAACAGCCTGCAGGATAAAAAGAGAAATTAATTGCACATAGATGTTTAAACTCTCGCCATTCAAGAAACATTGTTACATTCACTTCTGCTAAATATTTTACTTGTTGAATCAGGATAACAAAAACTAAACCTTTCAGAAAATTCTTGTTCTAAAAATACCCAACTTTAAGAAATCCAAAACGGAGGCCCAACAGAATAACAGAGTTATGGCAGACCTGGGAGATCTTCAGAAGACCCTATACCATTTCAGACAAATGATTGTCCACTGTTCTTAAAAACATCCACTAAACCTAAAAAACCCCACTTCTAAAGACAAGTAGTTCCACTGATTAATTGTTCTGTCAGGAAAGTTCTCCTTATTTCTAGGTCAGTTCTCTCCTTGATTAGTTTCCATTCGTTTCAGGACCATCTGAAACTCTAAAAAAAATAAGATGAATCTGTGCTCCATAAATCCAGAAGGCCATTAGATGGAAACAAAGAGGCAGATTTTCATAGCTCAATTATTTCATCTTAATTATTGTCTGATAGTAGCTTATTTGAACTATCATGTTTCTAATTTATTTAGTATGTTGGACCAACCCATAAAACTGGGTTCTTTGAATAGCAGGTCTTGTAAAAAACAGCCAGAGAAAGAGAAGAATCTTGAGCTTTATATTTATTTAGCAGTAAAAGGTTTAGTGCTGTAGCTCACTACTATTTTTATTAGAGATGGGTGAATGGATAATTTTAGAGTGAAACTCATTGCATTTCAACCTTCACAAAATATATATTTGGGTTTTATGATAGAATGATGCGTTTTTGACACCACAATGCCATCTACCCACAAAAGGTTGTCCATGATTTTTAAAAAAGAAAGCCATCCAGGTTTTATGGGGGGGGGGGTGTTTGTTTTCTTTGTTTTTTTCTCTCCTGCTCAAAGACATTCATTGAGGGCAGCAGTCTTTTGTAAACCAGAGATCGAAAACAAAAAGAGTATATTTGGAATGAGACAGGGAAATTGGCTTCTTGAAAGCGTACTTTGGATACATTAAGTAAAATATATAAAAAATAAAGTTTATTTTTAAAAAAACCTTTCCTGGGTTTTTGTTTAAAGCAGGGTGGCCTCTTGGAAGATCTAACCATTTCAGATGTCTGAGTTCTAAACTGAATCTGAAATTTACAACAAATTTTTATCTTCATTTAAAAGGAAAATGGTCTGAATTCACAATTGTTTGAGTTAATGCAAACTCATTGATATCATTTCATGGTTCTTAAGAAGTATATTTGCTTCACTAAAGTTTTTAATTCTATTTCTGTCATTGCATCTATATCATAGGTCTATACTTGGTGCCCCATGAGGTGCCAGTGTGATCCTCAAAGATCCCACATTGCCTCATCCTATTTCTCCACCTTATTCCTTATCTTATGGGCTTGTTGGCATTCTTTTCCTGTTGCTGCTGGCTCTGTAGCTGCCCTTACCTTACCTTATTTTACCTTGTCTTACCTTATGTCCCTCTGCCTTCTCTCTCTTATTTTTTTGCTACTCCACTCTTTAACTTCTCTCCTATTCTATATTGTTGCCTGGACTATCCTTTTTTTGCAACTATTTCTAAATTGTAATGCAACTAAAACATTACTTGCTTTGTCTCCTGCTCTCACTGCTTTCTGAAAAGATTACTTTTTGGCACAGCATTCATTATTTATGGCTATTGTGAGAAGGCTTCAACTACTTTAAAAATGGAAGACTGACATCCCATAGCAGAAAGCGCATGTGTGGATTTGTGTGACACAAATTGTTCTTGGGTTGGGAAAAGAAAAAAGGAAAATGAAACAACTCATAACAGGATGAAAATGGGATTTAAGACACATCAATAAATGTCAAAACTCCCCATAATCGATGTTTATGTTGGGCAGCAAAAAATGATATATATATGCCCACCCCTCCCCAAGCTTTGGGTGTGTTCCTCAAAACATGTTGAAATTGTTGTTGCATTTTTAATGTGATAGAAGGCAGGACTTATTAAATGCATGGAGAGAGTTAACATAGTATTAGTTTAATATCACTACTTTTGTAATGTTCTAGATCTGTCTACTCCTTTGACCCAGCTCTTCAAATCTTTTGAATCAAGGGCCCTGACAATTTGTGTCAGTTAAACACTGGACTGCATTTTTTCCCAGCATGAGATGTAATACATGGAGACTCTATGTGGTGCAAGCTTGATGTGATAACCATGTTCAAACATTCAACTTTTTCTTAAAAGTTTAGTAATGTGAAAGCATAGCAATCTCCTTTTGGGAGATTCTCCTTTCAGGATCATGGCACTAAAGAAGAGATTTCCTATTTCTTCCCAATAGAATTATTTCCCTTCCCAAGATCTGCAGGACCAAATTAGCATTTAGGTTTCAGTAAATGTTGGAATCACCATGCTCTTGCCAATTCCACTCACCCCAATTAGATTTTTCCTTTTTAATACATTTTTATTAAATTTAAAAAAACTTGCACAAAAAGAAAGAGTTGAAAAGAAAGAAAAATCAAACAGAAAGAAGATATGGGTGTGATAATAAAAAAGAAAGAAAAATGGCTTTTAACTCTCTTTGGTAAAGATATAAGAAAAAATATATCCAACTCTTACTCTAAAATTAACAATAATCTACATTATTTCTGTAAGTACATATATCCAGGTTTCTCCATCATCAGTGGTATCCATTCTTGCTTTCAATTTGTTAATTGCTACTACAATCTTTGGAATTTTATTGACCACCCAGAAATTTGGTTCATTCAACAAATTTTAAATCAATAGTTATATTGTTGATCCATTCAAAAATAGATGTTTTCTTGTGCCATTGTCTCAATATTTCACATTCAGAAAAATTAATGTCATATGAGTGGGTGAATTTGCATGCTTCAGTGATCCACATTAATATCACTCCCAAATAAATCTCTTTTCAAGATCACAGTGTTCTATTCCCCCATCTCCACTAGATGAAAAACTAAATGAGACTTTAGTTTATAGGAAGCTAACATTCTAGGTCAAACATAAAAGTGCAATAAGGTCACCATCTGTGGGGTCATTAAAGAACAAGTTTACCTTAGGTGATTCTGTGTACCTTATGGGAAATTTTTTTTCCAGTATTTTTGTATCCCAGTTATAACCTAATCACATGTGGCTTAGATATTTCTCTTGTATGCATTGTTTATTTAGTTGTTTTATTTTTTTAATCTGCAGGTATTTTTTTAGAGTTTCTGACTTGTTTACTGCCCTATAACATTACATAAGCACAAGCTGTACAGACACCAGATTTATTTCCAGAGCTAGCTGATCTCAAAGTGTGCAATTCAACAGCCACATTGCACAATCATTGCTTTGCAATACCTAGTTACAGGCACATGATTACTTTACATGTTAAATTGAAGGACAAAGTCATTCGAGGTCATTCAGAATAAATGGTCAGAAAGACAACACAAGTAATTTAAAACAAAGGGCTTTTTAAAATGAAAATGAAAATTTGGCACCCATAAGTGGGTTCGCATCTTCTTAATCATGTATCTGGAGCAACCATAATATGGTTCTCTTTATGACTAGTAATAATAAAATAAAAATGAAGCTGAAATGAAAGAACTTGTAATAACAGCAGAAATTATGGGGGGAAATTAGGGAAGATCAAAAATTAATCAGCATCAAGTGAAGATGAACTGCATGGTTTTGGTTGAAACATCTGACTGGTCTAGACCCATTCCTTGCCAATAACATCCTGCAAGGAGGGGAAATTGAAGAATGGTTAACATCTGATAAAATCTACCTGATAATGAAAGATCCAGCAAAACAGTCAGCACTAGGCAACTGCAGACCATTTACCTGTTTACCAAAATGTTCAAATTGTTAACTGATGTGGTACCTGATGCTGTCCCAGTGTTCAGTTGAAAACAAATTCTTTCCACTTCAGCAGAAAGAAAACTGCTCAAACAGCAGAGGAACAAATAATCAGCTTCTAACTGACAAGGTGATTTTGAAAAACTGCAAGGGAAGGAAAACCAACTTGGATGTAGCTTGGATTGATTGCAAGAAAGTCTTGCAAGAGTGCAAAGATCAATTATGCAATAGAAAATGTAGTTGCTGGTCAATGGTCATACACTGGGAAACTGTTAGTTACAAGACAGGAATCTTTCATGGACATTTCCTATCACCACTATTGTTTGTTATTGCACAGATTCCTCTGTCAATAACACTGAACAAGTTAGGCCATGCCTATCAAACATCAAAAACATCGCCAGGTTATCCCACCTCTTTTATATCAATGATCTAAAGCTATGAGGAAAAACACCATCTGAAAGAGAACCAGTGGTCAATATTTTTTTTTTTTTAATTACATTTATATGCCGCCCTTCTCCGAAGACTCAGGGCGGCTTACAATTTTTGGAGCACAACCCAATGTGCTCAGCAATAGCCTTCATTCCATTGTATATGCCTGCTTATTACTAAGCGGCATTTTTACAAGGTCAGCTAATTGCCCCCAACAATCTTGGGTCCTCAATTTACCTACCCCGAGAGGATGGAAGGCTGAGTCAACCTTGAGCCTGGTGGGATTCGAGCCTACAATAATTGTAGACAGCTGGATCTTAAGAGCAGGCATTTACAGCCTGAGCCACCAAAGCTCTATTGTCTGTAGATACAGCCAAAATATTGTAGTGGAGTTTGGACTGGACCAATGTGCCACCCTCATCAACAGAGTGGCAGCTTCCATGCTGAGTTGGGTTTTTCTGGAACGCTGACAGAGAGAAAAAGTAGTGAAAACTAAAGGAATGAAGATGCCCTATGGAAATGCCTCAAGAGTCTGGAGGAAGATAATCACTACAAATGCTTGGGCATCCTTCAAGCTGATAATATCAAGCACACTGTAGTCAAGAAGAAGGTTAGAAGTGAATACATCATAAGAATGAAGAAGTTTTTAAAGTTCAAAGTCAGTGGAGTCATACCCTCAAGGCAATTAACATCACAGCAATTCCAGTCATGAGGTAGGTGGATAAAACTGCCAAATCTATGCCATAATAGGCATAAAGCCAGTTGGGTGACCTTGAGCCAATCACTTGCTCTCAGCCCTAGAAAGAAGAAGGCAATGCCATGCCACTTCCAAAATTGTGTCAGGAGTCAACAATAAGAATAGAATTAGAATAGAATGGAATAGAATGGAATGGAATAGTTGGAAGAAGGTCCTTGGAGGTCTTCTAGTCCAACCCCCTGCTTAGGCAGGAAACCCTATACCATTTCAGACAAATGGTTATCCAATCTCTTCTTAAAAACTCCCAGTGTTGGAGCATTTACAACCTCTGGAGGCAAGTTGTTCCACTGATTAATTGTTCTAACTTTCAGGAAATTTCTCCTTAGTTCTAAGTTGCTACTCGATTAGTTTCCACCCATTGCTTCCTGTCCTATCCTCGGGTGCCTTGGAGAATAGATTGACTCCCTCATCTTTGTGGCAGCCCCTGAGATATTGGAACACTGCTATCATGTCACCCCTAGTCCTGCGTTTCATTAAACTAGACATACACAGTTCCAGCAACTGTTCTTTATATATTTTAGCCTCCAGTCCCCTAAGGCACCCCCCCCCCAAAAAGTCTTTGCAACAGTGACTTCAAAAGTATGGTTTTTTTTTCCTTCCAACAATGCAAAGTAACTGCTGCTGAAATTTGAAGAGCTGACTCTTCTTATGCTAATTTTGATTTAATTTAATAACCAATTTTATTTGATTTGATTTAATAACCAATTCAATTTAACTTACTTAGTAATTAAAGGATATTAATTACTTTATATAGAACTTGTTAGCATGATTCTAAAACAACCTGATCAGGGCTTACCTAAGCCCAGGATGAAGGGCATGAATCTTGATATTCAAATTTCATGTTACATTTAAAGGACCCAGAAGGCAGGTTCATGCATGGCAGTTGCTATGTGAGGCTGCAGACTCAAGCAAAAAATCTAGGTGCCACTGAAGAGCAGCAAATGTTTCATTATTTAATTCCTTACTCCCCCCTCCTGTAGTATCTTTATTACCACAGAGGAGGGAGGCCCATAGGTCATTTTGATTTACATCCCAGAACAATTTGGCTGGATTTAGAATTTTCATTTAACTTGGAACAGAACCTGCCTGCTTCTCTGTTTGAGGCATCAAAACGTTTTAGACACCTATTTTGCTTACAGTTGGGCTCACTCATAGTTTCTTTTATTGCAATGAGTGTTATGAATGCCAACTGTCATTTATGATTTAAATGAATCCAACCATTGTAGATTATTCAGCAAATCAACTTTAAAACATAATGATATATCATTATATAGAAGTTTAATCAGTGCCCAGTCAATACTTTCATTTTTGTTTCTGTAACATTTATTTTAGTTCCTCAAAGTTTCTTACTTTTTTTTCCTTTGATATTATCTAAAAAGACAATGCATCAAAGAAGACTGGCAAGAAGTACAACTAAATCAGACTCCGAAACATAAAATATGATTTTTCCTTCATCTCTTAATAACAACAAAATATATCAGAGTTTCATTATTTGTCATATTGTTTATCCTTTTGGAAAGAAATAAGAGTTATTTATCTTTTGATGGTAATCACCTTCATATTTTGAAATGAAGAGGGGAGTGTGTTTTCCTTCGTATTTGTTTTACCTATGCAGTTATGAGTTCTCTTTAGGAGGAATATAATAATGTAATATATACAGTAATATTACAATGTAATATAATATATAATAACAATAAAGCATTTAGAGGCTATCTGTTATTAACTTATTCTAACATGGTTTGGAAGGCAAAATAAAATACAGTAATAACCCAGACATTGGCAGGTCACTTTTGAGTATTTCTCTCTCTAGGGTTGGAAAGAACATTCTGCAGGGAAAATTGGAAAATCTGTTCCAGTGTTTCTGTATTCCTGAGAAAAACAATCAGGTAGCGCTAACCTTTAAAAAGCCCACTTCCCCCCCCTAAAAAAGAAGAAAGACTTCTGAAAATACTTCCAAACTGTCTTAAAATCTTTTCTGACCCTGAAAAAATGATAAATTCTTTCCCACAAGATGCATTTAGAATTCATTAGAATTCCTTCAGTGTTTATTTTGTTATGTTTTTGAGTTAGTGCCACACAGTCATGCCAGCCATCTTGAATTTTTTACACTCACTTCTTTCCCCCATGGATGTGCCTGGTACTAAGTATTTTGCCATAATTATTTTGCCACAAGCTGCTTTTTCAAGAGGCAACTGGTTTTTCTTTCAAGATGTTTTGCTTCTCATCCAAGAAGCTTCTTAGTATTTTAATATTAAGGCAGAAAATACACTCTAAATATTAAAATCTTCTATGTCCAACCACCCCCAACATTAATATAATATAATAATATATTAGAACTGTTTTGGAATACACCAAAGGGTACTTAAATTAGCTATCTCACTCTTATATAAAATAAGCCCAAAGAAGAAAGAAATCTCATTTGAACAGATATAAAATTATTTAGTAGTATAAATGTTCTAAGGCAGTTGCTATCAACACTGGCTCTGCCTGGTATGGAAATCTAGAACTAAACCCCACAAGTTTGCAAAGGGGCAATTAATGGCTTTTAAAATGAAGATAGGAATGGCAAGTGGGGGAGAGGGATCAACAATGACGCATGACATCCTGCATCTTCCCATTCGTATAAAATATAGAAAAAGATGTTTTGCTTCCTGGGCTTTTTTCCAATAGCTGTCCTACAATTTCCATTACCAAAAAATCTGTCGTCATAAAGGGATAATTAATTTATAATACAAGTGGGTATGCTGATCATAATGGAATTGTACATTTTTCCCACAAGAACGATGCCAGTTGAGAAATGGGGGCAGGGGAAGACTATGGGGAAGACCTTCTCTGTAAATGAATTCCTCAGACCCAATCCATTGGGAAGTTTCACTCCGTGTGTTGCTAAAGAGCTGAGAAACTGCAGAGTGGGGAAGTTTCCATTTATTGGACAGCAGGGAAAAAACCCAGTTTGATATGGTTCACATATTGTATTCAGCAATAAAGCATGATAAAATATAAAAACATAATAAAAACATCAATAGCTTCATGCTTGGCACCATACCAACACGTTATAGCTTAGTATGAAGTCTGCATTTCATAGTGCAATATATGCATTAAGAGGTTAGTTTGTATTGGTTGAGAAGAGCTTATACAGCCAAGTCACAAAGCGTCTGAGAAGAATATACTTAATTCAAAAAATCCTTGTTGAATGGAATGAAGGAGGCGATGAGGAAAACCTGTTCATTTCTTTAGCCATCTTTATATGCTGCTCCTGTCATGACTGATTCTGAGCAACGTATTGAGCATTCTCAATACAATAAGAAGGTTTTTTTAAAAAACAAAAATAGAAGAATAGTAATTGGCCATGGGAGATAGCAACAGACCAAAAAATAGCTATTAATTGGACAGTAAGTGACTATTAACTGAGCAATTTCCATTGAACAATGAAAGGTGATGCTATCCAGTTTTGGGTGCACACTGCTGCCATAGCAACTTTCAGAAAACAGATTTTTGAAAAATGACCATATGTGAAACCCAAATGTGCAATCTGTACTGATTACAAGAAGAAGAAAAAACAGGTAAGAACAATGGGTAGTTTTATTATTCATTTTATTAGATTTAGAAGAACAGCTGACTTCCAAATGATTCTGCCCAGCTTATAATAGTTAACCAGCATCTTCAATTACACCCAAAAGGAATTAATTCAGCTTGTGGTGCACCAATTGAACATGAGTTTGTTGAGGTGTGAACATGCTGATACATTTTGCGCCAGCTGTATCTTCCAAGTGGCCTTCAAGGTCATTTCCATTTAACTCTTAAAGAATGTTCAAGGGCTGCCTTTGAAGAGATACAAATATTAACCAGATATTTGGAAGGCCTCCAATTCCAGGTAGCTGGGCTTTCCTAGTGCCTGTTACATTTAGACAAACTATTACATGATCAAATGGGATTTATTGTATATCAGGCTCAAAGTAGATATGGGGTTAATCATATTTAACCCTTTTTCACATCTCTTCTTTCTTTAAATCACCTGTCTGAGCAGTCTCAGCCATGTAGAAAGAATAAATATGAAGATGAAAAATAACAGAGAAAATATTAAATTCTCCCCATCACCTCTAATTCTTGTTAGAAGGAAAGTCAAAGGTTGATTTAATTCAACAATGAAACGGTAGGGTGGAATTTCTTGTGATTAATATTATATGAAGTTTGAGACTTTCTTTCAGCTTCATTAAATACACAAAACATGCACACAGCCCTTTACCATTTGCAGTCCTGATTAAAAAATCTTTGAAATTTGAAAGTACTAGAGATAGAAAAAATAATCATAAAATACGGGGCTTTAAAGACAGCTTTAAATACCAGGTTTGAACCACCATTCTATACAGAAGGAGTTATTTCATAGGATCAACATCAGATGGTCCAAGACTAGGGTATATTGTAACTATGTTGCAGGATGTTATAGTAGGGGCATATTATGGTGCCCCTGAATGAAAAATTAGGCAAATAATCCTGGCTATTTGATACTGCTTACAATGCAATTTGTCAATTATATTTTCCCCCATTTCTCTGGCATTTTTTTTTTAATTACATTTATAGGCTGCCCTTCTCCGAAGACTCAGGGCGGCTTACAATTTTTTGGGGCATTAATAGAAGAGTGACAATATTTTCTGGCATGGTAGGATTTTCCATGAAATTACTTTTGGATCTGCTAGTATTATAACCTACAAATGACTTCAGCAGATTTATGACTGAAGAATGGTTGATATTGATACCAGATTCAGATCCATGCAACACCGGAATGATCTGTGCAAATGTCTTTGTGTTACGGTTTATTAGTCATAATTCGGTAAAATTGTTATGTATGTAGGTTTGAATGTTATTGGTTTATTTGAACTGTTCTTGTAAAATGTCAAATGGTATTGGTTTGAATAGTGCGGGAAGAATCCCTGCACTCCCATTGGCTGGCAGCTACGGCTGCAGGCTATAAGAAGCAGCCGTAGCCAAGCCAGAACGGGTCCATTCGAGCTGTAGTCACTAATAAAGCCTTTTGCTGGAACTCCTCGCGTCTGACTCTTCATGCAAACTTAACACTGGCGACGAAGGTGGGATTTCCCTGAAGAGAAGACGACGACGAACAAGCAACTGAGCGAGATGGCTGCGCTGAACACCCCCAGCACCGTTCGATCCGGCGACGGAAGACTGGAATCGTATGCGGATCGTTTCCACATGTTCCTGGAGGGAAACGATCTCGCCGGCATCCCCGAGAGACGGAAGAGGGCGGTCTTTCTCACGCACTGCGGTCCGGCAGTCTTCAAGATGGCGAGGCGTTGGCGGAGCAGCAGAGCTGAAGGTAATAGAATGGCCCGACTTAGAAAGACTTTTGAGAGCCCATTACCCCACAAGTATCGTGCCTCATTAAGAGACACGAATTTTACCGTCGGGATCAAGGGGATAGCGAAAATGTTAATGACTTCGTGGCAAGCTTAAGGGACATTGGGGGTGCTTGTGACTTTACCAACTTAGAAGAGGCCATGCGTGATCGGTTTGTTTTAGGCCTTAAAGATAAGGTTTTACAGAGCAAACTACTAATGAAACCTAAGATCACATTTAAAGAGGCCATTGAAGAAGCTGTTTCAGTGGAAGCCACCAAGTCCTCAGCAGCGGCCATGAAAAAGATTAACAAGGCCTCAAGCCAGGCCTCAAGCCATTCTGATGGGGATAAATCCACATCTACTCACTGCGAACAAATAGACTCTGATTCTGAAGGCAGTGAGGCAGAGGAGGGGATTTTTAAACTCAGAATGGAGAAGAAAAGAAAAGACTCTGGGAAGAATAGGCAAGGGTTCTATTGCAGAGGCTGTGGGGGGGGCCACCCCCGTGCTGATTGCAAGTTCTTTGACTCCATTTGCCTATGTTGTAAGAAACGGGGTCACATAGCCAGAGTCTGCAAATCATCCAGAACCCCACCAACTAGGAAGAAATTTCCTGATAGAGACTTTAAGCCCAACAATTTCCTCGAAAAAATGGGGCGAAATTTAGAAGCAAATGGCAAGAATGAAACTCACCAAACAATCACTATTGGTCATTCTTCACCTTTAAAAAGCAGAAAAGTACATGTGAAGGTGTTTATTGAAGGAAGGCCTTGCCAAATGGAAGTGGACTCAGGCTCTTATTTATCCATGGTATCATGGGACACCATCCACAGACTCTTTCCCAAAATTCAGAAAAAGCATTTCCAGAAGCAAGCACTGACTCTCAAAGACTACCAAGGGAACAAGATTCCAGTAGTTGGGCGAGAGATTTCAACGTGCAGTTTAAAGGCCACATCAAGCGTTTGCCCCTGACCATCGTGGACAAGGATCGCCCAAGTTTGCTGGGACTTGAGTGGTTCAAGCCACTTGGCATCGAGGTGACTGGCATCCATCACGTGAGCAGTTCTGACTGGGAAGAGTCCTTGAAGTCTGAGTTTCCAGAGGTCTTCAGCGAAGGACTGGGCAAGTATATGGGGACCCCTATTGCTTTCAGCCTAGACCCCAAGGTGCCCCCAATTCGTTTAAAGCCCAGGAGGGTCCCATTTGCTTTAAAAGAAAAAATTGATGCACAATTAGATAAACTCATTGCTCAAGGGGTTTTAGAGCCTACTGACCACTCCAGATGGGAAACACCCATAGTCACACCAGTCAAGGCTGATGGGTCAGTGAGAATCTGTGGTGACTACAAGGGGACACTGAACCATGCGCTGCAGCAGAGTGCATATCCTGTACCAGTTGTGCATCATCTGCTCCATTCCCTTGGCAGGGGTACAGTATTTGCTAAACTGGATTTGGCTCAGGCATATCAACAATTAACAGTTGATGATGCCACTGCAGAGGCACAAACAATTGTGACCCATAGAGGTGCCTTCAAATGTAAAAGACTACAATTTGGAGTAAGCGTGGCACCTGGCATTTTTCAGAGCCTTATGGAAAGAATGTTACAAGGTCTGCCCGGGGTAGTGCCTTATTTTGATGATGTATTAATCTCTGATGAAAATGACACTCAGCTTCAAGAAAGACTCAGAGAAGTCCTTACCAGATTCAGAAAAGCGGGGTTAAAAGTCAAGGAAGACAAATGTACACTCAAAACAGACAGAGTTGAGTTCCTGGGGTATATGATTGACAAGCAGGGCATCCATCCTACTGATGCCAAGGTTAAAGCTATCAATGAAGCCCCTAAACCTCGATGCAAGGCAGATTTGCAAGCCTTCCTTGGACTTATTAACTTTTACCACATGTTTCTACCTCACAAAGCATCCATTGCTGAGCCCTTACATCGCTTACTTGATAAGAATGCTGTTTGGGTCTGGGGGCGGAAGGAACAGTCAGCATTTAACAGTACTAAGAGACTAATCACTTCTGATGCTGTGTTGATTCAATTCTCTGAGAATTTACCTGTTGTTCTAACTTGTGATGCATCCCCTTTTGGAGTGTGGGGGGGGTTTGAGTCACAGGCTTCCCAGCGGACGGGAGGCCCCAGTTGCATTTTACTCTCACACGCTGTCCAAAGCAGAGAGGAATTATAGCCAATTGGACAAGGAGGCTTTAGCAGTTGTTGCAGCTGTTAAGAAATTTCATGAATATCTGTATGGCAGGTCATTCACCATTGTTACAGATCACAAAACTTTACTTGGCATTGTGGCAGGAGACAAACCTACACCTAACATCCTGTCACCAAGAATGCTGAGGTGGACTGAATTTCTTGCAGCCTATTCCTACAAACTGATTCACAGGCCAGGCAAGGACATTGGACATGCTGATGCACTGAGTCGTTGCCCTCTACCTGGCCACAAAGAGGACTTTGAACTTGAAACTCACACCTTTTTCCTGGAGACCGTTGCTAAGCTTCCAGTCCATGCTGCTGAGATTGCCAGAGAAACTGCCAAGGATGCTGTGTTGGCACCTATTATGGGCTGGATTAAGAAAGGTTGGCCTCTACAAGATCTACCTCACCTTGCCCAACCTTTTAAGTCCAGGCAAACTGAATTATCTGTATTAAGAGGATGTATTTTGTGGGGTAACAGGGTGGTTATTCCTGCAAAACTGCAAAGAGGAGGTTTTGGAAATGTTACATGAGGGTCATCCTGGGATTGTAAGGATGAAAGGTTTGGCCAGGAGTTATGTATGGTGGCCAGGTATTGACAAAATGGTTGAAAACTGGGTAGCATCTTGTCCCAATTTCCAGGTAGTCAGACCTGCCCCACCTCACGCCCCCCACAGGAATGGGAATGTCCTAGGGGGCCATGGTCTAGAATTCACATTGATTTTGCAGGCCCTACAAGAGGGCACACTTTTCTAGTTATAGTAGATGCATATTCCAAATGGCTAGAGGTAATTCCCATGACATCCACTACAACTGAGGCTGTCATCAAGCAGCTTAGAAAATTATTTGTCACCCATGGGTTACCAGATGTCCTTGTCTCTGACAATGGCCCTCAATTCACATCTAACATTTTTGAATCCTTTCTAGCCCAACAGAGTATCAGACATGCCCTCACTGCCCCTGGGCACCCTTCGGCCAACGGCCGGGCTGAACGCATGGTACGCTTTACCAAAGAAAAGCTTCAGCAGCTGGGTCCTGGGGACATCACTGAGAAGCTTGAAAAGCTTCTTAGTGTTCAACACATCATCCTAGCCCTTCAACTAACTTGTCCCCAGCAGAGTTGTTGATGGGCAGGAAACTTAGGTCTTCCCTTGACCGCCTTCATCCCACTTACGCACCCAACGCACCACTGGATTCCACTTCCAAAGTTCGTTCTTTTAGTGTGGGAGATTCTGTCTATGCTAGGAACCTTATAGGTGAACCTTTGTGGATTCCTGCTGAAATAACTCACATCACTGGCCCTCGTTCTTACAGGGTTCAAACAGAGGATGGCCTCCTCTGGAGCAGGCACATTGACCAACTTAGATCCCGGTTCACTCAGGACCATCGGCCCTGTCTTCCTCTAGGTCCCTCATCTGATGTTTCTTCTAGGGGGAAGGGGGAACAGGAGGAAACCAGCAAACAGAAATCAACCCCAGGTGTAACGAGCCATTGCGACAGGAACCATCCCGAACCCTGTCACAATGCCAAAATCCACCATCTGAAGTGGAAGATTGCACATCACTGCCTGACTTGGGTGCTGACATTGGAATGGAGATGGGTTGGGAGGAGAGACCAGATTCTAACAGTCTATCAGGGTCTTCTTTCTCAGGAAGTCCTAACAGGGAAATGTCAGCAGACACATTTCCCCTCTCACTGGGTGAGAACGTTAAAACTTCTGAACCACGAAGGTCTCAACGTACACGCAAGAGCCCCACCTATTTAAAGGAATACATTAGATAGGTTGGGGTTTGGTATGGACTGAACCTAGTGGGGAGGGGTGTTATGTATGTAGGTTTGAATGTTATTGGTTTATTTGAACTGTTCTTGTAAAATGTCAAATGGTATTGGTTTGAATAGTGCGGGAAGAATCCCTGCACTCCCATTGGCTGGCAGCTACGGCTGCAGGCTATAAGAAGCAGCCGTAGCCAAGCCAGAACGGGTCCATTCGAGCTGTAGTCACTAATAAAGCCTTTTGCTGGAACTCCTCGCGTCTGACTCTTCATGCAAACTTAACAAAAATAAAATTCATTGTTTTGCTTCACTTACCATCTTGGCTTTAATATTTTTGCAACAGGCATGAATGTGTTTCTATATTGATTTCCACAAAGTTCTGATGTTTGATAACTGAGCAAACATTCTTATGCCTGATGTGTTTAGTTGCAAGTTTTCTAAGGCAGAGGTTCCCAACCTCCAGTCCTTGGACCAGCACTGGGCCATGGCATGCCAGAAACCGGGCTGTGTAAACAAGTGAAGCCCCATCCACGGGCACCAGGGACCAGTTCCATGGACAGGAGGGGCACCAGGGACCAGTTCCATGGATAGGAGGGGGCGTGATTTCACATGCTGCCTGTACAGGCAGCATGTGAAACCATGTCCCCTCCTGTCCATGGAACCGGTTCCTGGTGCCCAAAAGGTTGGGGACCACTGTTCTAAGAAACCCTGCCTGCCTGCCTGTTTTCCAAACCTTCTTTTTTAAATTTCAAGAACTTGTATTGAAACATATTTGTTCTCTTTTGGATTGTTTTACTCTTGTCCCTGGACTTAGAAAATCATTTTTATCATCTTTTTCCAAATGTCAGTGTATTTCTTCCTGGTTTTCAGTTTTAAAGTACAACACTGAAGACATAAATTAAAACTCTGAGATACAGAAAGAGAAGAATTTGAACAATGCTGTGCATATCATCACCCACTGTTGTAATGCAAGTATGAATAACTGTATTTGTCCATTTGTACACATACCCTAACTCTAGTATCTTAGGATCACACTCACAGTGCTGAAATTGGATGGCAAAATGACTGGTTTTCAGTGGACTATTTGGGAGGCTGACAGTTTGGTGTAGTAGTCAAGGCAACAGGCTAAAAACCAGGAAACAATGAGGCATAAAGCTAGCTGGTTGACCTGGGGCCAGTCACTGTCTCCCAGCCCTGGGAAGCAAGCAGTGGCAAATCACTTCTGAAATCTTTACAAGAATATTTCATGGACTAATCTGTGCAATTGCTAGGAATCCAAATTGACTCAAACCTGCCCAAAAGAGCTTGACAGTGGAAATGGATATATATGGGAGGCAAATCATTTTCATTATTGAATCTGTATTACTGCTCCATGTTCCTTAGAACAATGTGGTTTGCCTCCAAGAAGCTTCAAACTAAAACCACAGACCTCACAGTCTTGACTTAACACAGAAGGTAACATGGTCATTAACAAGAATATAGTTTTATTTTTTATGGTTTTATCATGGATGTAAACAAAATATAACCTTGCAGTGAGTTATTCAGAACATTATAGAAGCCACTGAAATATGTATCCCTGCAGGAAACTTTATTTGATGTTGAGTTTGGATCATTGGCCCCATACATCCAACTAAAGTTCTAGGCATTACTCTAGTATTGTTCCTGTGTTCTGCAATTGCTGAAAGAAAAGACAATTGAATTGATTCTTCCTATGTTTACATAGAGTTATTGTCTTTGTGCCCCAAGTAAACAATTTTGTTTTTATTTTCATATTCCAAAATGGAGCACATATATCTCCAAGCACATATCTCTGTGGGTATATATTCAAAGTTATGTATATTTTGGTGGCTGCTTGCAAAGCATCTTATCTCCAGAAGATGAAGGGTCTCTCAATAGTGCAATGAAATATCAAAGCTTCCTGTACTGCTCCATGGCCTTTCAACTTGTATCCTATCTCTTTGAATATTATTTAAGAAATGGATAACAGAATTGGATAAAAGGAAAGTGGATATGAGGGGGGTGTAAATAATGAGTTCACATCATTAAATAGTTCTCTCTGTCTGAAGTGATATGCATATATATTGATCAATTAAGAAATACACTTGTTTTCCTTAGGCGAAAAAGAGTCAAACATGACACAATCTATATTCAAGGCAAATACAATATCATGACTATCAGATCCTTATGATATACATATAAGGTAGGTAGGTTAGCATTATATTTAGAAGATATTTTAGTCCTTAAAATAGCAAATATCTCGATATATTAACTGCCTGCTACAAACAAAGAATGAAATGGCTATAGAGATTAGAATTGAATAGCCTGTACTATAAAGTACTAGGTAAGTAGTACCCATATATGAGGTTATAATATTTCATTTTCATTTTAATATGAATTCACATCTTCCTGAAAACATGTAAATAAGAATGCAGTTATCTCTGTATATCCCTTGGCAGTCCAACCAAACTGGTTGGCTATTCCTGCCAGCTTGGTGTCATCTGCAAATTTGTTGAGTTCTCCATCTATTCCCCCCATCCAAATTTTTTCATGGTGTGTGTGTGTTTGTGTGTGTGTATGTATATAAAGTTATATTTAGGTTGTTGTTTTTTAAAAAACCAATATGGATCTTAGAAATAATTATATACGAATTTTTTGTCACAAATATAGAAAGAGTGAATGAATTGCCCCATCGTGTTCTCACTCAACACAGAAATGACCAGACTCAAGTTTAGACACACTATGTGAAGACCTAACTCTGGAGAAGACACTAATACTTGGAAAAGTGGAAGAAAAGAGAAGAAAAGCAATTCCATCTGAATTATTAGAAGACCTGAAAGACTTGACTAGGCACAAGTTGTCATGGAGGGGGGGTGTAATCTATCTATATTGTTGCTACGAGACAAAAATGACTTGATGGTACCTAATCAATTAAACAATCATGCCTGCCTAAGTTCCAAAACATGTTCACCTCTATTGCAAATGTCTGCTAGCTAGACCTGCTGTATAATATTATCCAGAAATAGAAATATTGCTCCTCCTTTTCCAAAATGAAGAATTACACCAACACAGAATGCAGCTGTTCAATTAATCAAAGCCCTCTATTTATTTTCATACAACAATAGCCAGATTTGCACTCTTACTTTCAAAGACATATCCGAGATGCAGTCTTGGCTAGAGAAAGGAAAACCTTACATTTATTTATGTTTGAAGCACATGACTATTTTTGTGCTGTGGAAGAGTAATGTATACAAAAGCCAAATAATGTTTCCCATGTTACTTTTTTTCTAGAAAGAAAAATGTAAGGACCCAGCTAGGAATCAACCAGTGACATGACTTGGCAATGGCTCATAAGATGACAGGTGACAGGGCTATCATACAAATAAACAAAAGTCCATGTGAAACAGATTTGCCATTAAGGGTTAGTAGTCTCTGCACTAGCTGAAGCACATCTCCAGAGGATTCATTTTGGTTGACTTTTAGCCTTTTAGAATAGAATAGAATAGAATAGAATAGAATAGAATAGAATAGAATAGAATAGAATAACAAAGTTAGAAGAGACCTTGGAGGTCTTCTAGTCCAACCCCCTGTTCAGGCAGGAAGCCCTATTCCATTTCAGACAAATGCTTGTCCCATCTCTTATTAAAAACTTCTAGTGTTGGAGCATTCAGAATGTCTGGAGGCAAGTTGTTCCACTGATTAATTGTTCTAACTGTCAGGAAATTTCTCCTTAATTCTAGGTTGCTTCTCTCCTTGATTAGCTTCCATCCATTGCTTCTTGTCCTGTCCTCAGGTGCTTTGGAGAATAGCTTGACTCCCTCTTCTTTGTGGCAGCTCCTGAGATATTGGAACACTGCTATCATGTCTCCCCTAGTCCTTCTTTTCATTAAACTAGACATACCCAATTCCAGCAACTGTTCTTTATGTTTTAGCCTCCAGTCCCCTAATCCTCTGTTGCTCTTCTCTGGACTCTTTCTAGAGTCGCAACATCTTTTTAACATTGTGGTGACCAAAACTGGATGCAGTATTCCAAGTGTGGTCTTACCAAAGCATTATAAAATGGCATTAACACTTCATGTGATCTTGATTCTATCCAGTGGTGGTATTCTGCCAGTTTGGCCCGGTTCTGCTCAGCCAGTAGTGCTGATGAGCAGTGGAGACCAAACCGGTTCTCTCCGCCACTCTGCTGTTGGGTCCACCCACCAGCCCAGGCTCCCATACTCAACTTTATTCCCTGTTTTTGATGCGCAGCTGCTTTGCACGGCACAGCAGAGTGCTGTGCGGCAGCTGCTGAAGTGACGGGGGGAGTGCAGGCTTGCAGGAGGTGAATTGGAATGCCTCTGTGCCTGCACAAAGTGCGTGTTTGGTGCACGCATGCAAAGTGTGTGCACGTGTGCAAAGCACGCCAACCAAGCACACTCACCAAACAGGTGGTAAAAATCTTTGAATCCCACCACTGAGTCTATCCCTCTGTTTATGCAGCCTAAACCAGTGTTGGCTTTTTTGACAGCTGCAGGACACTACTGGCTCATATTTAAGTGGTTGTCCACTAGGATTCAAGATCCCTATACCACTACCTATAGTATACTGTACCTGTGCATTTGGTTTGTCTTGCCTAGATGTAGAACCTTACTTTTTTCACTGCTGAATTTCATTTTGTTAGATAGCACCCAATATTCAAGTCTTAAGATCCTTCTGTACCTTAAGCTTATCTTCTAGTGTTGGCTATTCTTGCCAGCTTGGTGTCATCTGCAAATTTGATGAGTTCTCCATCTATCCCCTCATCCAAATTTTTGTATGGGTTATCTTCAAATTACTGGTCCATGGTCTTCAGTAGGATACCAGGCATGTTATGATTTACAGCTGAGTGATACTGTGAATTTTTCCAATGAAGTCTTTGAGATATTACCTATTGCCCATGCTTTTTTCTCCAAAATAAATCTCTTTTGCAGATTATTTCTGTAAAGATTTGAGAGCATAATGATCCAACCCTCTAGCTCTCCTTCAAAATTCTGTTTCCCAAAAACATTAAAAGTATATTTGGGATAACAGAAGTAGTGAAGTCTAATCCAGTGATTGGCCTTATTAACAAATGAGTTACCACTTTTATTCCAGCTGTTATCTCCAAGCAATTTCAAACATTTATTCTTGCCTGAGAAAAAGTGCATATTTTTTGCTGCAAAAGATCATGTTCTATTTAAAAATTATTAACCTGAACTAGTGAGCAATGTTTTTTTAATTAAACCCATAAATCGGTTTTATTGTTCTCTATATAACAGGAACTGTAAGGTCACAATAGGCCAAGTTTTGTACAAATAGTTCTTTACATTCAATACTCTTGTCTGTTGAACAAGTTTACAATAGTATGCATTCTGTTTTTAAGCAGAAGACTACACATTAGCTTTCTATGATATTAACAATTGTATTCAATAAGACTCCCAGTTTTCTTATATAACAGCTTATTATTTTGGGCCAAATTTTTATTGTATGTTATTTTTATTTTAACTTATTCTTTGAACAGCAATTTAAATTCTTATAAGCTTTTTATTATAATTAGTTTACTTGTGAGACTTATGTGATTTTTAATTTCAGTAATGGCAATCAATTGTCTGTTTAAACTTTGTGAATCCACCTAACACATTGTCCCCACTGCCAACAGCAGTTATCATACTAGCTTTCCTGTATAATAGAAGAGGAAGTGTGGGGGTGTGGGGTTGACTAAAAATTCAAGTAATGGATTTAATGAAAATTGCATTTTCACATTTCTAAGCAAACATAATTTATCCTTTTTCATAATGAGCATTTTTACTCCTCCATTTTTAATCAGTGCGATAACTAATTAAAACAGACCAGTTGAGGGGAAAGTGTTTTTAATCAGTGCTATGCAGAAAGAAAAAACTGAGATATAGAAAGATAGAGACTTTTATCTCTAAGAGATATTTCATTCATTTTAATAAAAGATGATGTTTTGGCACTGTTTCAAAAGAGTAAGGCATGTAGAAGGAATTCTTATGGGTGAAATGTCCTATTTTTTCTTGCAAATACAAATGGCTCTCCAGGACTCTGCAGCTGATCAGGATTTTGGCATTCAATTGAATCCCAACGGTCCTGTGATTATTTTTTTTCTTAAGAGCTTCTATTACTGTTAAGGGGGAAATCTGCCCTTGAGATATTGTTAGAGATTTTCTCCTTGATTTCTCCTTGATTATTCACCTAATTTCATCATCCAGTTCAGTATAGAGTTTTAAAAGGTTGTTTATGCTAAATTCTCTTCTTAACACTGCAAGATCCAATCTGGGTTGATCACCAGGACCAGAGATTTACTCTTCCAAGCTTTTGGATTGTGCTAGAGAGGTCATCTTCAGGAAACTTTTTATTTATTTATTTATATTTGAACTTGTATGCCGCCCCATCTCCGAAGACTCGGGGCGGCTCACAACTAAAAACATAGAACAATAAATATTTAAAAAGACATTAAACTAACAAGCCCAAATATAAGACACAACAAGACAATAAAATATATTTAAAAACCCATCCCTCCCCCCAAAGGAGGGTCACAGCCCGGGTTGGTCAAACAACCAAGTTTTTAATTCGCGGCGGAAGGTACGGAGATCAGGGGCCAGACGGAGCTCCAGAGGCTCTAGCAGTGTGCTTTGGGCTACTCTATGAGTTGTATTTATGTGTACCTTCCTATTGGTTGATTGATGGGTTGATGGCCATCGATTGGATGTTGTTTCCTTGTGCTGCCAGGTCCTTAGCTCCTAAGCACCTGATAAACTGGTGCTTCAGCACTCCTGTTGACTGACAAGAGGCCCGTTTCCCAGGCTTCGATCATTTCCCTGGCTATCTTTGTACCTGCAAAACCAACAATCTTAGTAGTTGCGACATTGAATGTATGTCCTTGTTTATTGTGATATGAGGCTACCACTGAATTCAGATCTTCTCATCTGACTGCTTGCTTGTGTTCTTGTAATCTCTTCTTAATCTGTAAAAAGGATTAACCTTACATTGATCGGTAATTTACACATTTATATTTAATCCACAAGTTTTCCCCCTTAAAATTATGATCAATTGCTTCTATTGTCCTTGAAAAAGATAGGAAGCTACAGCTTTTTCCTGTTGCAACTGAAATAAATAATGGGATCAATAGTGGGATGATTTTCAGTGCGCTTATATTGAGAAGATGTTCTTCTCCACTCAGTTATTGCTTCCGTCTTCCCCTTCTAAATTCCATCCCTAGAAAGTCTATATTTCTTTTAGCCCCAAAAGATTTAAAAAATCACAGGCATGTTGATAGGGATTAAAGAAGAACTAGGGGTGACATGATAGCAGTATTCCAGTATTTGAGGGTCTTCCACAAATAAGAGAAGGTCAACTTATTTTTCAAAGCACCCAAAATCAAGACAAGAAACAATGGATGGAAACAAATCAAGGAGAGAAGCAACCTAGGCCTAAGGAGAAACTTCCTAACAACGAGGACAATTAACCAGTGGAACAGCTTTGCCTTCAGAAGTTGTGAAGTTACCTTCATCACTGGAGGTTTTTAAGACAAGACTGGACAACCACCTATCTGAAATGCTTGGACTAGGATGGTTGGACTTGAAGTCCTCCAAGGTCCCTTCCAGCTGTATCCCGATTGATTTTATTTTCCTTTTAAATGAGATTGCCATGATTTGTCACAACTTGTTTCTGAAAGTCTTTCATTTCTAAAGGAGTTTCCTTATGACATTCTTGCAGTGCTAAGTTTGGGAACACAAACCCAAACACCACATATAACACCATCTGGGTAGAAGAAACATTCAGCACCACCTGCTTCTGTGGACATAACTGATAGACCCACGCATCATGTTTTGCAACCTGGAACTTTTACCTCAGGCAATAAAGACCCAAGAGCAGCCGGAGAGAGGAAGGAGCAGAGATAGAAAGTTTTATTTTTAGAAATAAGAAGAAAATATGTCCAAGAATACAACCCATGAAATGAAAATGAGCAGTTTCATACATTCCATGGCTTCATTTTCTCTGTGCAACTCTTGTTTCCTAGTTTATCCTAAGGAAAGGTTATTCTGGGCTATTATACTAGAGAAAAATATCAGTTTAGCATCAGTGACATCATAAATCTTCACCGTAATGCTCAGAGATGAAAGGGGAATAAATTGGTATTTCTTTGTTGTATTTTACTGCTCTTCTTTCTAGAAGAAAAGAAAATCCAAGAAACGAGTATTGATCCAAAAGGCATTTATAACACCCCAAAAAGTAAGTGCAATGTCAATAGTGTTGCAAAAAAGGGAGTTATTTGGAAGTTGTATTACACAAAAGAATGATAGTCATGACAGTACTCTAAACAACACATTGGCTTTTGCTTCCTTTTTGGTTTCAAGTAAGCCCTCCCACACCCACATTTTTTTATTTATTTTTATTTTATTTTATTTTATTTGGACTTGTATGCCGCCCCCTCTCCTGAAGGAGTCGGGGCGGCTTACAACTAAAATACAAACTAAATAATTTAAAAAACAATTAAACCACTACAAGCCCAAACAGACTCAAACCCAATTTAACCCCCCTCCCCAAAAGTCAGTCCAGCCTGGCCTGCTCAAACAGCCAGGTTTTTAGGCCGCGGTGGAAGGAGCGGAGATCAGGAGCCAGACGGAGCTCCAAGGGTAGTTAGTTCCACAAGGCAGGAGCCGCTACAGAATAGGCCCTCCCCCAGGACACCGCCAGCCGACACTGTCTTGCGGACGGCACCCCAAGGAGTCCCCGTCTGTGTGCACACACAGGGAGATCGGCATTCGATGTCAGCAGGAGACGCTCCTGCAAATACCCCGGACCCAAGCCATCTAGGACTTTGAATGTTAATAATAATACCTTGACTCTCACCCAGAGGGCAACTGGTAACCAATGCAGCTCGCATTGGGAGTATCCCATCACAACCCACGCGGCTGCATTTTGCACCAGTTGAAGCCTCCGGGTGGTATGCAAGGGCAGTCCTAAATGGAGAGCGTTGCAGTAGTCGAGTGCATGAGTGACCGTGCAAAGGGCATCTCGGTCCAGGTATGGGCGTAGCTGGCAAACCAGCCGAACCTGGGCAAAAGCCCCCCTGGACACAGCCCCCACCTGTTCCTCCAAACCGAGCCATGAATCCAGGAGGACCCCCAGGTTTCACGCCCTATCCACAGGGGGCAACACCTCTCCCCCCATGACCAAAGATGGAACCTGCTGACTGATCCAAGATGCCTGTACACACAGCCACTCAGTCTTGGCCAGATTGAGCTGCAGCCTGTTCCTGCCCATCCAGATCCGTACCGCATCCAGACAGCGGGACATCATGGAGAGAGCATCACTGATTTGGTTTGGGGTGGAGATGAACAACTGGGTATCATCAGCATACTGATGATACCTCACCCCAAAACCACGGATGATCTCACCCAGCGGCTTCATATAGATGTTGAACAAGAGGGGCGAGAGGGCCGACCCCTGAGGGACCCCACAAATGAGAGCCCTCAGAATCGACCTCTGCCCCCCCGCCAATACTGATTGAACAGTGAACCCCTCGAGGCACCACACCATGGTCAATGGTATCGCACCTGAGAGATCTAATAGACCAGGACTGTGCCCTCCAGAGATCATCCACCAGTGCGACCAATGCCGTCTCCATGCTGAACCCCAGCCAGAAGCCTGATTGATATGGATCTAGATAGTCCGCTTCCTCCAGGAAAAGCGGAAGCTGCCCAGCCACCATGCTCTCAACAATCTTTGCCAGAAAACAAAGGTTGGAGACTGGATGAAAGTTATTTAAAACGGCCGGGCCAAAGCAGGCTTCTTCAGGAGGGGTTTCACCACCGCCTCTTTCAAGGCGGTGGGGAAAGAACCCTCCCTTAACGAAGCATTAACCACTGCCTGGAGCCAGCCGCACGTGACATCCCTGGAGGCATATACCATCCAGGAAGGACACGGGTCCAACAAACATGTGGTGGAGCTCAGCCGTCTCATAATCCTGTCCACTTCATCCTCAGAAACAGGATCAAACTCAGCTCAGATGGTATTGGCCAGACTCCCTGTTCCTCCCTCCTCCGACTCCTGCCAATCAGAGTTCAGCCCCTCCCGAATCCGAGCGACCTTGTCCAGCAGATGTTGTCCAAATTCCTCAGCTCTACCCTGCAAAGGGTCCACCCTTGCCTCTCACTGTAAGAGGGAGTGTGTGACCCTGAACAGGGCGGCCGGGTGGTCATCTGCGGATGCTATGAGAGTGGAGAGGTAAGCCCTCCTTGCCACCCCTATAGCCACCAGGTAAGTCCTAATATAGGCTCTTAACTGGACTCGGTCAGATTCAGGATGGGTCAACCTCCACCTGCTCTCCAAACCCCTCCTATGCCACTTCATCTCCTGGAGCTCCTCTGTAAACCAAGGAGCTACCCGGGATCTGCTGCGAGTGAGGGGACGCAAGGGGACAACTTGGTTGAGAGCCTCAGCGGCAGCCTGTTGCCAAGCAGCTGCCAGAGCTTCGGCCGAGCTGTGGATAAGGGAGGCGGGCAAGGACCCCAGTTCTGCCTGGAACCTATCAGGGTCCAGCAGGCGCCTGGGGCGGAACCATCTCAGCGGTTCCTCATCCCAGCAGTGTGGGGCAGCCTGCTGGAAGACCAGCCATAGGAGATAGTGATCTGACCATGCTACGGGTTGGGTAGTCAAAATACCCACCCCCAGATCACTACGCCACTGTTCTGAGATGAAAACAAGGTCGAGTGTGTTACCCCCCTCATGAGTAGGGCCCTGTATTATCTGAGTCAGGCCCATGGCAGCCATGGAGGCCATGAACCCTTAAGCAAAGAAGATAGAATATTAAGTTATAAATCAATTTATACACCAATGAGTATACCCTGATCTGAGAAGCACCGTGTTCTAAAAATAGAAAGTGTATAACTCAAAAATAAAATGCTTGGTTTAGATAAATAAAAATTCCTGGATTCAATCCCCAGCATCTTCAGATAGGATTCTAAAAGATTGAAATTATGGAGAACGATAGCCATGATGGCTCTGGTTTAAAAATTTGGTTAAGCTCTGACTGGGTTCCTACAATCAACTATTCCGTGAACCATAACTAGGAAGCTGCAATGTTCTATCCACACAATAAATCAAGCTATATCCAGTCAAACCACATTATGGCTTTGCACAATGGGTAGAAATCCCATCCTTGGGGATAAATAGTCTTAAGCTAAATGAACCAACATTCTGACATGAAGTTTTAAGCTTGTACTATGAGCTTATTTGCTATATACAAAAAATATATATTGGGAAAAAATAAGATGCTTTTAGTAGGCTTCCCTTTTGAAATGTTTGCTGTTTATTGCTGTTCTTTTCCCCTGACGATTCAAAAGATAGATAGTTATAGATATAGATAACAGTACATATTCTTACTCAAGAAGAAAGCTGCTTATTTGTAGAACAATCAGTGCTATAGCCCAAGCACCACAGGCATGTTCACAGGAATCTTTCCTTTAAATGAGATCACTGCTGTTTGTCACAATCTACTTTAGATTTCTAAAGAAGTTGCCATGTGACACTGTTGGAGTGCTAAGTTTGGGAACACAACTCCAAAGTCATTAGAAGTACCAGAATTCTCTCTCTGTGTGTGTGTTTCTCTGTCTCTCTATCGCTCCATCTCTGTGTCTCTCTCTTGTTACTTTGTGAGCTATTTTAGGAAGCCTGACAATACTTTGTCATTTTCCACCAACTTAAGTGATGATCAGAGGGGAGAATAAAGGCACATGTGAAATCAAACTTCTGATGTGCCCAAATTAGTATCTCTGCCATCCTACCACACATTTATTTAAAGGGTGAAATATCCACTGAGCCAATCATAGATCTACGATATAAATGCAGTGGGCATTGGTGTCAGCCAGAGCTAATCCAAGACATTTTGTTGCCAAAGGCAACCCCCTTCCAATTTCACCTACAGGAATAAGATAGATTGTAACTGATTTATAACACTGGACAGGACAATATCTGCCATCACATGGAGAACCGGCTATTTCAAAGGTGCAAGACAGGTCCAGGTGCTTTAGTCCTCCCAAAGAAAGGAATGGCACTCAGTCGAATGGCATGGTGGAATGGAGAAAATTGGCATCCACAATCTGAAGTAATTATTTGCGAGTATTATGAGGCGTGATTTTAATATGAAGTTTGTGCACAGTATATCTCCTTCCTATATTTGTGTTTAACCATTATTATCTATATTTCTCCTTGCCTTGCCTAGGAAAAGGAGCAAAACTCTGAGGTTGGGTTGGGATGGAGGGACAATGTTTCACAGTAATACCAATTAGCACCTTTTGCTTGAGATTGACACTAACGGCTTCCCGTAAGGGAGTAAGGGAATCAATTAATCTTAATGATGTTTTCCTTCTTTTGAAGACTGGATTCTAAAGCAAGTATGCTGCTTTTACCAAACAAGAGAACAAACAATGTGTCATGCAAGGAAATGGAAATCAGGAAATGGTTCCTAGTACCCAGAGGAGCTAGCAAATGTAGCTTATCGGAGCACATTACTAAGACACAGATAAATCACTAGGTATTCTGCCAGGGATAAGGAGGATACATTCAATGAGAAGTTCATCTTTTCCACAAGTTTATAAATTTAATCTGCTAGTTTTTAAGGCATCAGTAGCCTGATTTTTGAGATGATTTGTACTCTGCTTCATGATAATGACAAACAGGTAATGAAAGTGATTAATGAACACTATAATCACAATTATATAATTGGTGGTGTGTGGTGAGAATGCAGTATTGTGGGCTAACTGTGCTGACTGCCAGCAGTTCGATACTTACCAATTCAAGGTTGACTCAGCCTTCCACCGTTCCGAAGTCAGTAAAATAGGACCCAGATTGTTACGGGCAATATGCTGAATCTTTAAAACAGGGGTCTCCAACCTTGGCAACTTTAAGACTTGTGGACTTCAACTCCCAGAATTCCTCAGCCAGTTTTGCTGGCTGAGGAATTCTGGGAATTGAACTCCACAAGTCTTAAAGTTGCCAAGGTTGGAGACCCCTGCTTTAAAACACTTAAAGAGTGCTGAAAGCCCTTGAAGTGGTATATAAGTCTATGTGCTATTGCTATGAGTGCTTAAGCAAGATTCTATGATATTACAGACTTTGTAGCTGTATTAGCACAACTAACACAGGTTGGTTTGTTAGGGGCATTGTCTTTAAGGCTCTTCTACATGACAGTCTTAAGCTGGTGTTGAAATCAGCTAAAGATGAAGCTGGCTTAAAATTAGTTGGTTACAGTAGTTGCCAGGGCAGATAGAAACACAGTGAACCAGTGAATAAGTAATGCTTCAGAGCACTACTTATTGCAAATACAGAAGGAACTTAAGTGATGTCCTAGACCTGTCACAGAAAACACATCAGAATTGATGCTTTAAAATCAACATGTTCCTCTTCTCATACATAGACATCTTCAGTATGGTCATGAAAGGCAGCAACTTATAACCACACAGGAGGGAGAATGTTGGCCATTTTGTATAGCCATTGCCTAGATTAAATTAAAGTTCAGCAGAGAAACTGCATTGCTGAACTCATGCCGGTACACATTGCAATGTGTGATTTGTGAAGCAGAATAGGATTGCAGGATTTTAGACTGCCTCCATGCTGGGCTTGGAGTGACCAAAGGATGACATTGTCTATTCAAGTTCCCTCAGGGCAAGAAATGACGGGATGCCCATCTAGAGTTAGCAGGATCAGAAGGATCAGATAGCAGAAGCAATGTAACAGTGTGACTTCAGCACATTTGGTTACTTCATTTTTTAATTCCATTACCAAGTTCAACCCATTGTTTAAACCTAACCGTAACATCCCTGGAAGGAATTAATATGTTGTGCTTGCTTCATCTTGTACAGACTCATCACTACATAAGTGTGAATACTTTCATGGGATTTATTTATTTTATTTATTAATGTATTTGATTTGTCAATTGCTTACAGGATATTAGGTATAAGTATAAACATGAGTAAGAATACAGGAAATAGGTACGAATAAATGGGGACAATAGGACAGGGAGGGGAGGCACGATGGTGCACTTATGCACGCCCCTTAGTTTTTACTCGAAAACAGTATAGAAAATTTGTGCAGGAGTATCCCATGAATGTCACATTACTAGATGGGGTCAGTAAGGGGACATTAGTCCATCAAAAATAAGAACCAGAAGAATAGAATACAGAATGTCAATAAAATAATCCATCCGAGAATTTCTGTCATTACACACTGATTTTTTAAAAATAATGATGGAATAAAGATGTGAACAAACTTTTCAGGAAATCTTCAGAAGGAGTTGTTGGCATTGTTTAAAACTTCTATGAGGTACTGCAGTCCTCTCGCAAGATTTACGTATTTCCCTTTTTATGACTATGTCTATTTGTTTTGATAGCATGAACCAAGGTTTATCATATCACTACAGAATTCTTCTAGTCAGTCCCTTCTCAGAGCATACTCCCAAGAGAGCTTCTGTGTCAAGCACACATTACTGCCTTGAAAGAACACAGACTACTCGTATGCAGAGATGGAAGTAGAAACTATGAGAAAGGCTTTAGTTTTAAGGTTGGATACATGATCGGCCTTCAGAAAAATCTCAGATTTCATCATCACTATTTCAAGTTAAATAGAAGTAGCAACTAGTGCATTTAACTCTCAAGGCTTCTCAGCATTCCAATCAAATTTCAATTTCCATTTTGTTTGAGGTGCACATACATGAAATCAATATGCCTAAAGTTAAAAAAAAACAAAGAAAATTTCTCCCTTACCATCACCAAAAACAAAGAGGGAAAGGTTAAAATCTGTCCGGTGTCTATAGCTTTGCCACAGTCTCACTTTATACACCATGCACCATTACAGTCCATGTGCCTCATAAGAAATGAAATGCAATCCCAATCTACCAAAATATTACAAATTCCATAAGCAGAAAATAACCAGAAATACCACTACTTCAGACTCAGAAGAGATGCTGGCAGACATTGTAAAGGCTGCACTGGGATCTGCTTCAATATTAGGCATGTCCCAAAGAGGAGAGTGACCGTGTAAAGTTTCAACAACACTGAAAAAAATGATTTATGACAGTTTTTCACAGCTACGACCATTGCAGCATCCCCAGGGACACATGATCGAAATTCAGATGGTTGGCAATTGGTTCATATTTATGATGGCTGCAGTGTCCTGGGGTCACATGATCACTTTTTGTGTGACAAGCAAAGTCAATGCGGAAGCCAGAATCACTTAACAACTGCATTACTAACTTAACAACTGCAGTGATCATGCAACAACTGTGGTGAGAAAGATCATAAAAATAGGGCAAAATTCACTTAACAATGTTTCACTTAGTGACAGAAATTCTGGGCTCAATTCTGGTCAGTTGAGGACTGCTTGTAATGGTTAATTTCCCAAAGGATGGATCTAGTCTTGTTGGAAAGATCACATCTAAGGTGCATTCGAGGTAATAGGGGTTTCTAACAGGACACCAACTATGTTCTTCTCTACATCCTTAAACATATTTCCACTTGTAAATACCTAACAGAACCCAAGGTCCACCCACAGTTTTATAAGCAGGAGCACAATAAAGACTGAGGACAGCAAAAGGTAATGATGGCAGCCCAATCTGGATGCTGATTACCCCTACAGGAAGGTTTATGTAGAAATGTGGGAAAATAAATATGAATTTGTTTGCATTTGGAACTGAATCATATTGTACTGGCCTCTTGGACTTCTTGAGCTAATGAGAGAGGAATCTGAGTTGGCTCCAATATTAGAATGATCTGTAATCTTTTTTCCCTCTTCAGTCTGTGTATGTGCAGGTGCTTTAACATCCCTCAACTAAATGGTAGCAGTGTTATGGAATCTAAGAAATTTCCCAACTGCCTGTAATTACCAAGCCTCAACAACTGCCATAAGCAAAGGCCATACTTTCTCAGCAATTTCACCAAAAGACATCTTTTTAAAAAGAAAGCAAAGCTTGTGATCTGCAGCCAATATTGAAAAAACATACTTATTCAAAATAGGGGGGGAGGAAACATTTTAGTCACAAAAGAAAGATGAATCCAACTTCTTCTCCATAGTATTATTGTCCTGCTTAGTGATAGACATGGTTCTGCCCATGTTTTAGTGCAGAACTGAGCTGATACAATTAAATCTCTCCACATTAATGGCAATAAATATATGTAACCAATTTCAAACACATATTTGAGCAAGTGATGCTACTTTTTACTTCTGCATAGTACTGATCCATAGATGTTAGTGCTATCTACTTTAGCTAGCTGATGTCCTCTCCGCCCCAAAAGAGGCCATATCAACACAATTGCTTAAAATATTGTTGGAAGAAATATCCTTCTGGGATCAGTTCCAAGTGGGGGAAAAGACACTGGAAACATGGAGGCTGTTTGGAAAGATGTTTAATGGTGGACAGGATCACATGCCTTGGAGATCTTGGGCGAAGAAAAAAAGGACAGAGATGCTGAGAGTCCCTGGGTTTTATGCCCTCTCTGGGCTTTGAACTTCCTGGGGCACAGGAAGAGTATCCTGATCGGTTGCTTTCAGAGGTCGTAGCTAGCTTTTAGGTTGTCTGTGTGCTAATTTGGTTGAAACTTGGTGGGTGGTGCAATGAAGGGCAATCAAATGGCTCTGCCTGAATGAGTTAGATCTTTGTTATGTAGAATAGAATGGCCCAGGCCCTAATGGCCCATTAACAAAGGTGGGGGGATGAGTTTCTGCTTTTTTAGTATATCTTAAAATATTTCATTTTTCTAGGAGAGGGGTAGGTTTTAACTTCCAACAATATGAAGTGGATGCTCTAGAGCAGGGGTGTCAAACTTGATTTCATTGAGGGCCTCATCACGGTTGTGTTTGACCTTGGGGGAGCAGGATGGGCGTGGTTAGGGTAGATGTGGCCAGCTTGATGTCACTCATGTCGGGGGCGCCTCTGGTGACCAGACTGCTCTGCCAGCAAAAGCGGGCTCCCGAGCTCCATTTTCAGCCACAATGCCCTCCTGCAGCTCTCTGCCAGCAAAAATGGAGCTTGGGGGGGGCACGTGTCGTGCTCTAAGCTCTGTTTTTGCTTGCAGAGAGCTCATAGAAGCCATCGTGGCAAAAAATGGAGCATGGGGGAGTGTGCGGAGTGCTCCTGAGCTCCATTTCACTGGCAGAGGCACCATGGGTCAGACCATTGCTGTTTCCAGGGTGGCCCCACGGGCCAGATCTAAGCACCCCACAGGCCAGATCCAACCCACGGGCCTTGAGTTAATACCCGTTCTAGAGACTAACTATCAAGCATATCACCCATCCTGAAACATTCTATCATTGTAGTGCAGACAAGCACATGGAACTAGGTTGTTCCTTTCTTCTGCAGCTTCCTAAGCCCTGTAGCCCAAATGATTTTGAGTAATCCAAAATAGTTTAAGTCCATCTTTATTCTAAACTCAGAGGAAGCTTATTGCAACTAAACATCCAATCCGTTCACCCTTTGTAGCTTCTGAGACTTGATCCTCTTTCACTTCCCTCCCAATTCTTTCTCACTTCTTGCTTCCCTGGGAATGTTTTAAATACTCAGAAATTTTTAAAAAAAAATGTTAAAAAGTAATACAAACTCATCCAAAAGATGATCTAATAGTTAAGATACATTACCAAAGCAAACAAAAGGCAAGCACTGCAAATAGATGAAACCAAATATTTTTATGTGTCCCTGTGGTCTTATTTTACACCCCAATTCCAGGGTCATGAAATAGACACTGGCTGCTGAAATCATGTAAAGCCAGTGGTTCCTCAACCTTTCCTTCACCACTGAGCCCCCTTTAAATACCTTTCCAAGCCATGGACCCTCAAGACTTAATTCAAGATTTAAATCATAAAATTTCTTCAAGTCTTCGCAGACCACCTGTGATTACTTTGCAGCCCCTCCCAGGCAGAGGTGGCATTCAGCAGGTTCTGACCAGTTCTGGAGAACTGGTAGTGGAAATTTTGAGTAGTTTGGAGATCCGGCAAATAGCACCTCTGATTGGCCCCGTCCCCATCTATTCTCTGCCTACCAAGTCCCAGCTGATTGGCTGGGTCTTCTTTGGTTGCCCTGCATAGGAGAATGGATCTGGAAAGCAGGTTAGTGGAATGGGGAGGGAATGGGGATTTTACAGTAACCTTCCCCTGCCATGCCCAGCAAGCCACACCCACCAAGCCATGTCCACAGAACCAGTAGTAAAAAATGTTGAATCCCACCACTGCTCCCAGGGGTCCGTGGACCACACGTTGGGAACCACTGATGTAAAGGATCTGATAGTTATACTTTCCATCTTTCCACTCACATTGATAGAAGATAATTCATTTCAGAATAAATAAAATAAAATGTGGTATTTTTCCCTAAGCTCTGGGGCAGGTGGGGAGTGAATTGAATGTAAAAGATGGAGCTTGTGCCATGATGTCATTTGGTAATTTGAAAAATAAATAAATAAATTACACAAGTTTCATCATTCTGATGAAACTTCTAGATTCAACAGATGGCTATTGTTTTTGTGTTTATTTAGTTACATGGCCGGTGGGTAGTATGAATATCCTGTTTTTCATTGCATAACCAACTTTCTCTCCAGAATGTCTGCAGCCTCCATAGCATTAACATTAAACCTCACAGGAAGAAGTCATAAGGGAACACTTGTCATTGAGTATTTTCAGGAGCAATGCTAAGCAGAGTCCTGCCTTTGAGAAATGGTTGAGAGATTCTTCCATCTCCTGGGAGGAAAAAATCAAAATATATCCTCCCAATTACTTTGCTCACAGATTATTGGAGAATTTTAAAAAGTAATTTCTACTTGTGGTTCTCTTTGTTCTCTCAGAGGGACAAACATTATTCATGTATCAAAGTTTCCTTTCAACTACCCAAACACCTCCTAAGTTTCCCTAAGGCTACAAACTGCTAAGTGTAGGAACTATTCATAGTTCACAAACATATATTTGTTCACGAGCAGCCTATTGGTTTCTTCAGTGTTCTCAATACAGCAGTTCAATGTTCCATATATAGTACACACGAACTAGATGTGATATAGCATTAATGAAAAGCAAGACTTAAAAGAATTAGGCTCTTTTAATCAAAGTGAACATTTCATTCTGTGTCACTGTTCTGAAAAAAGAAGCAGTTACTGTACCTGAGAAGATTCTGAAGATGTGGATGTACCCTTAACTTTACCTAATCTCATCACCACAGTGTCAAACCATAAATTTCTGTCCTCAGGCACTTTCCTCTCAAGTAATATTTGTGTTTCCCCACCCCCAGGTGTTCCTGTCATTTTGGGACAACTAATTAAGTTTGCAATGATTAAACTGATGTACATTTATGCCTATAAAAACCCTGTTTAAATCATTAAGTTCTTTCCGTCACTAATTCTCATCTGACTATAAAAAGCATGAACTAAAATGTCCCAGACATTAACATCATGAAGATCTCCAAAACATTAATGAAAGTGTTTTATGTAGCCAAACTGGCCAGGGACAACAATTATAACAAGACTGAGGATAGAAATCCAGGGGTGGGGGGAAAACACTGTTAAGGGAAGGAAGTAATAGAAAATATTAATAACATGGCATACTGTGTAAAAGAATCCCAAAAATAATTAAAACAAGGAAAGTTCCATTAGAATAGATTTTTAGAATCCGGTGTTCATTACATGTATTGCAACCACAACTTCCAGAATTTGCATTAGTCATATTTGCTTGGAGTTCTTGCATTTATAACCACAGTGCCAGGATGGGAAAGGCTGTTTTAAAGATTAGATTGACAGATTGATTGATTGATTGATTATAATATTGTTCTACTTCTTTAATATTATTCAATTAATTAGAACTTTGATTCAAAACACTGTAAAAACTTTCCACAACATAATCCATAATTTTGTTATCTTTCAGAAACATTAAACAATTCATATGAAATGGCAACTAAGATCTGTCAAATGAGACAAACACTTATACACTTATACACAAACACTTACTTATTGTAAGAATATTAATAAAGGGTTATGTTGCCATTCTTTGCCAGAAGCTCAACTCAAAATAGAAGGTACAAAATTATTGACCAATAGAGAACTACATCATTGCAGTCCTGCTGTTACATTATTCTTAGAACCAAAATTGACTTCAGATGCTATTTTTAAAAAAATTGGTTGCTTTCTCCAGAATTTCTTCTCATTACTTGTCAATAATTCTGCATCATGCAACACAGATTCAGAAGACTTCTTAGTTTTAATATGGATTTTATGTAGTTTTACTCTTTGATTGGAAGCCACCCAGAGTTTGTCATAAGACGGGTAGCTATGCATATATTTTCAATACTTTACTGTTCTTCATTCCAGATTTATTCTCAGTTGAAAGCTTTCTCATAATTAGGGTGTGATTTTCTGATGTAAAACTCCACAAAACCAAAGGACAATAAGAACCATTGGGATTCTTTTTCAAGCTTTGGCTAATTAGCCATTTATGCTTTCCTATAGAAAAAGCCAAACTGCTTCAGATTCTACTTCTTCTTAATAGTTGTACATATTCCAACCAACATCAGACCTTCTTGCAGCATCTAACCAATTAGCAGGTATATTCATGACCTTCGTTTTCTGCTTTAAATAAAATTCATGCAAGTCTTTCCCATAAATATGTGTAGGGCCAATCTCACTGGCCTTTTTTTCACCTTCATTCAACTGATATAAAGGTTTGAGTGTACCAAAGGTGCTTTTTCAAAAGGCAACTGGACTTTGTTTTTTCTTTGAAGATGCTTTGCTTCTCATTCAAGAAGCTTCTTCAGTTCAGAAGAAAAAAAAACGAAGTCCAGCTGCCTTTTGAAAAAGCAGTTTGGGACAACTATGACCTGGATGACTGAGAATCTCCATAGACACTTTGGAATGTACTAATAGAATGTGTGCGATGACCTTGATTTTGTCTGGATTTTTTTTTTTGCAGATTCCCAAGATATTTCTATAGTTGTTAGTTGAAAAGTTGAAAAAATAAATTCATACAGAGTTCTGAAGTCAGCCATTGCTCAAGTCTAGTAAAATAAATAATTTCAAACAAATGCAACTGTTATTAATAACTCATACTGCAATTCCAACTATATTAAAATGTAAATAATAAAAATCAAAACAGCAGCTTAAACTATGCAAAAGCAATGAAATTAATATACAGTATGATTTGTTTACAATAAAAATGACAATTGTAAAATTCTAAATTTACTCGCCATCAAATTTTGCAATTAAGATTTATAAAACAGATTTATAAAGATTTATAAAACTGCCATTCTCAGGAACTATTTGCAACCACTTCCACCAATGAGTCTGCTTTGTCAAATATATAAGTTTTAAAAACATTTTGATATGCATCCAAATTTACTCAATCTTTATCAGTTTTATACTGCTAGAACCATCTCAGTCTTTTAACAATAGCATTTCAGTATTGTAGCATAATAATTAAAGTTGACTCAATTTTATCCCAGGGATTTAGTATGTTTGACCTTTCAATCACTTTCAAACTCCACTGCGTAGAAGAGTCCTAACTAGCCTGACACTCCTTTAACAGCACAGAGAAAGTGCCTACACATGCAATAAATCCTTTCCTGAAATTAATTACTTAATTGGTCAACTATTTGCATCCAATACTGAACATCCAAAATGGCATATGAAACAGAAGTATAAAATGTTTTAAACAAACAAGCAAAAAAACTACAATAACACTTTAAATTATAATTCAGCCAGTAGAGTAACTCAAAAAAAATTTAATTTTTAATTTTTAATTACATTTATATGCCGCCCTTCTCCGAAGACTCAGGGCGGCTTACAATTTTTGGGATACAACCCAGTGTGCTCAGCAAATATATGTGAACCAGGATAATATTGCAGCATCCTTGGTGGTGCAGTGGTTAGAGTGCTGTACTGCAAGCCACTTCTGACTGTCGGCTGCCTGCAATTTGGTTGTTCAAATCCCAAGGTTGACTCAGCCTTCCATCCTTCTGAGGTTGGTCAAATGAGGACCCAGATTGTTGGGGGCAATATGTAAAACCACTTAGAGAGGGCTGTAAAGCACTGTAAGGCGGTATATAAGGCTAAGTGCTATTGCTATCCAAGGTCGGTCACCAGACCAAGGTGTAGTCTTCCGAGCATTCGGACTCATGCTGGAGCCATCCCCAGGGAACTTCGCTCTCACCAAAATATGAGAGTAAAATATATATAATGTAAGTACATATTCTGGTGAGAGAGAAGTTCCCTGAGGATGGGCTCCAGCATGAGTCCGAAAGCTTAGAAGACTAAACCTCAGGTCCCAGTGACTGACCCAGGATCCAGTTTAATCACTCTTTCCTGAGTTAGAAAACTAAATTGAATACCATATAAAAACAGCTGAGTATTTGTTTTGCTGGTGCCTTGGATTTTCCCACTGCTTGTCTTGTGTATCTAGCTTGTATTTGAAAATTGTTGGGCTCTTTCACCTTGAAACTCTTGATTTCATGTCCTTTGTGTAACTGACCAGGTTCTGCAGATCCTACTTGGCCTCTCATGACTGTGGGGATGCTGCACCAGTCATAAGTATGAAAAATATCATAAGTCACTTTTTTCAGTGCCATTGTAACTTTGAATGGTCACTCCACACAAGCAAAGTACCAGCAAAGGAGAGAGAAAAAACTCCAGAGAAGTTCCAGAGACAGGAAGTCTAGTCCTGCCAAGAATGTAATAAGGGTTAATGGAGAGGCAGTTTCTGTAAGCAACACCAGAATGTTTCCTTCCTGCCTTCCTTACAGGATTAGGCCAGTAATTTCTTCTAACAACCGGTTCTCCAAACTGCTTAGAATGTTAACAACTGGTTCTAGAGAATAGGTGAGAACTGGTAGAATCCCACCCCTGCCCAAATGTCTTTAGGCATGTTGATTTCTGAAAACTTTAGAACACAGAACATAAAACAATATGATTGGAAAGGATCTTGTAGGTCTTCTAGTCTAACTCTGCTCAAGCAGGAGACCCTATAACATTCCAGACAAGTGGCTGTTCAGTCTATTCTTAAAAACCTCCAGTGATGGAGTACCCATAAATTCCAGAGAGACACCTACTAATTGTTCTTACTGTCAAGAAATTTCTCTTTAGTTCTAGCTATTAGAAAACTGGTCTGCATCTATTTCTCTTCCCTACAGGATTAACATTAGTAGTTTTGGTATCTTTCACTTAAGGGCTTTTTGGGCCCTATTCATTAGGAATTTGGACAATTTGAAGTCTGAAATTTTCTTGAGAATGCCATAAAATATTAAAACACTTGTAATTCTAGTGCTCTTTTGTCTTGCCTAGATTTGAATCATGTCAATCAATTCCCCAAGATACCCTCTCTTAAACCAGCTTTACCGCTGAACCAGTGGTGGGATTCAAATTTTTTTACTACCGGTTCTGTGGGCGTGGCTTGGTGGGTGTGGCAGGGGAAGGATACTGTAAAATCTCCAGTCAGAGGTGGTATTTTCTGGTTCTCTGAACTACTCAAAATTTCTGCTACCAGTTCTCCAGAACTGGTCAGAACCTGCTGAATACCACCTCTGTGTTGAACCTTGCTTCCTATGCTCGTAAGCATTTCCCCAAGACTCTAAATAGGCCATATTATAAGTTGTTTTTCCACTGGACAAAAACATTAACCATGGAATAGATGAAGGAAAGAACTCTCATAGATATTGTTAAGAAGAAAATAAGTGGGCCAATTATACCATCATCTCTCCTGTATCTGCATTTTCCCTCCTCTCACATGCTTATATGTGTGGGAGAGTGCCAGCAAGATTGAGAATAGGAGTTGTCATAGCAACCATAGCTCTGTGGACCCAATTTCAAATCTCCACAATTAAGCTGGCAATGTGCATTGGGACATTTCCCCATCATGAAGAATTATTAAAGGTAGCAACAATGAGGATATTAACTCTAGAAAGTGCTTAATAACTAGTCATCTTAGTCAGCATGAATATGTACCACCATGGGCTGGAAGAGAGACACTTGGTTCATATGTGCTCAGGTAATTAATGAATGCTTCTCAGTTGCACATGGCTACAAGGCTATCAGGCATCAGTAAGATTACAGGAGTTGGGTTTCCTTCAAAGAGTGAAATTAGTGGAACAATATAAACTCAACCACTTCAAACCAAATGCATGCTAACTTGATTAACACACTGTCCCAAAGCCTTTTGCTGCCTGTGGTGAAAGGAAACAAAAGGTTTTTAACTTTGGGGTTAAAGAGGTAGCATCTTCTTCCAACTCATGTAGGCAGGTCAGCTTAGAGAAGCAACATAGTGGCCAGGGTGGGCATTGCCAGCTTGACATCACTTGTGTGATCAAATGCCACTTTTACTACTAGTTTGTTTTGCTAGCACTCTGCCAGCAAAAATGGAACTCGGAAGGGGCATGCACGAAGCTCCCAGGCTCCATTTTTGGCTGCGACAGCCTCCTGCAGCCCTCTGCCAGTGAAAATGGAGCTTCCTTCACTGTTTCCAGGACAGCCCTGTGGGCCAGTCTAAGCACCCCGTGGGCTGGATCCACCCCTGATTTAAAGCAACATTGTTTAAAAGCAACAAGACAACTTCCTGTTTTTTTAATGTACCATTTCAACATAGTTGAAATCTCTTTATTTTTCAGTTTGAACTCACTAATTCAAATGCTGTCTTCTGAAGAAACAGGCTCAATCAGCCAGATGTTCAGACTGGATTTAGCATTTTTGTCCACCTATCAAGTCCTTCCCAAGGACCTGGGATAGACAAATATTATTATTAATGTTATTATTTTATTAAATTTAATGTAGTTACTCCAGTGGACTGTGGGTGGCTTACAAAATATAATACTAGATTAAAACAATTAAAAAAAACATGAACAAAGCAAAACAAGACAGAATAAAGTAAACATAACCTTTAAAGGACAGTATGAGAAGAACTTCTCCAAACACATTAACTTCAGACCTGGGACCAAAGCCAAGTTTTAAAGAGACACGACAGGAGTCCACAATTCCCATCAGCAAAAGAACATCATCAGTATTTTTTGCAGCAGATAGAAATCTATCCTCTTAAAAGTGGGTGGCCAGGGCTCACTTTGGAGGAGGTTGCTTGAGTTTTAAAAATATGGAATAAAACTTCAAGCATTTGCAAAGCTTAAAACTTTCTTATGGCCTCTTAAATGTAACCCTCCACACCCCATAAATTCTCAGGGACCTAGAGGAACCCGTAAAAGATGCTGGTGTGCCATACATTTTACACATTTTGATAGAAGATAGCTATAATATAGACTCTTAATTGCCCCTTTTCCAGGCTACACTAAAAAGAAAAATAGCTGACATGGTTTTAAAAAAATTCTAGAATACCTACAGAGTTACCCTGAAAAAGATCTTGTTGTCCTCTGGGCTGCATACAGTATATTGGAACTGCTTGGAGAAGGAATGATCAGCTTCCTCACAGATTATGGTTTCCTCAGTCTTCTTGTCAATCTCTTCTAACTTGTCTCCAGTTGCCTAGCATAGCCTTCTCTAGTAAGTCACCCTCATACTGGAAACTGGGGTTTTCAATGTCCATTTATCCAGGATGTACCAGATTAAGGAAGGCATAGATATCAAAATACATCAGCTTCAAGAGTAAATGCATTTGACCTATGATAAGCAGGTGTTTTATTTTTTATTTGAGTTACTGTGTGCTTTGTGCTAAATCCCTGTCCTATTTATTTCTTACAAAAGATTCTGGAGAATAGGTATGTGAGGTATTAAAAATAATTTTAATCCAGCAATGCTGTATACTGTAAGCTCTAATGACAAGAGTCTTGGGTAAGATAGGCATGGAAAAGACAAATGCTCCTGGCAAAAGAAAAGGTCCTAAGGCAAAACAGGAGATCCAGACATTTGGCTTGTGTACAAGCAGGAACAGTGCTGTGCTTGTTCAAAGTTGTTCTGTTTGGGCTGTTTGCTAGGTCAGTGTAATGAGCACCAGTTTCACCTTGTCATTCTAAGCAGCATGACCTACTCAAAGCTGATTTTGTATAAGCTGTGCTTAATCATAGCTTTGGGTACTAGCTACTGCTCTCTTCAGCCAGCCAAATTGTAGTAGAGAAGACATTTCTCTACAGTTTCCTTTTTCTTCTGAGTTTACACATGGAAGGAAAATGTTTTGACTAAAAAAATTGCCCATGATGAAAAAGAGAACTATTTTCTAAAGTTGGATATGGCATATAAATTTAATAAAAATTTAAAAATATTTTAAAATAAAAATAAATACAGAAGACAATTAGGGAAAAGGGAACCAAACAATAGAAATGAGATGTCCAGGACCTCTACTATAGAAAGACTTCCAGAGGAGGTATGATGGATTGAACAAAGTTCTGCAAAAGCATTGTCTACTATCAAGTCAGTAGATGCGTTCCTTGGAACCTCTCCTGCTAAGTAGAGTTCAAGAGAACATCCACCTGTGTTCCAGAGAGCAGGAGAGTAGTTTGCTACAGGTTTGAGTACTGGGAAATGAAGATATTAGCCATCTTTCTCATAACCACGACATAAAGTTTTGACACTTTTAATCACTTTTGAAAATAGTCTATTAACTGTCTTAAAGCTATCAGCAACCTTTTAGAACAACACATTTGAAAATTGTGAGTTTTATCTTGGGTGAGTTTTATCTTCAATTCTCAAGAAAAGAAAAAAATATTTATTTTATATTCGACCTTTATTGTTTTTATAAACAACTCAAGGCAGCGAACATAACCAATGCTCCTTCTTCCTCCTATTTTCCCCAAAACAATAACTGTAGGAGGTGAGTTGGGCTGAGAAAGAGTCACTGGCTCAAGGTCACCCAGCTAGCTTTCATGGCTAAGGCCAGACTTCAGCTCGCAGTCTCCCAGGTTTTAGCTTAATGCGTTAACTACTAGACCAGCAAAATAAAAGCTAAATAAGATTTTGATCTCAGAAAATTATAAATGGATTAATGGTGCAGATAAATTTAAACTGTTGATTTTTATTATAAAAGATGGAATTAGCTATAAAAATAATTAACTTCTCATGGGTAATGGATTTTTGGTTATCTTGACAATTACAAATAATACAAAAAATAACTGATGATTTTAGAGACTGGATGGCAGATGAAAAAAAGTACAAGCCTGATGTCAACCCATCCCACCTTGTCAGACAGGCAGAGTGGGTGCATGGTAGACTCCCTTGGTTAAAGATTTTGACTGGCAAAATCTAGGAAGAGATCTATTACCTTCATCCTGTGGAACATCTTACCTTCAGAGGTGAAGTCTTCTGGCTTTCTAGAAGAGCATGAGAATTTGGCTCTGCCAATTGGCATTGGTGTGTCTGTCTCTCTGTCTGTCTGTCTGTCTGTCTTAGTAGTGGGATTCAAAAATTTTTACTACTGGTTCTGTGGGTGTACCGTGGCTTGATGGGCATGACTTGGTGGGCGTGGCAGGGGAAGGATACTGTAAAATCCCATTCCCTCCCCACCCCACTAACCTGATTTCCAGCTCCATTCTCCTGTGTAGGGCAACAAAAGAAGACCCAGCCAATCAGCTGGGACTCAGGAGGCAGAGAATAGATGGGCGGGGCCAGTCAGAGGTGGTATTTGCTGGTTCTCCGAACTACTCAAAATTTTCACTACCAGTTCTTCAGAACTGGTCAGAACCTGCTGAATATCACCTCTGGTCTAAGAGTGATGTGCAACCCTGAAGGCACTCCCCTCAGCCTTTAACCTTTTAACTTTTAAATTTCTAACCACTAATATAATTTAGTTTTTAATTCTATTTTTAACTATTTTAATTATTTTTTTACATTGCTGTATGTTCTTTATTTGTAAACCACCCAGAGTCACTTGGAATGATATAAGCATTGTAGAAATTTGATAAAATAAATAAATACTTGGACTTACAAAATGAAACAAACCATTATAACAGCAGAAATATTAAAGGAGAACTTTGAATAATGAAGCCAGAAGTTAGTATCTGTAATATTAACACCATCAGAAATGATGATGCTTCTATGGACAGACTATGTCTAAAAGATGTTAATGAAACCATGAAACAAATTTTATCTGAAAAAAATAGAGAAAGTACAGAAAGTGGAACTACAAAGGAGAGAATAATTTTGAAAAGGACTTTTATTGGATATACAAACGAAACTGGTTGAAGTTTTAAAAGTTAAATGAAAAATACAGCAATAAATCAAGAGGGTAACTTGGAAAATATTTTCTTATTGAATGTACAAAAAAGGGTTACTAAAACCTTGAAAAAGTCTGTGTAATGGGATAAAGAATTGAAGAGAAATCAAATCCTACAGCAATATTTGGTTGAATTAATGTTTAAGATTGTTAAAAGTAAAAGAAAAGAATGTTAGAAGTTAGAAATAATATCAAATACAAACAATATTTGATTGAATTAAAGATTAAGACCCTTGCAAGTAAAAGAAAGGAAGACTCAGATAATGGTTTATTTGATGAAGATTAAAACAAGATATGTTGTTACTTCTGGCAACTCTTTATGGATATTTTGCTGATAACAGAATTTAAAAAAATTAAAGATTATAATTAATAACAATTAAAATCCAAAGTGAAAACAAAAAAGAAAAAGAAGAGACAACAGGAAGAAAAAGAGGAAAGGAAGCAAAGGTAAGATAAAGCTGGTTTATTTGATCAAGATTAAAACAAGATGTGTTGTTACTTCTGGCAACCTTTCTGTTGATTGTTGATTTTATGGCTTTGCTTATAGATAAGGGATTGCTATGGGATGAAGAAATATCTGTAATTCTGTAGGGGTGATAGAGTTACTAAATTTGTTTATATTCATGATGAAGATTGGAAGCCCCTTTTTATATATATTTTTATTATATTCTTTCTTTTTCTAGATTTTTTTTGCAGGTGTGATTCTTTTTTCTTTTCTCTTTCTCTAAGCTTAGTTTGTATTAATTTTTACTACTGTAATCAAGATTCTTAATAAAAAATATATTTATATTAAAAAGGATTTCTACTAGAGATCACACATGTTCTTTTCAATCTGCTTGATGAACTTCTGCCTAGAAGCATATTTTAAAATAATCCAACAGAAAGTCCATATAAGATACTAAGAGAAGTTGCCACCATTCAGTTGTTTCTGTCTCAGTCTACTTCAATTCCTGAAAAAAGTCACATCATACTCTTAATATATAGTTTGCTTAAACCTGATTTACTGCATGGCTTATATGATACATGAGCATATTCTTCTGCAAACCACAGCTTATCTTCACATAGTTAGTGAGAAGACAGTGTCCTCATCTGGAAGAAAGGGTGAATAAAAGTATTTTTCAAGATATTTTTAGTCATTCAAAAGAAATCAATGTCCTTAACAAAAGGACAGTACTAGACAATGTGAGGCTATTAAGATCATTTTCAATCACTTGAATCATTCTTTCCTTGATTTTCAAATCTGCTTGAAGAAGGTTTGCTTCAAATTCATGCTTAGCCATAACTTATAATTTTTCTCATTGCCTCTGAAGCCATTTAGATGTCAAGCAGAGAAAGTTTTATGAGTGTTATTTTCCAACACTGTTGCTAGAGCAGTCAAAACAACACAGAGAAAAGGATAACCCCTTCATTCCTTTGTCCGTCATGCTGGCAAAGCTTCCAAAAAAGAACTGACATCTCTCTTTGATGGAGAGAATTGTGTGCAGATAAAACTTACATAATTTGCCAAGAAAAGCAAATATGCTGAGTCACCCATGCATCCATTTGCTATGTAATGCCTGGAATCAGCCACTTTGAAATTAGTTCTCCATCTGTCAAATGATCAGATGAATTCTATTCCATATAATTCTGTTGCATAGAACAATTGGCTTAAACATCATTCAAATACATACACACATACATACACACATTCTTCTATCTGAGACTTAGTGTTCTTTGAGAATGATAAAGCCATATCATATTTTAAAGATAGGAATACAACTTTACCCTGTCAAGAATGGAGGGCTGTTCTTTTACATTTCTATAATAGATATACTGTATAAAGTTGTTGATGAAATTCACCTGTATTAAAATGCTTCCCCCCCCCAAGTAGCAAAGATGAATTGGGCTTTCTTACTGAATTCCTCCTTTTTGCCCTTTTCAATTTTATAACAAGATTCACACAAGAGGTTAAGTCACATTTGACTAACTGTTGCCTTCTGAGTGTAACCGCAATTAGCTGGTTCATGCTATATGCTAAGTTATAAACCATGATATATCTACTGTGACCAAATTCAAAAGATACACTAAGCAAAAACCAAACAAACAAACAAACCCACAGTGTATCCAGTCTATGAACTGACCTTCTCTGTCATGTAGATTGGCATTTGTGTTAAACTTCATTTTAACTGTGGTGAATTGCAAACCAGAGTTTCAAGCTTATTTTCTTATTACAATAATAGATTTATGGATGAGTAACTCTTCCTTATTAACTTATCAATAGAGCTGTTATTGTAATAATATGGCTCCATAGCTGTAAAATATATATTGATCTTTAATGCATAATTATGTAAAATCATATTAACAAATTTTATATTACCCCCAAATGGATATTTTATCCTATCCAGGATAGGATAAAATCATATGAGTTAGAATAAAGCAATTGTTTAAAAAACAAAGTTCCTCCTTAATCGCTGCGAAAAAAAAGCACTTTTTGCTTTGTGCTTCAGACAGAGGCAGATCATATATTCTGGCACCATCACAGTTCACATTCATATTCTCAGAAGGAACAGTAGTGAAAATGCCAATCTGTTGTCTGTGCTGATAATCTCCCATTTTCCTTGTGGATCAAAAAAAAGTCTGTACTCCTCAAAGTCAGACGTTCCAATTTCCCAGTATGGACCACATGAATTGGGTTAGGTCATAAATAAATCTTACTTTATTTTAGCATGGTCTATTTTTTTTCTATAGGTAGTTGCACTTTGGTCTTGGTTGAACTTTTTTTAAAAAAGCTGGATTTTATTAGTACTTGTATGAGACACCAGAAGAAAATCCCAAGGTGTGGGGTAAGACTGGAACTAAAAGGAAGAAAAATCCAATAACTTCTATGTAGTAGCAGAAAAGTATATGGACACATTTCTTGGAGTCAAGCCTGAAGGACTACTTATTTGCTCTAAATTGGAGAGATATATGCATTATTCTACCCTGCAACTATCTCAAAAATGCATTTCTTCACATTAATACAGTCCTCTATGATTCCTTATTTTCAAACAAGAGGACTATTTTTCACAACTCAATAATAAGATTGTGTTAGCGGCATTAACTTTTTGGCATCACTTCTGATTTTTGTATAAAGCAACACTGGTGTGGAATGTATCTATATTTTATGTTTATCCTAAAGTTCTGATGTCTGATCAGGGTTTATTCATCTGTACTAATTTTTTTGGAAGATTAGACTAAGTTTAAATTGCTATCCATTTTTTTTAGCTTTGATGTAGTTTTGCTTTTCCATTTCCAGACTCTTCTATTATTACATGGAATCAAAATTAAAATGGAAAAGCTAAGAGGGCTTAAAGTTTAACATTCAAAGCAGAAAATTATTAACAAGAAAATAGAAGGCCCCTCTGTTCAACTTCTATCCTCCATGTGTCACTCAGCTTCCATTGAAATACTTCAGTAGAATATCAACTGGTGTTGCTTCAGGCTACTTATGCTACATTGTCCACTACAGATTAGGATGATTCCTATGGAAATGTGTTGACCAACTCTCCAATACATAACCATTTATTTATTTGTTTGTTTGTTTGTTTGGACTTGTATGCCGCCCTATCTCCCAAAGGACTCAGGGCGGCTCACATCATAAAAAACACACAATACAAAAGATTAAAATTATTTTAAAAAATATTAAACCCAATTCAAGCCAAACAAATTATCTAAAACCCAAAAGACACTAACATTTAAAAAGCTAAAAAAGCCCTCAGTCCAGGCCGGCTTGTTTGAATAACCATGTCTTTAGGCCACGGCGGAAGGAGCGGAGGTCGGGGGCCAATTGTAGCTCCAGGGGCAGCTGGTTCCATAGAGTGGGTGCTCCCACAGAGAAGGCCTTACCCCTGGGGGCTGCCAGCCGGCACCCCTAGGAGGCCCTGTCTGTGGCGTGCACCAGGTGATGGGCATTCGATGCTGGCAAGAGATGTTCCCACAAGTACCCCGCCCCAAGCCATATAGGGCTTTATAGGTAAGTACCAGCATCTTGAATCTCACCCGGAGGGCAACCGGCAACCAATGCAACTCGTATGGTAATGAGCTGCATGGATTCCTCAGAAGGGAATTAGCCTGGAAATGAAATTCCAAGCTATTTCTGATTCTCAGCCCAATCTAACTCTATTCATAAATTATCAGCAGAATGTACCTACTTCTGGTTAAATACTGAAGGAGATTTGCTGGGTCAAAAGACAAACCACAGCTTTTAACAACAGCATGTCCTTATTAGGCTCAGCAGTCAGTTTGATTCCCTTTAGCAGGAAAACACCAGAGGAGAGAGATGTTCTCTGAATTTTTAGGCTGAAATAAAATCCAGAGCCATACTGATCTATTGCTTATTTTGCTTTTTGAACTTGAGTACTGCGGGAGAGGAATTTTGGCTGTTCAGAAAGCAAGCATTCATATACTAAGAGATCGTTATGATAGCTATTTAGTCCCTCTTTGGGATAAACAGGGAGGAAAGAAGAATTTCCATTTTATTTAAAAAAAAAACTTTGTTTTGATACAAAGTCTCTTACTGCTCCTTCCACAAGATCCCACCCTCTTGGCAACTGTCCCTTAACAACAACTGACACTGACTGTCTTCAAGAGAGGAGTGAACTGATTAGCTACAGGAAGAAATGTGAAGTTCACCAGCAGCTGAAAGCGAGAAGAGGAGACAGGAGGCAACTGTATCACAGACACGAATGCATCACTTCATGTACTGAAAGGCAGAAGCAATCTTAGCATTTTTTAAGCATCTTAATTTTTATAAAAAGCAAGGACTTTTTATTGAGGCTTTTGTGTTATTGTAATTATTTTCTTGTTATTATATTATTGGTTTCAGTTCTTGTTCCTCCATTTCCCTCTTGGAAATCTGCACAAGAAGGAGGCAGAGGTGAGGGAGATACATTGACCAGTTTCTATGGTTAGATGTCACAGCAGAGCTCTCAAGTCAACCTTCTAGATTTGAAGTTACAAAGCAACAACTCTGCAAGGAAAAGACTGACAGATCTATTTTGGAGTGAACTAAAATGAGTGGGTAGGTCTTCTGCACAAGAAACCCCAATCAAACATTCTTTCTCTGAGTCCAGAAGACAAAGGGGCTGAGTGCTGATTCCTGAAGAACAAACTTTTGGCCATGTGTGTCTCCTGATACAGCTTAGGAGAGCCACTGAGGCACAGTTGCCCTTCCCTCCAGGAGCTTGTGAGGGGGTGGGGTGTGGGTGGATTGGGGTAAAGAAGTGAGTGACTTGGGCAAGAAGCATCTGGCTCAGCTGCAGCAGCTGCTGCTGCAGCTGCTAATTCAGTCCTCTGAACCAAGGCTGCTGGCTGCACCTGAATCAAAGATTTCCCTTCTCAAGGAAGGAAAAGGTAAGTGATGAGCTTTGTATCTTTATTATACCTTGGAACAATAGCTTCCAGCAGTAATGAATGTTTCAAAGGAAGACATTTAAAGACTTTCTAAGTAAGATGTGTGTGTATGAGTGACACACACACACACAGAGGGGGAGGGGGAGGGAGGGAGAGAGAATTTAGATTTGCAAAATTTGCTGCTGGATTCATAACTTAAATCATTCAGGAATGACAAAAAAGTGGGAAAGAACAGGGGCTTGCAATTACAATTCCTCTTATAAATGCTGTGCATTTGTTTGATTTGGATGCTCATGACAGAGTGATAGTCCTAAGGAAGGGAAAGCCAATTATTTGGGCTCAATGAGAACCCTCTCTTTTTTCAGGCTTTCCGACCGTCTGCATGTCAGTTTTGGGTGGGTTACTTTTATTCTCACTGTGTGTTTTTAGTACCACCATTTTATGGATGCATGCTCTTGAGAAGATAACTGCTCCCCACTACACTTTGACTATAGACATAAAATCAAGATATGATACTAAAATCATTAAGGGTTCAGAATTATTGTAGATTAAAGACACAATACATCTGGAAAATATGTCATCTAAGGACCCATAATTGGGGGTCAGTTGTTGTTTCCATTATTATAAATTAAATTGAATGAAGAGATGAATAAAGGTTCCACAAAAAAGGAGAAATGGGCACTTGTTTTAGAAAGTAAACCAACTATCTACTGGCTCACTGAGATCAACTGAGAATTGTTCTCTTTTTGCATCATTGTCTTCATGTTCCTAGAAAACTAGCTGAAGTGTTTGGAAGAAAATACTGTCATTGAACTTGTGGGAAAGGTTGTGATGTAATAAATTGCCATTAAAAGTAAAGTAATTGAATTAAAAATAGAAGCAGGGGAGAAAACAGAAGTTAAACTTGTAGCATTTAAATCCTCAAGCATTCTTCCTTTACCTCTTCAATGCATCACAAATGCACACACAGCCCCCCAAACATTAACTGAATCACTTAATCAGAAAAGAAGATAAACAGAGAAATGAGAAATAGGAGGATAGGCATGGTACATGAAAGACTAAGCTATCTTCAAGTATGGCTTCTCATTTTTTATTGGACTCTTCAGAGGCCATACAAAAAGGCTGCAGCAGTTGATGTGCTGAAGAATCTGAACTGCTTTTGTAGATAGGGTGCTCTTTTGGAATCAGTAACAGAGCAAATGGAATTGGACAGCCAAAATGAATACAAAGCAATGCTAATAAATCTAAATTGTAGTAAGAAGGGTTTTTTATCCCTTCTGCATGGATCCCTCTTTTTTTGATATTTTACTGTCTATACTATACCTCATAAGATATGGTAGTAAGGAGTGCATTGGTGCTCAGACTCTAGGAGGAATCAAACAATCTCAGTTTAATAGTTAAGTACCATTATCATTACCAATTTTACTGATCTAGGGCAATAATTCATTTGTTTCCCACATCTAAAATTCATATTGCAGCGGACTATTGAAGGGATAAGTTGCTGCTATTATTTTTAAGAGCTGCAGGTTAAAAACTGCATGAGGTGATGCAAAATGTTTAAATTATGAATGCAGCACATTGCTGTTGAAGTGAAATGTATTTATAGCAATGAAAGGTCCAAACCATGAAGATAAAAGTACCAACAGCTGGTGGGGACATAACCAGCAATTCCGCATAATATACTGTTAAGATTTTTATTTTGTATCTAGGTAGAGAACATTTCAAATCAAAAGGATTAGAAGATGAATGTGTTAGGTATTTTAAATAAGGCACAAACAATTGTTACAGTGAGGTTGAAGAGCAGAAAACAGCTTCAAAATGGACTTTTGATTTTCTGAGATTCAGTATTTGGAACAGATATAAACCTAAGGTCTGATCCCTGAAACCTTCTGTGTGTGAATTTAAACAATGATCAAATACTTTTCTACTGAGTGGGGAGGAAGAAAAAGATTTGATCCAAATATTTTTATTCTATAAATATATAGAATAAAACATTATGCAAGATCATAGTTGGAAGGCAGAAATCCTGAGAGAGACCTATGAATAGATTTACAAATAACATGGAAGTAAATCTACGTTTGCCATTGGCTGTATTCTTTTTAAAAATGGTTTTCTGATAAGCATATCAGCACGATACTAATATTTATATTTTAATTGTACATTAATACATTTTAGATGCATATATCTAAAAATGTAAATGCTGGGTTCTATCATTATTAGCTGAGGATTTGTTCTTTTCTATCAGAATTCTGAGAGATGTTGCCTAACACAAAATTGTTGCTTAAGAACGATGTATGAATGAGAGTTTGCAAAAATTTCATGTGGGAACACACTACATGTTCACTAGAAGCTAACAGATATGATAGCAAATGATTTTTAAAGAACAAACTATAGCAAAGAACCATAACAGCCAAAGACTAAATAATAAAGAGTCTAAAATTTCCAGCTGGTCCATTAGGATCAGAAAGCCTGTTTTCTAAATTCTGAAGAATCTTGATGAGTCTGTCTAATCAAGCCCATGTTATCATAACTGCCTCTTTCTTTTGAATAAGAAAACAGCTTGGTAAGGGAGAGATTGCTGACATGTGATTAAGGTGATTAAATGGTTAGTTTTAAAAGGTTTAATTATCTGATGACCTTGTTTATGAGCAATGAGAGGGCCCTTTGTAAGAAGAAAATTAGGCACACTGGGACTTAATTGGGACTGAGCTTGCAATCAGAAGCATATTGATTGAGGAATAGATCTACTCAAATGGGACCTCCTTCCAAATAAACATGTTTTACCAAGCCTATTTGACATTTTCTGGTCTGTACTTCTGAGAGATGTTTGATGGTCTGTACCTAGGTTTTTCACTAGATCTGAAAAGAGCAGACCCTGAACTTGAAGGAAAAAAGGAAGAAAAAGTTCAAAGATGTATAAGTACTGTGATGCTGCAAGTTGATACACCCATCCCAAAAGAAACTATTTAGAATAAATTTTCCTGCCTGTAATATGGTAATTTTGCATGTGCTGTAAATATTGGGGAGCCTGGGAAATTTGGAAAATAAATTATATCTTTAAGCCCTGGTTCCTTGTCATGCTTATTAAAAAAATTCAGGGTAAAGGGTTCATTTTTTTTCTTTAGAAGAAACCTGTCAGCAAAGAAGCTTGAATTTGAAGAAAGAAGCTACCTTCAGATTTGAAGAGCTGTGACTGGCCACAGCAGGGAGAGCATTTCTCCTATACTGAGAATAGGTTTATCCACATTTTTGAATAAATGTGCAATGAGTAGGAAAAGGCACTGCTACTATTTAAATGCCTGTAGGAGGACATGGAAATGCCACCACTGGCAAATGTGATTAGCCACATTTTTGTTTTAACCTGAAGTCAGTTTATCCCCAAATTCCTCCTTACAATTATCTACCATAAAATCTGGCGTTGCATTGAGGTTGCACAAGCTGTAGTCCAAGAATTGTCTGTTGTGCCTCTAAAAGCATCAGCCAAGAACTCACAAAGCTTTCTAAAAGTGACTCCAGAATGATAACTTCAATGCAAACAAAGAAGGAAATGACTAAATGCATTCATAGTAATGGAATTCAATTAATGCATATAATGTTTCATTAAATTACAATTGCATTCAGTTAAATTTGGATACTGCCTGATCCTACCATTCCCCACTCAGTCCATAAGTCAAAAAAAGCAGAATTGAAAATTGAGGTTTAAAAGGTCACATTCAAAAAATTTTAAAAAATGTATATTTCAGTGTGGCTGAAAAGAATAAATATTAGGAAATATTTGTTTGAATGAACATGCTTCTGACCAAAAGAAAATTTCTTTAATAAACACGGTTCTTTATTTCCTTAAGGCCATATTTAATACTTTGAATGGCTTCTCGTTGGTTTCCTTAATTCCTTGCAATTAAAATAGTGCAATCAAATCTATTTAGGACTGATGACTATAGGTCCACTTTTGTTTCAAGGGATTTAACTAGATGATACTTGCTCTCATTGAATTAGGACTGATCCGTACCAGCCGTACATGTCTTCCCATTAGTAAACATGGGTTATACAAATGTTGAAAGAGGGAGAAAGTAAGCACACATAAACATTTTAGCCTTGTACTCTTCCAATGTCAAATTGTTTCAGTTAAGCAGTAGGCAGGTACAAAGATGAGCTAAGAGATAGATGGATCTAAGAGAAATAGTAAACCAGGATAAGTTGACTAACATTGCTCAGACAAATCCCCAATTATCGAATGGACCGCCTTGATGCTCACTCAGTAGAAAACCTCTGAATATTCTTGATTTTGTCTTTAGGATAGAATAGGATAGCTTTTTTTCTTTTTTGTATAGGATCACTTTTCATTGTATTATTTATTTCTTTGATTTTATCCCATCTTGATTTTTGGTCATCTGAAGGTGGCATATGTATTTAATGCTTCCCTGCAACAATAACTGTATGAGAGAGATTGGGCTAAGAGGGAGCAAATGACGTGAAGTCACCAAGAAAGGAATAGAAATCACTATTTTTCATTTTTTAGCCCAGCACTTTAACTGCTCCATCAAACTAGTTTTCATTTGTTATTCCACTGAATCAGAACTGGCTGTCCCCTGGTTGGATGACATGTATACATATCATTGGAATCAATCAGTATACCACATACAGTTCCTATGGTCGTAGTACATGTCTATTTCCCAATCCCGCACAAAATTGTTTGAAATAGACAGATGTTCTTTTTCATGTCTGCAGATTTCAAAATGTTGAGAACTGGCAGATAAGCCCTTGAGTTGATCAATACCCCCCTCCCCCTCAGTCAACCATTGATGTACAAAAAGCATCATTCAATTAGTGCCCTGGACCAAGTTTCTTCTGCTCATATATAAAAGAAACAACTTTCAACTATTCCATACAAAAGAAAGACTCTCTCTGCTTCACCTCCCATATCTTTATTTCATGCGTGCATTTCATGTGTGCATTTGTCTGGTGGTATGAAAAAAAACTGAGGAGTTATGAGGAGGTGATGCTACAAGGCTACCAATACCTTCTTGCATTTTAAAAACCCATAAAATAAGACAGATTAGGGATAGATCACCATGGAGAAGTTCTATTTATGTGGCCACTAAGAGTTGACAACAACTTGATGGCATATAACATGTCTTCTGGAAGCTACGTCACCTGAACCTCTGTGGGGAGAGAAAGAAGCACTGGTTGGATAAGGTTCAGGGAGCAGGAGATATAGTGAATCAAGAGGTCCATCAGTAGAAGATCAGCCTGCATGTACATTTTGGGTGCATTACAGTTCCAAATACACATTAGCTGAGGCAGAAAGGAATCAGTTTCTGAACATCGTTAAACTTTGCAGATATCCAGACATGATTTTGTACTGATAAAGTGACTGCTTGTGGACTGCAAGGTTGACTCAGCCTTCCATCCTCTCAGGGTAGGTAAATCGAGGACCCAAGATTGTTGGGGGCAATTAGCTGACCTTGTAAAAATGCCGCTTAGTAATAAGCAGGCATATACAATGGAATGAAGGCTATTGCTGAGCACACTGGGTTGTATCCCAGAAATTGTAAGCCACCCTGAGTCTTCGGAGAAGGGCGGCATATAAATGTAATTTTTAAAAAAAATCTCCTAAATTAGCCTGGCACGACAAGAATTATTTTCAATCCTATCAATAAGAAAGACAATAAATGAATAGCTAGTAATCAGATGCCTTTCTGTAACATTAAAATACTCCTGGCTGACTCATCATTCAAGCCCACTTGGTGAAGTGACTTTCAAAATGAGGGACTGTCTCTTGTCTCATATTGCATTTTAAAATGCTGAAAATGATGTAATTAATTTAAACAAAATTTAATTACCTGGAAGTCTATATAACTCAAGTCAATCCAATTCACAATACATTGTGAATCTAATGCAATTTGGATGCCATATATGTCAGTATTACAATTTCTATTGGTATTATAAATATAGATTTTATAAATCTGATTTTTACCTGGAATCAGATTTATAAAATCTATACTTATAGCACCAAGTTCACAATTCAAATATGAAATTGGTTAAATGGAAATAATAATTTTAGATGTTTTGATTACCTGGAATGCAAGGTTAAAATTATGGTATTCTAAAAATTAAAGTTAAATAGCAGCATTATGGATAGAAAGTTCCTAGGATATATTTATTTAACTACTATAAGCCCCAATTAAGCTACAGTTAGTCCACCATTAACCACTAGTGCTAAATGCATTGGTGTTACTCCATGTGCTTGCCTTTCCCACACAATAATACTTCTCCAGGATTCCTGAAAGGTATTTGTCAAAATAAAGGATCTAAAGATATCTATTATCTGCAAAAAGGTAATATTGGATTTCACTGTCACTGAAAAGCATGATGATGATGATGGTTGGTCACACAGTCAACCAGATGTTTAGACTGGCTTTGACATTTTTATCCACCTATTAAATCTTTCCCAAAGACTTGGGATAGATAAATGTTATTGTTTGATGGTACTAAAGATATTTATGTATTTATGTATTTATGGGATTTATATGCCGCCCTATCTCCCGAAGGACTCAAGGCGGCCCACAGTAATAAGAAAGAACAATACAAAATTTAAAATTTAAAAAATTATTAATTCAAAATACCAATAATACTAATTAAACACCGAATATAAACAATAAACCCCCCTCCCCTCAGTCCAGGTCAGCCTGTTGAAAGAGCCATGTCTTCAGGTTGCGACGGAAGGATTGAAGGTCAGGGGCTATCCACAGCTCCAAGGGCAACTGATTCCACAGGGTGGGTGCACCCACAGAGAAGGCTCTCCCCCTGGAGGTCTCCAGACGACACTGTCTGGCCAACGGCACCCTGAGGAGGCCCAGTCTGTGGGAGCACATGGGATGCTGGGAAGATGTTGCTGGCAGTAGATGGTCCTGCAAACACCCTGGGCCTAAGCCATATAGGGCTTTATAGGTGATTACCAGCACCTTGAATCTCACCCGGAGGGCAACCGGCAACCAATGCAGCTCACTGCATTGCAGGACAGAACTTAAACATAAAACAATAAGGTTGGAAGGGGACTTATAGGTCTCCTAACCCAACCCCTGCTCAAGCAGGACACCTTATACCATTCCAGACAAATGACTGACCAATCTTTTCTAGAAAACCTCCAGTGATATAAGCTGTAAGCTGTTCCCAGTAAAGCTGCATTTTGCTGTTTACTGATGGTGATTTTGTCAATGCTGATGGTGTTCAAGTGGTCTCCAGATGTTTTGGATTGTACCAAAGGAGGCAATTACTATTGATACTATCTTATCTTTTGTTTGCCATAATCATTCGATTTCTGCTCTTTCCATATTGTTATTTTCTCTAATTCTTTCTCTTTTGTTCTGCTGTCTCTAAGTACTGCCATGTCCACTATCCAGACTTCTTTTGTCTTTCTTATCAACAATTGTTATTCCTGGGGTGTTATGAGGGAGGTGCTTGTCTGTTTAAATTCCAAAGCCCCAAAGTACTCTGTTTATTTTCTATTTTGTGGTCCACCAGTTCTTACTTTGTAGGTAAATGGTATTTCTTGCAGATATTCTAATGCATCATTGTTGCTGCATTGTCATGCCATTGTTTATAGTTGTTTATACTTCATGTTTGTTCCACTGTATTGTTCCGATGGCACTGTTATTTTTACTATCATTGGCAACAATAGTTTCTTTTTATATCTTTTTTAGATCTGAGCAATGATGAAGACTATGTCCAGTGGGAACTGCACCTTGAATGTGCCAGCCAAGAATTCATACCGGATGGTTGTATTGGGAGCCTCCAGGGTAGGCAAGAGTTCCATTGTCTCTCGGTTTCTCAATGGCCGCTTTGATGACCAATACACACCCACCATTGAGGATTTCCATCGCAAAGTTTACAACATTCGAGGAGACATGTATCAGCTGGACATCTTGGATACATCTGGGAATCATCCATTCCCTGCCATGAGGAGGCTCTCCATTCTCACAGGTTAGAAACATATATGTGAGACTTAACAGTGGCAAGTTAAGCTTGTCATAGTCAGGGCTGATACACTTTTTGGGAGAAGAAGCAGGCTGGGGATGCTTGGGAAAACCCAAAGTTAAAAGGAAAATGCAAGAATTGCCCCGTATTAACTCTAAATCCTATCTTTCAGAGGCAAGCACAAATTTCCCAAAGACTAAGTCAGATGCTTTTGGACAAGAACACTTTGGCCTTGATTTTCTTGGACAAACAAACTCTTGTGGCATGGCAAGCTGCTCTGAAAACTCAAACATATTTCTAGAGCAGCATGTGAGATAACATTAATGTCTATTGTTCAAATAGGACAAAACCACCTTTGTCTGTATGTGAGCCCACCAATGCATCTTTGGTATGTGAGCCCAACAATCAGAGGTGGCATTCAGCAGGTTCTAACCAGTTCTGGAGAACCAGTAGTGGAAATTTTGAGTAGTTCAGAGAACCAGCAAATACCACCTCTGACTGGAGATTTTACAGTATCCTTCCCCTGCCACACCCACTAAGCCATGCCCACAGAACCAGTAGTAAAAGAATTTGAATCACACCACTGCCAACAATGCATCTGAAATGGGCTTTTCCATTCAAAGCTATTGATTCTTTGATATTTATAGAGAAATAGTTCTTGACTCATGACCACAACTGAGCCTAAAATTTCCATCGCTAAGCCAGACAGTTGTTAAGTGACATTTAATAACCCTTTTTTGCCACAGCTGTTAGGTGCATCACTGCAGATGTTAAGTTAGTAACACGGTTGTTACTAACTTGTCAGAAGGTTGCAGAAGGTGATCACATGACACTGGGACACTGCAGTTGTCAAAAATGTGTGCCAGTTGCCAAATGTCGAAATTTTGATTAGAAAAGTGTTGGGCTTTGAACTCTGACAAATAGAAGGCACTAGCCTGCAAATTCTGCCATAAAATCTATAGAATTTATCATAGTTTTGCTGTCTGCTGTTTTTAAACACATATTTCTGTGTGATAAAGGAGTAACCTACTGCCTTTATTATTTCTTGTTGAAATATTGCAGGAGATGTTTTCATTCTTGTATTCAGTTTGGATAACAGAGAATCTTTTGATGAGGTTAAGAGGCTCCAGAATCAGATCCTTGAAGTCAAATCTTGTCTGAAGAACAAAACCAAGGAGACAGGGGACTTGCCCATGGTGATCTGTGGTAACAAGAATGATCATGGTGAACTCTATCGCCAAGTGAGTTCTGATGAAGCTGAGAAACTTGTCTCCAGTGATGAGAACTGTGCATACTTTGAAGTCTCAGCCAAGAAAAACACCAATGTGAACGAAATGTTCTATGTTCTTTTCAGCATGGCCAAACTACCGCATGAAATGAGTCCTGCTCTTCATAGGAAGATCTCTGTGCAGTATGGTGATGCTTTCCACCAAAAGTCCTTCAGGATGCATAGGGTCAAAGAGACAGATGCCTATGGCATGATTTCCCCCTTTGCTCGTCGACCCAGTGTCAACAGTGATTTGAAATACATAAAATCCAAAGTCCTCAGAGAAGGGCAAGCAAGGGAGAGAGAAAAATGCACAATCCAGTAAAAGAAGCTCCGCTGAGGAGGAGTTCATCGCATACGTGCAGTGCCTTAAAGAAAGTGGCTGAAGAGAGACAGTCTGAAAATATTTACTGAGTCATGGGTGATAACAGCAGTCATGAAAATACTTTGGCTAGAGCATTGTACCATTTCTGTAAAGATATAAATAAATTAAAACACAGCATTGTAAATACTTGAAGCTGCTATGGTAGATACTGTAACTGCCATACACAGCCCTTATTATTTGGTCTTTTGGTTTTTGTATTTTTTGAACAGAAAAAAAAAACCTCTTAGTTTTCTCTTTTTGTTTTCCTTTGTTTCAAGAAGCTTCAAGGTATAAAGAAATTTGAACTTCAATTTTATACAAAAACAGTTAAAAGATGGACCTGATTTGTACAGGTTTCTTGAGTAGCCATCATGCAGGAGACAATCTGATAACAAGATGAAAATTGGTTGTTGTTTTCCTCCAATTCCTCATCTGAAGAAGATTCAAACAGTATGAGGAAAATATACTTTTTTGTGCCAATGATAATTCTTCGTTGTGTGATACAAACACTACATTTCATAATTTTTCTCTGTTTTTGCAAATAACTATTTGTTTTAATTAATGTGTGAATTAGTTGGCAAATATGATCTAGAAATATCAGCTGATTTTCTGTTACATGATATGTAAATAATTGAAATGTATGTAAGAACCAGCACACCTGTTTCATGTGATTTTCTGTTCCTAAAAAAATCATATCCATATACTTGGAAACTTTTATTGTACACCCATCTAAATCCCATTCCTTTTTATTCTACAATAATGATTCTGCTTTCTACCATACCGGTAACATTGGATATGCAATGCCAGGTGTTATGCTTCTTCCTCCAACTTTTTCACATTAAAGTTGTAAACCTGTGGAGATTAATTTGAGAGTAAGTCCAATCAAAATTAGTATAACTGTATATAAACACATGAGATTATGGTACAAATCTCTAGGCCAGTGTACACCAAAAATGAGATTAAAATTTAAGCATTCATTGCTGAACAAAGCCTGCGCTTTGTAGATCGCATGCTTGACCAAGTTATTATTAAACAATGATATTTATTTCTCACTAAAAATATCTGGCCAGCAGCTACATTGTTCCCATGTTCAAATGGCTGAGAAGTTTCTGGTTTCTTGTGTAGCTCTTTATTTGCAAAAAGAGGGTTTAGAGTTTAAATTTAACATGACTGTCTTCCAAGCCATGTCCATTGTCCATGTACCACAATACTGAGTGCACCATAATTCAGAGTGAGTGAGAGGTTATATATTTTTAGAATAAAAACATAGCTTTTCTTTCCTCAACCTGCTGTCTTTTAGATCAATTGGGTCTATCTGGAATTCCTTGGCCTTTGCAAAACATCTGGAGGGAACCAAGTTGAAGACATCTGATGTACCTATCTCCATTTTTTAAAAAACAAAAACTTAATATTGGTGGATTTCTTCCAGACAATCTACTTACCAGAATGTTTGTGTAGAAAAAGAGCAATGTCAGAATCAGCTTGGTTTGTTACTAAAAGCCTACTTCATTAGCTTATCTGACTCTTGAATAATTCTTAGTATCTACAGTATCCATGTGAATAGGAATTAGATTTTGTTCTGAGCCAGCTGCCGAAATGTCTTTCTTACTTTCTTAGTGTTCTTTTTCTCACTTTTTTCCCCAGCTATGATAATTCTCTGCTCATAATGGTCATATATCAGAACAGAATTGAATTTTGCATACCTCAGAATTATTAAGAAGGTTGGAACCCATTTGTCTTGAATAGGGAGATATTGTAAATAATGGAGGCACAATTTTGCTAGCCCAGGTCCCTCCTGCCCCCATCAGTCTCAATGACGTCCTTCCTTCCTTCCTTCCTTCCTTCCTTCCTTCCTTCCTTCCTTCCTTCCTCCCTCCCTCCCTCCCTCCCTCCCTCCCACCCTTCCTTCCTTCCTTCCTTAGTTCCCATGGACTAATACAATTTTTTATAAAATTACCTCAGACATAATTGTGTACTGTAATGTATGTGGTTGTATATGCACACACGTGCCTAGCAGGGAGAAGAGACACTTCAGTCTCAGTAGTGTTAACCTACTGTCCACAATGTAGATTTCTAAAATGCTCTCTACCAGCCCTTGAATATATCACACCTCTGTGTAATATTATACCTCATACACTGTACATATGTGAATACTACTGTGTGCTTTAGTTGGCAATGCAAGCTTTACCGTCATAAACAAAAGTTCACTCTGATATCTAATAATTAAGTAAGGTGAGTATATGTAGAAGTTTTTGTGGGACAAAATGGTCTCCCATCTACTTCCACAAGATTACATACTTCCTTCTTTGTTATATAAAATTCAATATTGCTAATTTCCTAGTGCCATTTCAGCCATTTATGTCATTTTGAAAAGATTCTACATTTGTATAGATGTTTTCCTCTCTTTCGATAAATGTGGTCTATTTATTAACTGTGTCCTGGATTGATTTATTTTTATAAAAATGTGATCAGATAGCTGATTTGCTCTGGGTGGCAAGCTTGTTTAATAGCAAATTACCATGCATCGAATCACACAATTTACAAGTCTACAAGTTTACTTACACATTTGCATCAAAAATTGTCATGCAAAATTGTGTGATTGTGTGCCATCCTACGCATCATTGTAGTATGTTATGGATGCTACTGATGCCATTGTTCTAATATAGATTCATAGGAATGTTCCAATTGAAAAATAACTATTCAAATTAAAGGATGGATTCTCAGGATCAGAAAAACAATTTTCCTCACTATAGACATTGTAACAGCGATGCGATTCCAATTTTTTTACTACCGGTTCTGTGGGCATGGCTTGGTGGGCGTGCCAGGGGAAGGATACTGTAAAATCTCCAGTCAGAGGTGGTATTTGCCAGTTCTCTGAACTACTCAAAATTTCCGCTACTGGTTCTCTGGAACTGGTCAGAACCTGCTGAATACTACCTCTGCATTGTAAGGTTTCTTATCAAAGGGGAACCCACATAGCCATATAAATGTAATAATCATTTTAAATAAATAATAGGCATTTACCACCAAAGGAGTTAATGCTGGCCAAAGGCACTGGGAGTTTTCATCAAACTGAACTAAGTCATTCCTGACTGAGGGATAACTTTGGAAATAAAAAGAAATTTTGCTTCTGGAGACCAGAGAAATTTGTCTGAGGCAGTCTGAAATCTGAGACTACATGTCAGTAGGTACCTTGCCGTGGTTTCTGTGCAACCAATATTTCCTAAGCAATTCCATAAAATGATGATCACATCATCAGTCATGCTGCAGAAGAAAAGCAGGAATATTGAAATCTGATCCGGGTCTTTTATCTACTGCCCAGTAGAATAACTTCAGACAGCTCACATTTATGGAAGAACAGAAAGGATAAATAATGTTTACTTCTTTTCACTTCCTTGCTGCTCTTATGTCATTGTCACCTGAAGCCATTCTTACCATGAGTGGCTTGCAATTATTGCTACAATTCTTAATTAACATGATCTATCAACTGCAATTCTATTAGCAAGAGTTACATGAAACAGAATCTACAGAGCCTAAGAGGCTTCAAAATTAATGAAATTGGGGCTAGGGGAGATGGACTCCCCCACTTATTTCAAGGTATTAAACACTGTTTGGTCCAAGCTATCTCAGGTCATATATCCACTTACATGGGGTGGGGTCAGTCCGGGAGCAAAAGGATTTGAGTTCAAAGTCATAGCCAGCTATGAATATATTTTGTCTCACTCATCATTAAAGTATTTGAGAGATGTATAACCTTACGTAATGACCTGAGATCCCCAGAAGAAGGGTGAGATAAAATATGTCTTGCAGACAGAAAATGAAGATCCTTTATTTGCAGGGGTGAGTCACATTTTCTATGGTTTCCTATTTCTCTCTTTTTTTTCATTTGTGCTTGCTTACTGCACATTTGTCTGAGAATTTTTCGGAGAAAAATCATAGAACAAAATTAATATCTTGCTTAATATATCCAGGTAGTCTTCAACCTACAATCACAATTGAGTTCCAACTGTCTGTTGCTAAGTGACACAGTTATTAAGTGAATTTTGCCCCATTTTTGCCCCATTTTTGCCACAGTTGTTAAATGAATCACTGCAGGTGTTAAGTTAGTAACAAGATTGTTAAGTGAATCTGGCTTCCCCATTGATTTTGCTTGTCAGAAGGTCACAAAAAAGAAGGTCGCATATGACCATGGGACACTGCAAATGTCATAAATATGAATCAGTTGCTAAGCATCTGAATTTTGATCATGTGACCATGGGGAAGCTGCAACAAGCATTCGCGTGAAAAATGGTCATAAGTTACTCTTTTTCAGAGCCATTATAACTTCAAACGGTCACTAAATGAACTGTTGCAAATTGAGGATTACCATGTATTTGTCTCATATTAATATTTTTGCTAATACTTAAGTTCTATAACTTATAAGTGTAGGACCCCTGGTGGTGCAGTGGTTAGAAAGAAGTATTGCAAGCTAACTCTGCCCACAGTCAGGAGTTCAATCCTGATGGGCTCAAGCCTTCCATCCTTCTGAGGTCTGTAAAATGAGGACCCAGATTGTTGGGGGCAAGATGCTGACTCTGTAAACCACTTAGAGAGGGCTGTAAAGCACTATGAAACAGTAATGCATCTGTTAAAAGATTGCTAACTTTGCTTTAAAAGAAAAGGCATACAAATTTGTCTTTCTCTGATAGGTAGTTTAAGAACTATATACCAGAGATATTCAGCCAACTGGTATTCAGCCAGTTCTGACAGGTTCTAGAGAACCGGTAGCAGAAATTCTCAGTAGTTCAGAGAACTGGTAAATACCACCTCTGGTTGGCCCCGCCCCCACCTATTCGCTGCCTCCTGAGTTCCAGCTGATTGGAGTCCCAGCTGATTGGCTGGGTCTTCTTTTGTTGCCCTGCATAGGAGAACGGAGCTAGAAAGCAGGTTAGTGGGGTGAGTGGAAATGGAGATTTTACAGTATATCCTTCCCATGCCATGCCCACCAAGCCACACCCACCAAGCCACACCATGCCCACCAAGCCATGCCCACAGAACCGGTAGTAAAATAATGTGAATACCACCACTGGTATACACATTAAAAAGTACTGGCAGAGGAACAACGAATGCTAAGAAAAAGTACTATATACAGTTATCTCCCAATCTTACTAAGAAACCTCTGTTGAAGTCTCTATTAACCATACTCTAGTTCTATTATTGTATTATTGTATTTATACATGACTTCCTTGGGACTGCTTCCAAGACTGTAATTATATTATCCATCCCACTTTATTAGCTCTTGGGTTTATTTTTTTAAGTTCAGTTCCAGTGGTCATAACAATTTCATAAACACTTAAGCCTCACCATATGTTTAAAATATAAGCCAAGAAAGAATGTTAACTTGAGCCACGTCTCAGCCAATGTAGTCCTGTAATACCTGGATCCGTATCAATCAGGCTTCCGACCTGGTTTCAGCACGGAGACGGCATTGGTCGCGCTGATGGATGATCTCTGGAGGGCCTGGGACAGGGGTTTTTCCCCGGTCCTGGTCCTATTAGACCTCTCAGCGGCTTTTGATACCATCGACCATGGTATCCTTCTGCAACGCCTCAGGGGGTTGGGTATGGGGGGTACTGTACTTCAGTGGTTCACCTCCTACCTCTCGGGGCGGTCGCAGTCGGTACTGGCAGGGAGACAGAGGTCCACCTCGAGGGTGCTCTCTTGTGGGGTGCCTCAGGGGTCGGTTCTCTCCCCCCTGCTATTTAACATCTATATGAAGCCGCTGGGTGAGATCATCCGTGGTTTCGGGGTGAGTTTCCATCAATATGCAGATGATACTCAGCTGTACATCTCCACCCCGAACCAGATCGGTGATGCCCTCTCCCTGATGACCCAGTGTTTGGATGCGGTACGGATCTGGATGAACAGAAACATGCTTCGTCTCAACCCGGCCAAGACTGAGTGGCTGTGCATACCGGCATCGCGGCCCAGTCAGGATTATCCATCTTTAACCATAGGGGGAGTGGTGTTGCCCCCTGTGGATAGGGCGCAGAATCTGGGGGTCCTCCTGGACGTACGGCTCCGGTTGGAGGAGCAGGTGGGGGCTGTCACCAGGGGGGCTTTTGCCCAGCTCCGTTTGGTTCGCCAACTATGCCCTTTTCTGGACCGCGATGCCCTGCGCACAGTTACTCATGCCCTTGTTACCTCCAGACTCGACTACTGCAATGCTCTCTATCTAGGACTATCCTTGCATACCATCCGGAGATTACAGCTGGTGCAAAATGCGGCGGCGTGGGTGGTGATGGGAGTTTCCTGGTTCTCCCATGTTACCCCCCTCCTGCACTGTCTGCATTGGCTGCCAGTTGTGCTCCGGGTGAGATTCAAGGTGTTAACTTTAACATACAAAGTCCTTCATGACATGGGTCCGCAATATTTAAGGGAGCGACTCCTGCCAACATCGAGTACTAACTGCCCTGTGCGATCACATAGGCAAGGACTCCTTGGGGTCCCGTCAGCTGGCCAATGCCATTTGGCGGTCCCCCGATGACGAGCCTATTCTATCGCGGCCCCTGACCTCTGGAACCAACTCCCCCTGGGACTCCGCCTGGCCCCTGACCTCCGCGCCTTCCGCCGTGAATTGAAGACCTGGTTATTTAACCAAGCCAGGCTGTGACCCTTTGGGGGGGCAGTTTTTATCATGGTTTTTATTATGTATTTATGTAATTATATTTCAATGGGGCTTGCTAGTTTAATTCTTTTTTAATTATTTATTGTTCTTGTTGTTTTAGTTGTGAGCCGCCCCGAGTCTTCGGAGATGGGGTGGCATACAAGTCTCATTAATAAATAAATAAGTAAATAAATAATATCTGAATTCATACAACTTGTGCTTGTATCTGTGTTTTGTTATTAAAGATCATGCCAACATGTACAAGATAAATAGTGTTAATAGGAAAGATTTCCAGATCTCTGTGGAATGGATTAAAAATAACTTTAGCCCTAGTTAGAAATTTGCTTTACTTGCCTTAGTCCATTAAAGAGTCAGACTTTCTTCTCTTGCTATCTCTTTTCTATTTTCATCTTTCTTCTCTTGCTACCTTCTTCTGTCTATGTTCATCAAATTATATTGTTGTTGTTGTTGTTGTTGTATTCATTTTCAAGTATCCAAGGAACAAAATGACTGGAAGGTCTGAAAAAATGTATCTGTTTTGCACCTGGAAGGTTTAGTTCAATCCCACACTATGAGACAGAGGTGGAAAAATTGTCTGATACCTGAACAGCCATAGCCAGCTTGTATATCCAGATTCTGATATCAATTGTCCTTTGAAGATGTTAGAGAACCCATAATTTCTTCCTCCACCCCCCCCCCCAAAATATGTATTTAATTCTATTAGAATTTTTCAAAAGAAAAAAGGAGGAAAAATAAAAAATAGAAATGAAAAAAGAAGAAAACAGACAAAATTATGCCTTCTACCTTTCTTTCTCTCAAGCAGTTACCATTTCATTGTTTCCCTCATCTACTTTGGTCTTTTTTAATACCCAAATCCAGAAATCAATTCAGTATTTTCTTCACTCGACAAAAAGTCCATATAAGGTCTCTAGTCTTTTTTAAAAAAGTATTTTATCATTTTTTTCTAATTAAACTGATTGTCACAAGTTCAGTTAATTTTATAATTATAATATATACATATATATATATACACACGTGCATATACATATACATAAAGAAAGAAAAAGAAAGAAGGAAGAAAAAGTTAAAATTGCAGAAAAGGAGAAAAATAGAAAAATAGAAAAGAAAAAAAGTAGCTTCCAATGTTATTTACAGCAGTTATAAGTACAATGATGAATTTAGCTCTTGCTCTATGGTTACAACATAACTCTCTTCTTTCTATCTATTTTGTCTATTCATGAAATCCATAAATTGTAAGCTCAGTTTTTTCTTTTACCCAACAGACTCTTATCCACTCAATGTCAGGATTCTGACACTCAACCCCATTTAAATCATGAGTCTCTAGCCAAACTCTAAAAAGATTTATTGGGAGTTAAAAGATGTGACACTGCCTGGGTTTAGCCGACTCTGAGACACATAATTGATTGTCACCCTTGACCCTGGTTTTCTCCCACCCTCTGGATGTATCGTAATTCATATTCTCCAATGGGACACATCCATAGCCAAGAGTCATCAATCATACTCTCCAGTTAGAATTTTGTACGGCAGAAACCTCAGTCACCTAGAAACCATCTTTGAAAACGTTTATGGCAGTGGTTCCCAAACTTTTTCAGTCCACCGCCCCCTTGGTGCTAGAAACTCATCCTCAGTGTCCCCCACCCAGGGTTGGGATTGAAATTTTTTAACAACTGGTTCTGTGGGTGTGGCCTAATTTGTGGGCATGGCTTGGTGGTCGTGTGACTGGCTGGATGTGGCTTGGTGGTCACGTGACCAGGTGGGCATGGCCAGGTGGCCATGTGACTGGCAAACCAAATATAAGTGGTCCTCGCTTAATGGCCGGTTGCTTAGTAAGTGTTCTAATGTATGACTGACTTTCCCAGAGTTACTGGACCTGTTTTTGAAGTTTTGACAGCCATGCACACACACACACACACACACACACACTCCATTCTAACCCTGCTGGAGCAGATGGTTGGACTAGATACTCTTCACTTTCCTCCTCCTCCTCCTCCTCCTTTCTTTCTTTCTTTCTTTCTGTCCCTTCCTTCCATTCCCCCCTTTCTTTGCCTCCTTCTTTCTCTCTCCTTTCTTTCCTTTTCTCTTTCTTTTCTTCCTTGTCTCGTCCTTTCTTCTCTTTCTCTCTCTTTCTTTCTCTCCTTTCTATCCCATTCACTTTCTTCCTCCTCCTCTTTTTTCTTTCTCATTCCTTTTTCTCTCTTCTCTCTTTTCTTCTCCTTCTCTCTCTCTCTCCTCCGCTATATCCATTCATCTCTCTCTCTTTCCTTTTCTTTCTCTCGTCTTCTCTCTCTCTCTTTCTATCTCTCTATCTTTTCTTTCTGTCCCTTCCTTCCATCCTTTTCTTTGTCATCTTTTTTGTTTCTCTTCCTTTCTCTCTCGCTTTTTCCTTTCGACTTTCTTGTCTTTTCCTTCTCCTCTTTCCCTCTTCGCTCTCTTTCTCTCTCTCGCTTCATCTCTCGCTTTCTCTCTCTTCCTCTCTCCTCTTTCTCTCTCTCTTATCCCTTCCCCTAACTACTACCTATTTTCTGCCCAGGCATATGTGGCCTAATCTGTCAAAGGCCTGGGCTAATCCTGCATCACCCCGTTTCCCCTTTCAGAGGCCCCGGCCCTTAATCTCCCCCTTTCCTCCTCCACGATCACCTCGTTCGTCGTCCCACAGCTGTGACTTTACCTTCCTCCCACAGCTGGCTGCCACGGAAGGCAAGCCAGGGCTGAGCCATTGTTGTCACTGGGCTCCCTGCCAGCCCATGTTGCCCTTGTCACAAATGCCTGCAGCCACCATGTGTTTTTTTCAGTGTGGCTGGACTGCAGCCGCACCAAAAAAAACACAAAAAAACCATGGAGGCTGAAGGTTTTTTGCAGTGAAAATTACCAACCTCCGGCTTTGCTCTGCTTCTCCAATGCACCGCTGTGGCACATTCTAGGCACTGACCCCACAGTTCCACCCCATTGAGTCCGTGGCACCGAAGCGACTTGCCCAAGCAAGTCTGAGCGGAGTGGTGCAGTAGTCCATGGGGAGAGCCTCCATGGCCGGTCCCTAGAACATGGTGGCAGTGGTGCATTGGAGAAGCAGAGCAAAACCGTCAGTCACTGTATTTTCACTCCCTCCAGATGTGTTTTTTTCGGTGCAGCTGGACTCCAGCTGCACAAAAAAACCCCACATAGCATCTGGATGCTTTTTGCAGCGAAAATTACCGACCTCCGGTTTTGCTTGCTCCGCTTCTCCAATGCGCCACAGTGGCCGTCAGCAATTGTTGCACATGCGTGCAATGTCACACATGCACAATAAGGACTGATTGGGCAGGGAATGGAGGAGCAGATGGAGAGGAGCAGGGCCAGCCAGGGGCCTGTTTTACCAGTTCTCCAAACTACTGGGAACGGTAATGAACTGGTAGAATCCCACCCCGAATTGCACCCGGCCCACCTCCAGCGCCCCCCTGCTGCCTTAGTGCCCCTCTGCCAGCCCCCCTGTCTCTTAGCGCACCCCTAAGGCATCCTACCGCCCCCCCAGGGGGCGGTATCACCCACTTGTGGAACCACTGATTTATGGAATGCAAGCTACCCACTGCTTCCCCCTTCCTTTCTGTTGGCAACTCTAAAAGACCACAGAAATATTTTATGAGTTGACACTCAACTTACAAGTCAACCACAAAAATCTCACTTTTTGCAGTTTACTTACAAAGAGCAGCTGTCCAGAGTGCAACTATGTGATCTCACAATCTCTCCTTTTTCTGAAGTGACTACATTGGTCAGAATTCACCATCTGGCTGCTGATTTCACTGTCTATACCATCCCTGCTTCTTTGGGGACATTTAGTTCACTGTTCATGCTCAACAAAAGCCATTTCATTATTTATTCTATCCATGTGCGTATAATAATATTGTTGCACTTACCATACGCAATATTCATTTCCCATATTCTTTTTCTAATTCCCTGCCCATATATCCAATGAGATTTATTGTTCAAAATCATAGGTATGCCTTGTAAATCAGAATGAACCAATAATCTCTACTATAATTTATTGTCAAATTGCATTTTAATGAGACAGTACTGGAAATTGAAAAAGTAACTTTATGTGTTATGTTTAGAAGTTCTTGCAGAAACCAGAAAGACATGAATCTTTGACACCCATTATGTGATACCAATAGAAATGAATATATGTAGCTCAGGATTGAACTGTGGAGCACCAAGGACTCCACAGACATGAATCTTTTATGAATTTTCTCCAAACAATGTTACTACCCCAAGGAGCTTCCTTCATGTCTCTGTCTGATCATGTCAAAATGCAATTTTTTTCCAAATATGTCCCATCAACTTTTTGAACAATATCAGCCTCCAAAGAGCTAAACAGGGAATCAGTCCAGACGCATTCTCAATCTCAATAGAGGAGAAGGGCTCACCAAATCTAGCACCTTATTTCCCACAATGGTCAGCTACATGTTTTTACTGTATGAAAGCAACTGAAGTTCAGCAGCTTCAGACCTCTGTGAATCTATTTCTGGTTTTGCAGTAGATTGGAAACCACAGTAAAACTGGTCTTTATTTATTTTATTTTTTTTGAAACTGTGGAGCACATAAATGTGCATAGCAGGAAGTAAGAACACAGATGGGTGCAATACAAGAAATGTATTTTATTTCCCTTTTGGGTGGAATGAGACATGAGAGGGGTGTTTTTACTGTAGGATCTGCATTAAATGATATCCTTTGCTCTTTGTTCTCAGCATTTTGGGGTTGGCAGAGCGAAAAATGACTGCAATTCATTTTCAAGCCTCTTTTGATGGATTGAGTGGCTATTCTTCTATTTCACTGAGCATCTGGAAACTTCAGTATTATGGAACAGCTGGACAGATAGACAAAATTCACATATCCCAACATATATTTTCTGCATTTAATTATTTCAATCATATGTTCTTTCTCTCAGAGTAATCTTATCTGCTAACAAGAAGTGGGAATTTTTGCCAGTTTACTATAGTCAAGTTATGTTGTGGGGCTGGGCCTCCCTTTGCCTCCCAGTGATTCTTGGCTTTGTTTTAAAATTTCTCTTTATCAGTTGGAGTAAACTACCTATACTAATTCTAGGAAAGTGTATATGAAGCATTTGATGCAGAGTGTTCTTAAGTAAGCTCGGCATTTAGATGTGGTAGAACCAAGGTGTCCCCCAACAATGGCCTGCTACTTCTGGTCTACTCACTCAACAGATCATGATATTGTTAAACATTCATTGTTTCAAGCCCTATTCTGGCTCTGGAAAAACGCAAAAATCTTGTGCAACAGTTGTTCTATTTTAAGTTGTTGTTTTTTCTCTGTATATGGCACACTTGTCCTTTCCAAGCCAAAAAATTACTAGGATTCTCAAACATTGTGAAATGCATTTTGAAAGAGGTAGCCAGGATTGTGTAAAGCATTCCAAATACAACAATACTGTAGGAATGATTTATATAATGGCAGTATAATAATGGGCATTTTATTTTCATATTCTTTCCCAAAGGATACTTAGCAAGTAACTTACCTTACCTTTCTTTCTATAACCCACAGTTAACATCTCCTTGGCTGAGCCTTTGAGTCTTCCTCAGTGACATAATAATAGATCCCTTCACAATAAACATGTCAGCTGATCTCATAACAGTAACATTGGAATATTGCCTTGGGTGCTGAACATCATGTTAGTAAGCTTGAAGGCTGGGAAATAACACAGGAAAGACAACAGAAGTAATATTTGGCATCAAAGAAATAGTTTCTTTATGGGGAGGTACTGAACAGAGCTAAATATATACATCTTGCTTCCTCAGTGTCTGAGCAGGGAAGAAACACTATAACAAGAAAGACTACAACAACTCCAAAGTGGCTGTAAAAGCACCAAAGAAGGAGATGAATCAGATGCATTATGCTGTCATATGTGGAATTATAAATTATAAGTGTATAAGAAGTTATAAATTAAAGCAGAACATAAATCAAATAAACTATGGTCTTTTTAAAATAATAAATTATGAATAACTTTTAAGTTTTCTTTCAGGGTTTTCCTAACATTAACATTACTTTGTTTGATTAAAATGTGAATGTGTGGTGAACGTGTGTTTTGTTTTTGTTTCTTCTATTGTTCTATTACTAAGAATAAATAATGAATCACTTTACTTCGTCCTTGGTTTCAGCTCTATCAAAGAGAAGTGTGCTAGCGGTTATACTGTCAGTTTAATGTCAGCACTCCAAGTAATGCACCCATGGAAAGCAGAACTCCGAGGCAGGTATATTTGTCAATGAACAATTTATTGGATACATCATATTGGTTAAACTGGTGAAAACCAACTCTGAAGGTTCCTGTGGGTTTCACCTAATTAAAAAGTTCTCCCTTCCCCGCAAGTCATCAGCCACATTGTCCAATGGTGGTGCTAGCAGGTTGCCTGGTTACTCCACTCCTCCTCTTATTAGCCACCTGTTGGAACCATGGTTTGCAAAAGAGTATTACAGTATATCAACCCAAAATGTAATTTAGTAAATATAGATTAAACAAACTGTCTTATGGTCATATGTGACCCTCGTCCAACTGTACATTGAGATATAAGGAATAAGAATTCTAAGTAAATATTGGCACTCTAACTTTTTTGCCTGAGCACCCACTAAATATTACAAAATTTAGTTCTTTCCATGCTTAATTGCTGGAGACAGTTCCCCTCCATATTTAAGTCTTTGTGGTGCAAGTGTCATTTGCACTTTATCTGCCTTTTTGAAATAAATTAATTAGGACCCAAACTTTCTAATTCATATTTGCAGTGTCTTAAAATAAATAATAAAAACAGTCAGAATCGAAGCAAATACCCTGATGGAAATCATTCAATGTTTATAAGATTTTTCATTCTCTTTTCTCCATCAGCCTGCTAGTAATTATACATGGTATAATTAAATTCACAGCCAAAGAGAAAAGAAAAGAAAAGTGAAAAGAACAGAACAGAACACCAACTCTTTTTCTTCTGCAGATAAGTTGTCCCACTTATATCTCCAGGTTCTACAGGCAATGAGTCATTTTTTTTGTTACTGCTGTTGTATTGTGTTATTAGAAGAGACCTTGTATAAATAGTTGTTAAATCTTTCCTTTATCTGCTACACTCCTTCTTCCCAGCTATGAGTGAGCATTGTCAGTTACTGTACTAATATTCTTCCTCCCACATAGCTGATTAGTGTCATTCAAGCCATGTGCGGAGGCTGGGTACAGAAACAATGAGAATTGCAGCATGGCAGGGGATGTTAATGTGGAATAGGCAAACTAAGAAATACTTTGTAGGTGGAAGAGAAACACAGCGCAGGCACAGGGAACATTTCCCACAAACCTTCTGAAGTTCATATTGTTGTTTGGAGGAGAAGTAATGGGCTTTATAAAGTACAGTGAAGAATAATGCCTGAACACTTGGGATTATGAAATTGAATATGGATGACTTGCTAGATGGCTGTAAAGTAGATTGTGTGGTTTGATAAGAAACTAAGAAATAAATCAAGCTCGTCTGTTCCACATATGACAAAACTATTCAACATCTAAATAATAGAATAAAACAAAAGAACTGTATCAGTGGTGGGATTCAAAAATTTTTACTACCAGTTCTGTGGACGTGACATGGTGGGCTTGGTGTGGCTTGGTGGGTGTGGCTTGGTGGGCGGGGCAGGGGAAGGATACTGTAAAATCCCCATTCCCTCCCCATACCTGGAGGAAGGTTACTGCAATATCCCATTCCCTCCTCACCCCACTAACCTGCTTTCCAGCTCTGTTCTTCTGTGCAAGGCAACAAAAGAAGACCCAGCTGAACAGCTGGGAGTTGGGAGGAAGAGAATAGATGGGGGCGGTGCCAGTCAGAGGTGGTATTTACTGGTTCTCTGAACTACTCAAAATTTCTGCTACCAGTTCTCCAGAACTGGTCAGAACCTGCTGAATACCACCTCTGAACTATTTCCATATATACCCACATATACAAATGTATTTCAGAAGGGAGAGGACCATGGACCTGGGTACGTACTGGTTGATTCACAGGGTGAGTTAAATGGTACCTTCTCCAAGGAAATTAGCCATAACAAACACCCATAAATGAAAGGTTAATGCTTCACATCATCACAATTTTATGGTATAGCAGGGATGAAAAAGTTGTTGGATTGTGACTTCTATCATCCTCAGAAAGCAGGACAAATTATGGGAATTGCAGATGTAGAAGTAGCTTAGATGTCCAAAGTGCAGGGACATGAAGTGATGTTTATTGATGTGTTATAAACAGTGTTATTTCATGTCCTATACATGCTTATTCCTGTAATTTGTTTTTTAAAATCCATTTATATGATATTCCATCAATTACTGTGCCTTTCCAACTCAGCAATAGCCAGAGTGCTTTTTTAAATTTATATTCTGGTAAGGTAAAGGTAAAGGTTCCCCCCGCACATACGTGCTAGTTATTTCCGGCTCTAGGGGGCAGTGCTCATCTCCGTTACAAAGCCAAAGAACCAGCGCTGTCCAAAGAGGTCTCCATGGTCATGTGGCCGGCATGACTAAACCCCAAAGGGCACAGAACACTGTTACCTTCCTATTTTTCTACTTGCATTTTTACATGCTTTCGAACTGCTAGGTTGGCAGAAGCTGGGACAAGTCACAGAAGTTCACTCCATTACGTGGCACTAGGGATTCAAACCGCCGAACCGCCAACCTTTCTGATCAACAAGCTCAGCATCTTAGCCACCCAGCTACTACATCTCGTATATTCTTAGTACTAAAGGATAAATAGGTAAACAACTTCTAAGATGTCTTGGTTGTTGATATCTTTGCTATACTGAAGTTCATTGTATGCCTTCCATCTTTCATCTGGTTTAAATCAGTTACGATCTGTCCACTGACATCCTTTAGCATGCCAGTTCAAGGCTGGTCCTTCCTCCTCAGTTTGGAGATCACTTGGAAGGCTTTCCTTGAAAAGTATTTTGCAGACTTGTGGCTTTTTAAAGATACAAAATCATGGTTTGGGCTGTGATGGCTTTTCTTTGTCTCCCAGTACTGTAAACCTACCAGAGACCCTTGTCATGAGGAGCAGCTGTCTGAAATACTTGTCTGGAGAGGAACTGCAAGGAGTTAGTCCATTCACCAGCTGTCCCTTCTGCCAAAGTTGTCAGCTCTACTCTCAGTAGAAGCATTTTCAGTTTGCTTTTTCTTCCCTGGAAGTCCCCACCACCACATTGGATCTTTTCATAGAAAACTTTAATGAGCATGAGAAGGTAGGCAAGAAATTGACAGCTGCTGAATCATTTCTACAGCAACCCAGTGCAATTTTTGTTCCAGAGATAGGGACATATATTTGTCTTGACCATGGGGGTGGGTTGTTTTAATTGCATTGTTCATTATTGTAATTTTAATTGTTTGTAATGTCTCTTGTAATTTAGACTTGTCTTTATTTAATATCTTTTTATTGTATATATGTTCTTTTTTTATATGTTTGCCACCCTGAGTCCTTCGGGAGAAGGGCAGCATACAAGTCTAATAAAATAATAATAATAATAATAATTGTACACAGCTAAAAAAAAGCAAGTTGGAAAGGCCATTGTCTTTTTGATTGACAATAATGATGTGTCACCAATGTCTGCATACTAGTAGTTATATAACGTAAGTTTTCTAACTAAAGCCTTACATGTACAGTATATTTTTAAAAATATATTCTATTCTGAATATATTGCTCAATTAAAGGCAAAATGTATTACCATTCATCAAAAATCAACATATTTTATCCATTTTAAAGCATTTTTATTTTTAGTCATTTATTTTACACTAAGCACCAGGAAGTCATCCTACAAGTAAGTTTAGAAAACATACTGTAGCCCAGTGGTGTCAAACTCAAGGCCTGCAGGCCAGATCTAGCCCACAGGGTGCTTAGATCTGGCCCACAGGGCCACCCTGGAAACAGTGAAGGACCAGCCTGTGATGCCTCTGCTAGTGAAAACTGAGCTCTGTTTTCACTGGCAGAGGGTTTCAGGAGACTATGGCAACGAAAATGGAGTTCGGGAACCTGTTTTTGCTGGCAAAGCACTCAGGCCACCACAGGTCCCCCCAACACGAGTGATGTCAAGTCACCACACCCACCATGGCCATGCCCACTCTGGCTCCCCAAGGTCAAACACAACCCTGATGCGGCCCTCAATGAAATTGAGTTTGATATCCTGCTGAAGTCCAACAGAGCTGAAAATTATGGAAGGCAGAGCTGAGAAAGTAGAAGCTTAGGGTTGTAGCTTAATGGTCAAGTATCTGCTTTGCACATAGAAAATGCCAAATTCAGTCCTCAGCCTCTCTAGGCAGTGGCCAAAACCAAAATCTGTTTGAAACCTGGGAAGCTACTGTCAATCACTATAGCCTTTCTGGGATCTGAAGGACCAACTTAGCCTTTTCATGATAAGGGTGCATTCTGTCTCCAAAACATAGGTGAGGATTGAATAATCATCATTTAATAATTTCACCCTTTTGTCAAATTAGAAATAATAGTTTGGTAGCAACTTTTGGAGAAGGTCTGAAGGCAAGGCTAGGCAAAAACCTAAGAATTCATCTACTCAATTGCACTCCCTGCAGATTTGGTGGTGAATTTCAGAAGGCCAAGTGTATCCAGTTCTAGCGTAACCTGAGAACCATGAATCAAAACCTGTAACAAAAGGCATATACAGCTAATCCTTGAATTATGACCACAATTGAACCCAAAATTTCTATTGTTCAGTGAGACATTAGTTAAGTGAGTTTTGCCCCATCTTGCGGCCTTCTGAAATGCAATAGCACTGAGACTTATAGTCCTCTTCACAGTGCTTTATAGCCCCCTGTGAGCGGTTTACATAGTCAGCACATTGCCCCCAACAATCTGGGTCCTCATTTTACCAACCTCAGAAAGATGGAAGGCTGAGTCAACCTTGAGCCTGTGAGGATCAAACTGCCGAACTGCTGGCAATCGGCAGTCAACAGAAGTAGCTTGCAGTACTGCATCCTAACCAGTGTGCCACCACAGTTTTTAAGTAAATAGCTGCAGTTGATAAGTTAGTAACCCAGTTGTTAAATGAATTCACTTCCCCATTGACTTTGCATGTCAAAAGATTGTAAAAGATGATCACATGACCTTGGGACGCTGCAACGGTCATAAGTACGAACCAGTTGCCAAACATCTGAATTTTGGTCCCATTATCATGGGGATGCAACAAAAGTTGTAACTGTGAAAAATGGTCGTAAGTCCTTTTTTTCAGTGCCATTGTAACTTTGAACAGTCACCAAAAGAAATGTTGTAAGTCTAGGGCTACCTGTACTTACATTTGAAAAAAAAACACTCTAAAGCCCCATTATTTCTGGCATTGCTAAGTATCTGGGAATTAGACAGTTCAGAGCTTGTGTTTGCCTATTACTTCTCATTGGATCTATAAACAATGTGTAGTCAACTAGCCAAGAAAAAACAGCATCTCTGCTCTTTAGTGTTTAACTAATAAAATTATTGTCCTTTCATAAGTTCTGCCAAAATGCACAATTATCTAAGTCATTGTCATAATGCTATCCAGAGTTGTTTATAATACTCTAAACTGTTATTGTCTTACAAGGCTGCTATCTCTGTTTTCTTGCTTCTTGGTGAGCTTGGAATAACATTGCAAATGAATCACACAGAATTACAGCTTATGTTCAATGCTTGGTAATAATCTCGGTTATTTAGGGCAGGACACCTGAAGGTTTGGATAATAATGATGATGTTATCCATTCAGTTGGGTCCAAGTCTTGGCAATTCTATGGTCCAGGTCTCTCCACATCTTCTGATCGTGCACTATTTCTTTGAGTTTTTCTATAGTTTGGCTGTCAGCTTTGATGGTGTCCAGCCACCATGTTCTTTTCCTTCCTTTTACTGCTGACTCTTCCAAACGTAATTGCTTTTTCCAGTGAATTCCTCTGCATAATATGGCCAAAGGAAGTGAGATGCAGTTTCTTGATTTTACTTTCTAGTGACATGTCTGGGGCTATGCGCTTGCTTGTTAGTCACTTTTGCTGTGCAAGGAATACTCAGGAGCCTCAAATACCACAGCCCAAACAAGTTGATTTTTCCTGTTTTGCTTTAAGGTCCAATTTTCACAACCATAGACAGCTGCGAGAAACAAATAGACTGAACTAGCCTACATTTGGTTGCTAGGCTGATGTCTTTCCTTTTCCATATTTGGCTCATGTGACCCAGTGCAATCAGACTTTTTAGTAGGCCATTAATTAAGTGGTTCATCAGCCAATTGATTGACCTTAGACAACACATAGGTAGATTTATCCTGGTGTCAAGTCTTTTTTTTCAAGGCCAGATTTAAAATGTATTTTTTTCATGGGATACATTTATGATACCATTGTTCTTTGCTGACATTTCATATTATATTGCCTTGCTTTCCTGGAAAGACAATGGAAAAAAGAGCATTTCTTTGGAAAAAGAAAACAAAAACCACTGAGACATATCCATGAAGTCACCAGCCTCACGCTTTAAACAAAAAATAACTTTACCTTTTCATAAAATGTTTTATAAAGATCCACAGTCTATTATTTTCATCATCCTTTGCTAGCCACTCATGGATCATTTTTTGAAAAATAATCACTTTACATAATTCAAAGCAATACAATACAGAAGAGCCTGAGGTTCTGTTTGATTCCGATAGATTCACTACATGTATAATTAATGACTTTGAAAACTGATGGAAAAAGAAAGATTTGGCTAAAATTGTTAAATTGTTAAAAGTACAATAATATTTATTAATTTTCTTCTTTCTCACCATACTTCAAGTTGAGGATGAACAATATATAAAGAACAGTAAAGTTGGAAGGCCGCAGAGTCCATTTCCCTGCTCAGTGCAAGAATCCAAATGAAACCTCTATTGAGCAGATAAAATGAATTCCACCACTCCAAGTAATTGGTTATAGTATCGAATAGCTTTTATTGTTAGGAAGTTTTTTCAATCATTCAGTCTAAATCTGTCATTCTTTTGTTGGAAGAAATATCCTTCTGGGTTCAGTTCCAAGTGGGGAAAAAGACACTGGAAACATGGAGGCTGTTTGGAAGGTTTAATGGTGGACAGGACCACATGGCCTGGAGCTCCAGAGTGAAAAGGAAGGATGATCACATGCTTCAAGCTGAAGGAAGAGATCAAGAAAAATGGCTGAGGTGCTGAGAGTGCCTGGGTTTTATAATCTTTGTTAGGATTTGAATTGAAGCTTGCATTCTGATTGGTTGTCAGACTCCCATGGGGCCATGCAGGGGCAACTCTGTAGGCTGTCCTGAGTTCCAGGCTTGGTTGAGCCTTGCTGGATGATGATGCACTGAAAGGGCTTTTGAGCAATTGCTATAGTTTTACTTGGAGATCTTTGTTATGTAAAGTATTCTAGCCCAGGCCTTAATGGCCCACCCATTAACAAAGGTGGGGGTGAGCTTCTGCTTCTGAGGTGAGTTTCTGCTTCTGAGTTTCTACTCTTTTTAATATTTTTCCTTTTTAATATTTCCCAGGATATTTCATTTTTCTAGGAGAGGTGTGGGTGCTACACTTTAATCTGGTTTCATTATTTTTTTGCCCCTCATTCCAGTACAGTGCATGACCTCCTGCGTGCCACCTTTTATTTGTTTGAAGTGCTAATAGAAATAATCTCTGCAATGATTCATGCACAGTCCAGTAGCTAGGATTGCTGAGGGATTAATTAATTGTAGGCTTGTCCATTCTGAACAAAAGAGATGTGGAGGAAAATTTTGTCCAGACCAGTTCTCAAAATAATTGTGCTGATCAGAAATTTATTTTAACAATTATCCTGAGCAAACTGGTTGCACAAATGCTAAGTTAGTACAGCCTTCCCTAATTTAATATTCTTGTGTTATGCAATGATACCTACCTATAATTTTGGGACTTCTAGTTCCAATACAACTGAACAGCACAAAAATTATGTATAAATTGAATTCAAACTAGACATGAATAGGAATTCTGTTTAGTCCATTTTTAAAAGAGGTTATTCCAATTCATACATTTCTTTATTAATGGGATGAGAAAAATCTAAAATGGGGGGAGATATCAAATAAGACAGAAAGAAAAACTCACAGATTAATTAATTATTAATTAGAATCATGAATTTCATTAATGACTATCAATTTCAACACACTGAGTTTGGGATATTGTAAGTGATGCATGCTAGCTAGTTGCTTCAACATATTATGGAAGGAATATCCTTTATTTTATAACAGATGTAAACAATCTGCTGCAGTCCGGGAGTTTTAGACAATCCTTCTACAATCAAAAGCACACATGCCAAGGCTGGGTAGAGTTGAAATTCACCTGATTACCAACAGTTACAGGTTGCGCTATTTCACACATTACTTCACAAAACTGACTCAAGGTATAAGTTTTATTGCCTTGTGGCAAATAAATATTACAACATTAAGATATCCCGATTCCCTTTAAATTTCAAACTTAATCTTTAAAATGAAACTGACCATCTTTGGATAGGAAGCACAAGAGTACCCCCTGCTGGATAATTATTTTTGGACATACTGTAAATTATTTGCAGTTAACAGAAGGAAGAATCTTTCATTTGAAACATATAATTTTCCATAACTGAGACCCAAACCTTGGTAAAAACATAATCACTTTATTAACCTATACCAACTTTATTCCTGATCAAACTCGGGAGAAATGGGATGACTTGGATAATTAGAACAGATGCCATCAAAACCATTTGGCTGACTATCTGCTTGATCCCTCAATAATTTTCCTTTCTTTTTTTTAAGTGTAATGTAAGTGCTAGATGTAATGTAATTGAAACATTGTCTATGCAGTTCCTTTACAACAGGGGGATCCAGTCTTAGCAACTTTAAGTCTGTGCTAATTTAACCCAGCTGTATCTTTCTTCCTTGCCCAGAGAGTTTCCCCAGACAAATCAATGAACAGAGGGCTTCCTGGTGCTGTTTCTTTTTCCAAATTGATCAACAGAATGAAACAAAGTGCCTGATGGAAACACCTAAGGCTTGATTTAACCTTGTCCACAACTGCACATTGGTGTCAATGCATATATACCCTGCAAAGGATTGATGAGTACGTGTAGGTTGCAGATGGTTGCAGATGGGCTGACATACACACCTCCCAAATCTCAACTACATTTTGTGTGGAGATGCGTGCCCTGCACACTGATGGTTGATCCAACTTGTTTCCTGCCATCTTCTATGTTTCCTCTGATTTGCTTTTTGAGCGCTCCCTAGCCAAAACATTAACATTTGCAGAAGTATAAATGCAACAGCTATGCAACCATCTCTGAACAACAGACTCGTGCATTACCTGACAGGCAATGACACAGAAGCCCAACTCCTCCTTAAGAACAATGCACTATGTGAATTAGCCCAGTAACTGCCAGTTTCCAAGTCTGGTCTGGTCTGGTCTGTTTTGTTGAAAGAAATATCCTTCTGGGTTCAGTTCCAAGTGGGGAAAAAGACACTGGAAACATGGAGGCTGCCTGGAAAGTTTAATGGTGAACAGGACCACATGGTCTGGAGCTCCAGAGAAAGATGATCACATGCTTGAAGGAGATCAAGAAAAAAAAAGGCTGAGGTGCTGAGAGTATCTGGGTTTTATAACCTTTGTTGGGATTTGAATTGAAGCTTGTTTCTAATTGGTTGTCAGACTCCCATGAGGGGCAACTCTGTAGGCTGTCCTGAGTTCCAAGCTTGGTTGACCCCGCTGGATGATCTATGCCCTTAAAAGGGCTTTTGGCAATTGCTATAGCTTTACCTGGAGACCTTTCTTATGTAAAGTATTCTGGCTCAGGCCTTAATGGCCCACCCATTAACAAAGGTGGGGGTGAGATTCTGCTTCTGGGGTTCTACTCTTTTTAGAAGAAATATTCTGCCTTTTAAATATCTACCAGAATACTTCATTTTTCTAGGAGAGTTGGGTGCCAACTTCCTACAGTTTATAAACAGGGCTATTTCTCACTGCATTCTGATGTTTAAGGAAATATAAGGGGCAGTTTACCTGCAGGGGCCAGGCAGGAAATAACTTAGGAGAGGAGATTATCTTAATATATCTTAAGCCAAGGTGTTTAAGTGTTTAAAAATGAACCAATGATAGAACTGATTCTAGATAATGTCCAGTAACCATTGGAGTGGTTCGCAGTTAGTGCATCAGGTCCTCATCAGCTGCTAGGGAGCTATAATTTGTATTCACTGTAAATCCTGGACTATATTTCCAAGTAGCTCCACATAGAACAAATTACTGTACAGTAATCAAGCCTAGTATTTTATGGTAGGCTATAAAATACAGTTGTCTAGCAGTTAATTCATGCAAGCTCAGCCTGGAGTAATTACCTGGGGTGGGTATATGTATATATTTGAGGAGAAACTCTTGGAAATAGATTGTGAATAAAACTTTATTAGAAGGAAGGAAGCTAATTAAAAATAAGTGAGCTCCTGACTGCTATCTATTCTTTACAGCAGAGAATTTTTCAGGTAAGCAAAGAAACAAACACCTTTCCTATTTGGAATCTCTGGAGACTAATTATTTTTCCCAGTTAGGTTAACCAGAGATTTTTCACCTTTTGGGGGTATTAAGGGCACGATTTCTTGAAGGGTGGGAACGTAGGAGTGATGCTCCCATATTTTGACATGGTGGGGAGCAGCAAGGATGATATATGGTTCCTATGTATTCCCATCACGAAGCAGCTCGCCCACACAAAGAGACTTTTGCCGTGAAATGTTGCTGTCATCATTCTGCAAAGGGCTGACTGGAAATTGGAAAAAAGAGTCTGTCTGTCACTAAGCTCTAACTTGCTTTAACTACAGCCAGAATCAAACAAGGCAGGCAAAAATATTCATGGTTTATTTGGCACGATTCTCCTTCATTCCCCTCCTGTTCTGGCTGTTCCTCCTTTTGGTTTCTACACAATGGTGAGAATTTTAGACGGGGCCCCAAAGAATCATCAGTAATCCACACAAACGTATTTCCAAACTATGCTTGTGCACACTTGCAATCTGTAAAGCACACAAGCCCTGGTTTCAGCTGTAGCTTACTATTTAAAAACCAGTCATGATTTTGTAATTCACCCCTATTTTCATGCCAACTCCCACAAATCATGCCACTGCTGAGTGCAGGGTATGAACCTAGACAACAAATAGCCCAGTTATGTATTAACATCAGAATTACATAGGCTTGATTAATTGATTAACTATTGTTGTTTGTATTAGGATGAACGATGCCCAGATGCCACACTCTTCATGCATTGATATGGATGTATATACAAAATAAAATAAAAAACTTGGGGGGGGGGGTAAAAATAATTAGCCCAGTTATTTATTGGCCACCCATATTATCACAAGGTAATTTGGGTGATTATTAACATTCATTTTAAGCCTTCCAGAAGACCATCAAGACTGGCTTCTTGCCCAGCAATGAGGTAAAATGAGGGTGTTTGGTTGTGAGGCCATGCCAAGAAGATAACTGATGAGCTGGTTTTTTTAAATTTATGGTTTATATTTTCATAATTCTGTGATTTTATTGTTGTTTTGGGCTACCCAGAATTGTGCTTTGACATGGGTAGACATACAAATAACCAAATAATTTAAAGCCACAACTGAATTCCCTTATGGCAGAAGGAAGGTTTGACGCAAAGGTTTATAACCTGAAGCTGTGTTTATATTCTGAAGCTGTGTTTCAAAGCTTGTGCTTAGATTTTTTTCCTTCTGGGTTTCTGGATCCTTAATATCCAATAAGCATAGGATTCTGTGAGGTTGTGTTCTTCTAAATAAGAAACAAGTAGTGGAAAATGATTCAACCAGTTTGGATTACCTGACTGCACAGACACTGTTAAGGCGGCATTTATTTCGTCTTTATAGCTGATAATGTACAAGATTTATTTTCTTCCTCTCTGTGAAGTAGGCAGAGGGTATAGGTCAAGCAAGGTCAAGATGGTGGCCACACAAGAGTGTTATTAAAGCTTGGCCTGTTGTTTATGTGCAGCATACATTTAAAAAGGTAGTTTCAATTGCACCATCGTAGCTGCCATCTTGACCTCTTTTCATCACGTCTTGTGAGATGGAACTCACATGAGTATTATAATCTTAATTCCTTATGCCTAAGGAAAAGCACTGATAAAAAGTTGTTTCTAGTTTAGCTTGGAAGGTATTATTGCAGGAGAAATGTTTGACTTCTCCCACTGTAGTTCCCCTGCAATTTCTTTTAACTTATTTCTTTTCTTAAACTTTCCCTCTCCTTCCACCGGATGGCAGTAAAAACATACCTGTCTTGCAAGCTTTCTGCATCTCTATGTGATGCCGTCAATCATCTTCCTGCTTTGAGTCAGTCTGCCTTCCTGCTATGTTAGTAAGTCTACCCTTTTTGATAACAGCTTCTAAGCACAACTATGCAAAGCCTCCACAGTACAAAGAGGACAAAAATAGAGAGATCAGATATATTTCACATCAATCATTTATAATGTTTGCAGTTTATTTTTTTAATTGTTGATTTTATAACAATTAATTGTTAAATTATCTCTCACTATAGTAGTTAACCGGACTATAAATATATATCATTCAAATAACATGCAGACAAAGATCTCGAGTTTTTTTAATCTTTTGAACAGCATCAAAAAATTAGAATACATAGAGGTGGGATGGCCCAGAAGAAATACTTAAGGGTGAGGAGAGGTACACATTTTAGTGAAGCAGCCCCCAACTTTTTGGGCACCAAGGACCAGTTCCGTGGAGAGAGGTTTTTCCATGGACCAGAGAGGACGTGGTTTCATGTGCTACCTACATCCTGTGGATGAGTCTTTGCTTGTTTGTGCTGCCTGGTTTCTGGCAGGGGTTTGGGGACCCCTGTTTTAGTCAAGGTCAAAGCATTCTGACATTCCCAATCCCATATAGTTCTGGACCACTCCTCTATCCAGATGCGTACATGAGTTTTAATCAAACAATATCTGGAGTTCCAAGGCTGGGGAAGGCTGCTTTAAATGTCCTTACATCACTTATCCAAACAACACTTGTAGATAGGAATTCCTTTGAACCATATAACTTCCATAATAGTTCTTCTTTAGGGACTAGTGATGCTTCTAAGGAGAAAGAGTGATCCTTCTAAGGAGGACCCAAGATTGTTGGGGGCAATAAGCTAACTTTGTAAAAATGCCGCTTAGTAATAAGCAGGCATATACAATGGAATGAAGGCTATTGCTGAACGATTGGTAAGCCCTGAGTCTCCGAGAAGCGCATATAAATATGAATAAAAAATAAAAAAAATAAAAAGAAATGATTCATTTATCCAAATTCCATTACACTTCTTCTGAGTTTTAGAGCAAGGTATGTTCAAATATGTTCTCTACACACCTCCAACAGTTCAATATGCATGTTTCTTCTTCTTATTCCATTATATTGTGTCTTTATTTCACTGCTAGACAAAGATCATGCTCTTTTCTTAACATTTGCCCAAAGCAATCCTATTGGAGAGGCCATGAAAGAAGAAATGGCCAAGATCATCCAATGAACTTTGTGGCTGAGTGATGATTGACACTTGGGTCTTCTTGATCAAAGGACATCTGCAGCTAACATGGGTTTATTCTTTGGCCAAGTTCATGATGACTGGTCAAATCTATCTATCTCTAATGCAGCTGGACTGTGAGAAAAAACAGAGCTACTCTCACATATCAGCCTTCGTTAAGATAATCCAAGAGCTCACATGAGCTAAGAAGATGGGGTTGCTGTCATGTAGGCAATGTTTCTTCACAGACAGGGTTCTAATAATTTTCCACTTCTATGAGAGTGATCTTTTAGCCTAATCTGCACTCTTGATGATGTCCTAGCTTAGTACAACTCAGAGGCAATGGCAAATAGATGCTACAGGGTAAAGCTGAAAGTTATTTAATGCAATGTTAAGTAAAGGAAAACCATGAACTTGAGAATTTATGAAGTCTTAATCTCAAATTTTAATAATTGTATTTAAGAAACTTTCAACATTCTGATTTGGCAACTCTATCCAAAGCTTTTAAACAGATGCCAAATGGAGCTTCATGTTCATTATATCCAGCATCATGTATATAGGATGCTGGATATAATCAATAAGGATTTCCTGTTGTCACCAAGTTCTGCCTATGAACATTAAGATAGAATCACAAACTCTAAAATTTGTGATCTGCAATAACACAGTCCAGGGGTAAATTTGTCATTATGAAGGCTGCTTATTAGTCACCGCTAGAGAAACTGTAATGAGATCCAAAGAAGGTGTAGATTTGAATAAAGTCCGGGGACTAAAAAGCACATTTTCAAAACACTAGGTAGTGTTTGACTTACAGCAGTTCGTTTAGTGATCATTCAAAGTTACAACAGCACTGAATAAAGAGACTTTTTTTAAAATTACATTTATATGCCGCCCTTCTCCGAAGACTCAGGGCGGCTTACAATTTTGGGGATACAACCCAGTGTGACAATAGCCTTCATTCCATTGTATATGCCTGCTTATTACTAAGCGGCATTTTTACAAAGTCAGCTTATTGCCCCCAACAATCTTGGGTCCTCAATTTACCTACCCCAAGAGGATGGAAGGCTGAGTCAATTTTGCAAACCTTACAAATATTGTTCACAGATACATTTGCAGCATCTCCATGGTCACATGATTAAAATTCAGACTCTTGGCAACTGTCTCATATTTATGATGGTTGCAGTGCCCCAAGGTCATGTGAGCATCGTTTGCGATCTTCTGACAAAGTCAATGGGAAAACCAAATTCACTTAAAAACCAGGTTACTAATTTAACAACTTCAATGATTTACTGTGGCAAGAAATGTTGTAAATTGGGGCAAAACCAATGGTGGGATTCAAAATATTTTTACTATCAGTTCTGTGGGCGTGGTTTGGTGGGTGTGGCTTGGTGGGCATGGCAGGGGAAGCTTACTGCAAAATCTCCATTCCCTCCCCACCCCACTAACCTGCTTTCCAGCTCCGTTCTCCTGTTCAGGGCAACAAAAGAAGACCCAGCTGATTAGCTGGGACTCGGGAGGCAGAGAATAGATGAGGGCGGGGCCAGTCAGAGGTGGTATTTGCCGGTTCTCTGAACTACTCAAAATTTCCGCTACCGGTTCTCCAGAACTGGTCAGAACCTGCTGAATACCACCTCTGGGCAAAACTCACTTAACAAATGTCTCACTTTACAACAGAAATTTTGGGCTCAGTTGTAGTCGTAGGTTGAGGACTACCTATATTGTGAAAGAGTAAACTCACCACCCAAAATTAATAGGTATTTCTTTTTCCTCTTGGGATCCAGTCCACCCAAGGGGCTGCCTGGGAAGGAAGGCTAAAACAGCTCCACTCTCTCCTTAATTAAAATTAATCAGCCTGGCCATTACTTAGAATTCTGGGATAATAAATCCTAGCACCTGGGGAGCAGCAAATTTGGAAAAAGTTAGAGTAGTCCATGGTCTTCTGATCATCCTTCATACATAGCACTAACCACTATGGAGTATAAATTTAGAATGGTGGTCACTTGACAATGTTATCCAGAGATTTAAGAGCACTGACAAGTACATGCTTTTTCTTCATTAAAGGGCCCAGCCACAATATAAAAATATTGATCTTTATGTTTGCATTCATTGTCAACTCCATTCACAGTCCACATATGAGTATATCCCTCATTGACGCACTCCACCTTTTTTGCAACTCTGAGAAAACATCGGAATTATCTAATTCCCTCATTACTTTCATTCCCACAAACTGGTCATAAATTGGATGATTCAGTTCAGAACAAACAGTGAACAAAGCTGTAGAAGGGAAGTGGTTATTTTGCAGCACCTAAACAACATCAAGGGCAGAGAATAGTCATCAAATTAAGTGCCAATACTTAGGAAACTGTGAGCCTCTGTTCTTGATGAATTCTATTAGAGGCTTTCAGGCTTTGAGATTTGCGCAAGACTTCAAATCCACATACCTTGTGAAACCAAGCTCTTTAGCCTGTCAGACTTCATCAAGTGATCACATTATAAAACACAACTAAAGTGGAGACAGAACTTTTATTGTGTGGCACTTGCCTTTTGAAATAGCATCCCCCTGAGATTTGGATGGGCCCAAACCCATTAGACTTCCAAAAGGCCTAGAACCAGACTCTTCCCCATTGTCCCAGAGTATCGGACTTGAAATATTTGGAGAATATGGATATGATTATGGTTTGACCTCAATGGTTTTCTGGGGTTTTTTACTTTTATTTTGTTCCTGATTTTAAACGTGTGTCAGGGTCTCAGAATTGCAGTCTAGGCAGCTACATAAATCATCTAAGTAAGTAAAATTTTCATAATCTCATATTATGGCTGAATACCAATCAATTATTTAAGATGACTGTGGTATTTTAAACTGATGAACTACCAATATGCATGATGATGATATTTTTTTTAATTCATATTTGTATGCCGCTCTTCTCCGGAGACTCAGGGCGGCTTACAATTTTTGGAGCGCAACCCCATCAGCCAGCAATAGCCTTCATTCCATTGTATATGCCTGCTTATTACTAAGCGGCATTTTTACAAAGTCAGCTTATTGCCCCCAACAATCTTGGGTCCTCAATTTACCTACCCCGAGAGGATGGAAGGCTGAGTCAACCTTGAGCCTGGTGGGATTCGAGCCTGCAGTAATTGTAGGCAGCTGGAACTTAAGTGCAGTCATTTAACAGCCTGCACCACCAAGGTTGATGATGATGATGAAGAATATCCATCAATTCAGTGTCAACTTTAAATGACCAAATCAATAGATTTTCTTCAGAATGATTGTCCTCAATATAATCTTTTAGATCTTCCAACTCTGCACCCACCATTGTGGTAAGCCTATCCACCTCACTGCTGTTGTTTTTTGAACTCATCTTTTCTTTCCCAGCATCAGAGAATTCTCAAGACAGTTGGATCTTCTTATAACGTAGTGAACATGTGAAATTTCCCCTCAATCATCATGAGACAGCAGACAACAACATTATAAATAACCCAATTCTGATGTTTTTAAAATATATTGGAAGTATAATTCCCAGAATTCCCAATAGAAAAAGCCAACAGCCATGCTGATTAGAAATTCGGGAAGCTGTAGTTCCAGCATACGGTATCTGAGGGGAAAGCAGGTTGTTAATTCTTCACCAAGAAACAGTCAATTCTCCACTGGCTCTTGAAAGCTGGGCATGGAGAGCTGTCAAGGTGGCAACTGCAACCTTGCAATTGAAACCACCATCTTGACTTTTATTATTCCCCTCAGGACTCCTTGCTCCCTCAGGAACTTCCTTCACCTATGCTTTTTTATTTCAGTTTTGATGCAGTGGACACAGCATCTCATTCCTCAATGGACTCAACCTGCTAGGCAAGTTTTTTTTTTTTTTATTTCCTGACAAGACTCCTGCAATAAATCTCCATTTCTATTGCATGCCAGAAAAGTTTCATCTGCTGCATTTACTTGTCACACAGAAAAGTCTGGCATTCCTACAATGGAACTGATCACTAATCTTTCATTTCGAACTCCTGCTTTACAAATGGTTACTGCCAAAAGAGCCGCAGATTATTACATTTTTACTCAACAATTTTGTATTCTACAGAGCGGGGAAGTGGTTCTGGAATGGGACATTTATTTAATCCTAACCCTTCTCAAGCTCAGATTCCAAGGGATGTTACAACTCCCGCACTCCTTGGCAGCCAGCAAGGAGAAGACCATTAAATCTCTCCAGCCCAATGGAGGTAATACATTTATGAATGAATTTCATATCTCATTTTTTAATCAAAAGATTAAGTAGTAATTGGGTGTGAGTGGGAGATTTGGAATTGAACAGTAGTACGTGGGCAGGATTTTAACTCTTCTTTCTTCTCCTGGAAAATTTAATACTCTAACTGTCCGTGTTTTATATAATTATATAAAAGTTGCAGCTATTTATTTATAGAACTGCTTGGATCACATTTTGCCAATTGTCCATGGACCATTCTAGTGCTAACAAGCACTATCAAAATGACATAAGCCAGTCATATATTCAAGACCTCTGAATATTTGAGTATTTGTATCATAGCTAGACAAACAGCAGTTTCAGGTCTACATGAAGCCTCCCAATTTAGAAATAGGAAAACTCCCAAAACTACCTTCAAGCAATCATAGCAAAATTTAAAAACAAAGAAAATGTTAAGGCTCTCCTCAAGCTCAAAAGGGGAAACATTGAAACTTCTATCCCCATAGACAGGTGTGATCCAGCCAAACTCCCTTTCTGGTGTTCATCTATCCCAGAGGTCTCCAAACTTGGCAACTTTAAGACTTGAAGACTTCAACTCCCAGAATTCTCCAGCCAGCTGACTGGAGAATTCTGGGAGTTGAAGTCCACAAATCTTAAAGTTGCCAAGTTTGGGGACCCCTGATCTATCCAAATACTGTCTGATGGCCTGAAAAAAATTAGCCTAAAATAACATAATGTTTATTCAGCCTTCAGCTTGGTAATAGGAGTGGCAGAGAATTGACTAACTATCTGCCAAGCTCCATATTATACAAGAAGAAATCCAGAAGCAAACCCCTTTTAATAATATAGTCTTAACAACCTTTTATACACAGCTACCATTCAGCTGAGACTGACAAGAACAACTGCTACCGATGCAGAATTTAGCTCACTCAGAAGTCTGGTCCTGCTTCCATGGCAGCAGCTGTCCTTTTGTGCAGAGAACAGTATTATATTGGGTAGACAGTGGTGAGCATTTATGTAACACACTGTTTCTTTAGCAACTCAAGAAACAGATACAACCTAGGATGGAGGTAAAACTCTTATCATTTCTCAGCAGTCAAGAAAACTGGAATAATCAATTATACTTTGAACAAATGTAAACCAACAAACATAAAACATAACCTTCTGATTCAAGCTCTTCCCTTGGCTTTAATATTGGGTCATCAGAGTTGAAAGATAAAATTTCACCATACATCAACTAGTCTGGCTTTGCCACCATTTCTTTTCTTTAAAAAAATAGGCAGGAAGAGGCAATTTTGTAGAGAGCCTTGTTTTATCTTTATTCCAAACTCTTAGTATGGCATGTCTAACAAAATACTTTAAACAAATGTAAAGCCATAGTGATCAGTGGTATTCAGCAGGTTCTGACCAGTTCTGGAGAACCGGTAGCGGAAATTTTGAGTAGTTCGGAGAACCAGCAAATACCACCTCTGACTGGCCCTGCCCCGTCTATTCTCTGCCTCCCGAGTCCCAGCTGATCAGATGGGTCTTCTTTTGTTGCCCTGCACAGGAGAACGGAGCTGGAGAGCAGGTTAGTAGGGTGGGGAGGGAATGGAGATTTTGCAGTATCCCTCCCCTGCCACGCCTGCCATGCCACACCCACCAAGCCATGCCATGGCCACCAAGCCATGCCCACAGAATTGGGAGTAAAAAATTTTGAATCCCACCACTGGTGGTGATCAAAGGTAAACTATAAAATATCACCAATATAAACTGTTCCAGAATGAAAGAATTTAGAGAGATTGAAATACTCCCTTCCCAGCAGGCAAGTAACTTGCATATATGAGTTGCCCTGGTTAGTATTGCTGAGTGTGGGATCGAGTAAAGAATTGTGAGATTGGCTGGAAAACTGTCACAGAACAGTTAAAGCCAGATCTGAAATTTTCAGTGAAATGGATGCATTTAATTTTCTTTTGGAATATTGTATCAGATTTACTGATAAAACATAAATTCCAATTCAATATTCCTATTCCAGCTTCAGTTTGGGAAGATTTTATGAAACTAGTTATTACTAACCAGGGCCTCCCATACATGCAAGTTACTCTAACCTTTGAAAACCTTCCTCCCTGTCCCCAAGTGTCAATAAAAGAACTCAAATGTTTTATTCAACTGCTGAAGTCTAATAAGACACCTGGAGAAGAAGTTTTACACCCCAGAATTCTTTAAGACATATATTGATTGGTGGCCCCCATTGTTAGCAGGGTTTTTCTTCCCATCTATATAAATAAGTTGCCCTTATGGCTCCCATTTATAAAAAGGGAGACAAAGCTGACCCCAAAAATTATAGACCAATAAACCTGACTGTAATTGTGGCTAAAATGCATGCAAAACTAATTTTGAGCAAAATAGAAGACTGGGTAGTGGAAAGAAGTCTCTTAGTGGGGTAACAAGCTGGATTTAGACAAGAACATTCCACAACAGACAATTGTTTTATTTTATACATAATAAAACAACTAATTAATGGCAATAAACTGTTTACCACTTATATAGATTTCAGTGCAGTTATTGATTCTATAAACAGAAACGTTTTGTGAAATAAATTGGCAAATTTAAATTGGGACTGTTACTGTTGATTAAGACCTTCTACTCAAACATCCATTTGAAAGTCTGTATTTGTTGTGGTCCCCAGCTACCAGAGAAGCTGGCAGCAGAGTTGGACAATGATGAGGTTGAGGAGGAACTTGGGCCAGTTCTGGAGTCTGGGGAAGGCTCTGATGGAGGCTCTGTGTTAGACGCAGAGATAGAGCCAGGGTCGTCTGACATTTCCCAGCCACCAAAGAGGCAGCTGCCTTTGGAGGCTGATATGAGTGAGGAGGAAGAACAGCTGGGGCCTGTTCCAGATGCATGTAGATGCAGAGCTGTTAGGAGAGGGGAACAATGAGTCGACTCGGGAAGCAAGCACACATGGATGCTGAATGGCCCCTCCCTGTCTGTGGAATAAATAGAAGAAAAGGGGAGTGGTTGTCATAGGAGACAACAGTTCGTATTTCTGAAGATTCTGCTCATCATGTTTCCTGCCACAGAGACTGCTTGCCAGAACTTAATTTGCAGACTTTTGGCTGGGAACTCATGGCCTTGAAATTATCCCAAGGAACTTGTTAAGTTTGCATGAAGAGTCAGATGTGAAGAGCTTCAGTGAAGAGTTTATTAAGTGACTACAGCTCGAATGGACCCGACTTGGCTGGGCTACGGCTGCTTCTTATAGCCAGCAGCCATAGTTGCCAGCCAATCAGAGTGCAGGGTTTTCCCGCACTATTTAAACCAATCCTATTTGACATTTTACAAGAACAATTCAAACTAAACCAATAACATTCAAACCTACATACATAACACCCCTCCCCACTAGGTTCAGTCCATACTAAACCCCAACCTATCTAATGCATTCTTTTAAATAGGTGGGGCTCTTTGCATGCGTTGAGACCTTCGTGGTTCAGAAGTTTTAACATTCTCACCCAGTGAGAGGAAATGTGTCTGCTGACATTTCCCCACTGGGACTTCCTGTGAAAGAAGACCCTGTTTGATTGTTAGAATCTGGTCTCTTCTCCCAACCCATCTCCAGCCCAATGTCAGCACCCAAGTCAGGTAGTGATGTACAGTCTTCCACTTCTAAGGATGGATTTTGGCATTGTGACAGCTTTTGGAGTGGTTCCTGTCATAATGGCTCGTTACACATGGGGTTGATTCTTGCTTGCTGATTTTCCTCCTGTTCCTCCTTCCCCTAGAATTGACATCAGGTGAAGGAACTAGAGAGGAACAAGTGCGATGTTCCTGAGAGAACCTGGATCTAAGTTGATCAATGTGCCTGCTCCAGAGGAGTCCATCCTCTGTTTGCACCCTGTAAGAACGAGGGCCTGTGATTTGAGTTATCTCAGCAGGAATCCACAACGGTTCACCCATAAATGTCAGCCTTCAAGCCATTTGGAATATGCATCTACTAAAATAAGAAAAGTGTGCCCTCTGGTAGGGCCAGCAAAATCAATGTGAATCCTGGACCATGGGCCCCTAGGACATTCCCATTCCTGTGTGGGGGCAAGAGGTGGAGCAGGCCTGACTACCTGACAGTTGGGACAAGATGCTACCCAGTTTTCAACCATTTTGTCAATACCTGGCCACCATACATAACTCCTGGTCAAACCTTTCATCCTTACAATACCAGGATGACCCTCATGTAACATTTCCAAAACCTCTCTTTGCAGTTTTGCAGGAATAACCACCCTGTTACCCCACAAAATACATCCTCTTAATACAGATAATTCAGTTTGCCTGGACTTAAAAGGTTGGGCAAGGTGAGGTAGATCTTGAAGAGGCCAACCTTTCTTAATCCAGCCTATAACAGAAGCCAACACAGTGTCTTTGGCAGTCTCTCTGGCAATTTCAGCAGCATGAACTGGAAGCTTGGCAACAGTTTCTAGGAAAAAGGTATGTGTTTCAGGTTCAAAGTCCTCCTTGTGGTAAGGAAGTGGGCAACGACTCAGTGCATCAGCATGTCAATGTCCTTGCCAGGCTTGTGGATAAGTTTGTATGAATAAGCAGCAAGAAATTCAGTCCACCTCAGCATTCTTGGTGACAGGATAATAGGTGTAGGCTTGTCTCCTGCCACAATGCCTAACAAAGGTTTGTGATCTGTAACAATGGTAAATGTTCTCCCATACAGATATTCATGAAATTTCTTAACAGCTGCAACAACTGCCAATGCCTCCTTGTCCAATTGGCTGTAATTCCTCTCTGCTTTGGTCAAAGTCGAGAGTAAAATGCAATAGGGGCTTCTCTCCCACTGGGAAGCCTGTGGCTCAAAAAAAACCCACTCCAAAGGGGATGCATCACAAGTCAGTACAACAGGCAAATTCTCAGAGAACTGTATCAGTACAGCATCAGACGTGATTAGTCTTTTAATACTGTTAAATGCTGATTGTTCCTTCCTCCCCCAGACCCAAACAGACTTTTATCAAGTAATCTGTGCAATGGTTCAGCAATGGTTGCCTTTTGAGGTAGGAACATGTGATAAAAGTTAATAAGTCCAAGGAAAGCTTGCAAATCTGTTTTGCATTTAGGTCTAGGGGCTTCTTTGATTGCTTTAACCTTGGCATCTGTAGGGTGGATGCCATGCTTGTCAATCATGTAGCCAAGGAACTCAACCTTGTCAGTTTTAAGAGTGCATTTTTCTTCCTTGACTTTTAACCCCGCTTTTCTGAATCTGGTAAGGACTTCTCTGAGTCTTTCTTGCAACTGAGTGTCATTTTCAGCAGAGACTAACACATCATCAAAGTAAGGCACTACCCCTGGCAGTCCTTGGAGCATTCTTTCCATAAGGCTTTGAAAGATGCCTGGTGCCATGCTTACTCCAAATTGTAACCTTTTACATTTGAAAGCACCTCTATGAGTCACAATGGTTTGGGCCTCTGCAGTGGCACCATCAACTGTTAGTTGTTGATATGCCTGGGCCAAATCCAATTTGGCAAAGACTGTACCCCTGCCAAGTGAATGTAACAGATGATGCACCACTGGAACTGGGTATGCGCTCTGCTGTGTGCCTGATTTGGTTTCTGGACTTTGAGAATAAATCAGTCCTTCTGTGAGTACTTCATTTCTTGTCAGCTCCAAATTTGGTAGTGAGAGCCTGGGTGACTGCCAACACTCTTATCGGGAGAGATAACTTGGATTTTGGAGACAGGCCAGCGTGACTCTCTGTGCTAGTGTTGCTGCCAAGTTCCTTACCTTCTGGGGAAGGGAAGGGGAGACAGAACACTGACTTACCAAAGTTATTTCACAGCATGGATTTTCTACCCAGTACAATTTCAACTATCCCCTAGACAAGGAATTTTTTTTTAACAGAGACTCTTTGATATCAATGCCCAAACTGACATGGAATTTCTGGCAAAAAAAGTAGATCTTTAAGTTGATTCCTAAGAAGAAAACTATTTTTTTCATTTGAAAAATGCCTGTCAATGTGTTTGACACAAATCTTTTTTTTTCATAACATTTTTTATTTTATACCATACGAAAGTTCCATTTTTAGTTAAACAGTGTAACTCTGGGTAAATAGTCTTAGGAAATAATCATCAAAGTGTTTACAACAATGTTCATTACATTGTTATTCATTCTAGAGCAAGATTTGATTTGTTGGATTACATGGCTAAACATGGGTGCTTCCATTACCTGTGATATCATGAGAAGACATGTATAAGTGGTACCTCAGTATCAGAAATATTGCTTATGTTTGGTTGACTGACAATTATATGCCCCTCTTAGGTTTAGATCTGGGGTGGCAACTTTAAGACCTGCGGAGTTCGACTCCCAAAATTCCCCAGCCAGCCATTCTGTTACCCATGCTGGCTGGGGAATTCTGGCAGCTGAAGTCCACAGGTTTTAAAGCTGCCAATGTTGGACACTCCTGACTTTGATATTTAACATCCCTACTTGAAAGAAGAGCCTGCTAGGGTCTGAGTCATGATTGTCCTATTTCCTCCTGAGCTCTAATGTATTCATTATGAACAGAATTGTTAAGTTTCCAATTAAGGCAGACAACTTAGCTAAGAACCTGTTATATTGAACAGATCAGAGTATCCTGTAAAGTGATGTATTTATGTGATGCCAAATCTTTATATTTATCACATATGAATTATTATTGGGATATTATATCTCTTTTACCCTGGAACTAGATTCTCTATTTTGCTTTTATTTTTTTAATACAGCCATAAGACTACTGGTAATTAATTAATAAATATAGATTGTCCATTAAAATGACATTTTTAGAGGTATGAGAGAAATTTGAAGAAGAAAACCAGGTTTTTGAAGTGGACATCAACAATCCCTTTTTTTAAAATACAAACAAACAAACAAACAAACAAACCTTCATTATTGTGGACTGATTTTTTTTATTGATTTGCTGAGTTTTCACATTTCTGACCATGATGCAGTAAGCTAGTCTTTCACATAGCAAAAGGAAGAACGGTTTGTCAGAGATTCCTGTATAGACAAAATTATCTTCCTCTGGTTTCTAGTGTCTTCTCATGACATATTAATCCAAGCATGGATCAGAGTAGAACATACCACTTGTACTTACTGACTTCTTTCTCCAAGAAGTGTCACTAGACATTTTCTTAATTTTAACATAGAACATAGCATAAAAATAAATTAGGAATAAGGAGAGATTCTGTTCAATGTAATCTCCATTTTTAGACATTCATCATATTATTTCTTATTTGCATTTTTGAAACAGAGGTTGCTTGTCAATAGTCAATAGCAATAGTTGGGATCTCTTCATTCTTGTCGGTTTCTGAATTTTTGAGCTTAAATTTGTTAGATTTATACCTCCCCCAGCACACATACACACACTTTTCTACAGGTGTTCAATGTGGTATTCATAGTGCTGCCTCCTATTTGCCCTCACAACAGCAACCTTGTGAAAGAGTTTCTATAGCTCAGGAAGGACTAGACCATCCTACTCCTAGTCCAAAACTTTAGCCTCATACTTTTGGATACTTGTATGGTTGAATGAGCTACTTTTCAGTAGTAATCCATTCTTATAAACCATTTTAACTCTTAGCTCACAAAGTTAGGGCCAAGGAAGAAAATGGATTCTCACCAATTATCTCTTGGTGTTTAAAGAAAACAAGCTAAAGCAATGAATTGGATCGGATCCATGAACATGGGAAGGTTGAGATGGTCACCTCCATAGACCCCATAAACCACAATTTGAAAGTCATTGATTTATGGATTTCCTAGCTTTTGATTTTACAAAATTACTTTAGTTTTACCTTGGCCCTAGCCAGTAGAAACACTTATATGCCTTCCCCACACTTGTACAGGTGAGAGAAAAATCTTGTACAATATACAGAGCAATAATCAGGTAGGACTTTCCATTCAAGTCAATTTAAATAGCAAGTTATATCCCAGTCAGGAACTAGAAAACTTATCTTCATTCACCTTCCTGAACAACATTTTCAATTTTCCTGTTTCTGAATACTAATATATCATCGTAGAGCCAGTTGTGAACTAGGCAATATGTAAAGAGTACATGAAGCTGTTTTTATTATACATAATTAATATTTTATTAAGTAGTGCTGAAGATCAAAAGGAACCTCAGTTGATAACCCAAGCCACACATGGAGTTGGCAGGCTTTCCATCACACTTAAAGCTGCAGCAGTAACATAGAATTGTTTCAGGCAAATGGATGTGCTTCACTGTTGAGTAGTATCAGAATCATACAAAAGTGGGTAACTCTAAATTTAATACAATTTTAATCCCATTAATTACATACAGAACACTGGAGCAGATGATTATTCATCCCAAGGGAGAACTCATTTAAATCAGTGATCCACGAATACAGAATGGCATTTGTTCCCCAATTTTCCTTCCCTATTGTCTGGCTGTAGGTGGTGATGTTGTGGAACATCCCACTGAATTAAAAAGTGGTGTAATGATTACATATCCAGTCCTATCACCTCCACCTTTCTAGCCCTTTAAACTTCCCTCTTGACCTCATTAGATATCCTACAAATGTATTGGTTTTATTCCCTTAAGTCTCAGCCAAAATGGCCTTAGTAGACATTAGAGATTTTAAACAATATACCTTGCCATCTTCAAGTGTAGCATTAACAAAATTCAATTTATTCAAGCTATTTTCTTGTGATGACATGAAAATATTCTCCTAAACACACCTAGGCACACTGTCTTCTCGATGGAGACATCTTCTTTCCTACTAGCCCTGGAACCCAAGTTCCTTGTATTTGCTGGCCATACCATTCCGGAACAGCTCCAAGGCTTTCCTCATTGCCTCTTGACAATCAGCCCCAAAATCTGCAGAATGTTTTTCAGCAATGACACCAATGATGACTTCAGAAATAAACTATATAAGAAGAATTGATGGTGGCGTAGAGAAATAAGGGCAGGGATAAGAAAAGGGATGGGGGGGAAGAGACAGAAAGTGAGAGTGTTCTAAAAATGGCAAGTAAATGTCAAACATCAAAGCAGCAAACATGATAGCTTTACATTAACTTTGGTCAGGGCAAGAAAGGAGAAAATAAAAAATAATACATATTTAACATTTTTCTCTTAACATGTAAGTGTCTCAGACCTTAGTCAAAGGTTGGCTCGTCCATTTCTCATCCATTTCTGGTGGGACAGAGTACAAGGTTCTCTAGATATTGCAGCATTACAGCTTTTTTACTCTTGGCTATCAGAGTGAAGGATGTTCTAAATTCCCAACAGATATGAAAGATGCTGCGAATTGTAGTCAATTGACAACTGAAGAGATGCATATTGAAACTTCATGCATTCTTTGTGGGTGAATGAAATGATCTCTAAAGAGGTTCAGTACATTAGAAGGCTTTGCTTCACCAGTAAAGGGAAAAGTTATGTCTTTCTTGTGGGAAAGAATGAGGAAATATGCATTTTTTTCTACTGCATACCCTGTGATCAAGATTGATGTTATTGCAGATTCACAGCCTCTTCTTGGTTGAACAGAATATCCTTTCCCCAGGAAATTATTAATTCCAGATTGCTTCTCTCCTTGATTAGTTTCCATCCATTGTTTCTTGTCCTGCCCTTGGGTGCTTTGGAAAATAAAACCCCTTCCTCTTTTGTGGCAATCTCTCAAATACTGGAATACTGCTGTCATGCCACCCCTAATTAAAACATTTCTTTATCAGACCCTATGGTTGAAAATGAGCTGTAATTTTATTCTAAAGCAGTCCAGCCAAAGATCTCTGGCGTTCATGAACCATTCTGCTTTATACCTGTTCCTTTGTTACTTCTTGGGTATTTGAAAATTTGCAAAGTTAGGAGAAATTTGTACCAGCTACTCGAAGAAACACTTTAAAAATGTTTTTCAAGCGGAAAGATTTATATCCTCTTACTTTCTCTGTCGTGGAAACAATATAGGAAATAGTACTCACACTTCTTTAACATTTTCCTCCTTAACTAGAATTGTGATTTATCTCATTCCTGAAGTTAAGTGAGCTTTGTAAAATAGATCATCTGTCTGAGCCATGCATTCTTCCACTCTCTGATCTTTCTTTCTAATCTGGTAGCTAAGAAGTGCACACTGAAACTTGTCCAAGAAAAAGAAAAATAAAGGTTTTCAATATTTTATTATCTTTTGGGACAAGTTTCCAAAAGATTGCAAACCTTCCTATTGGGTTTTACATAGCCGAGTATGGGAAAGAAACATAGGAGTAAGTGTTCATTACATTTTAGCAGTTCTATGGTGATTTTAAATGTGTGTTTTATGTTTACACATATATTAATATTTTACATATTGTATCCAAAAGAGACAAGAAGCTGGGCTTCCAGTGTGAGTCATCTCACACTTCTTTCTGCAAATAATCAGAGACAACCACTGTGAAGAATGAAAGACTGGCAAGAAAGACCAGTCCTTTAAATTTCTCCAGAGAGCAAGAGATCAGGAGATAGCTCAAGAGTGCTCTGTACAACAACTCCTCACATAAATCAGCGGTCTCCCACAGGTTTGAGCACCGGGAGGCAAAAGAGATGACATCTTTGCTCTCAGCAGTGGGAAAAGCCTTTCATAAGAAGGCTAAGCCAACCAATCTCCCTTCCTAATCACATTCAGACATGTCAGTTTAGCCATTTTATAGGTATTGCAGAGCTTGGTACATTTTACCTTCTGTGGGTTTTAAGAAATTTTAAGCAGAAACTTAAGATGTCTAGGGAGATTCTCAGTCATCCAGGTCATGGTTCTCCCAAAGGTGGATGTTTTCAAGAGGACATTCTGGAAAGAAGAAACTTCTTGGATGAGAAGAGGAATGTCTTCAAAGAAAAACCAGAAAGTCCAGTTGCCTCTTGAAAAAAGCACCTTTCAGACAGAGACTTAAGACTTTAAAATAATATATAAATAATATAGCAAAAAGCAAAAAAAATGTTATTAATTTAAGAAAGTTTTAAATGGATTTGGAGACCAGAGAGATTTGATTATTTTTACTCTATGATTTGAAAAAAAAAACCCAGTATACAATTGAATAATATACTCATTAGAAACAACTGAAATGGAACTAACTCCATATTAGGAACTGAGGCTTGATGAAATTTGCAAATGGACACCAAGGGGGAACTAAACGATCAAACAGAAAAGAGTTAAAATGGCTAGGTTGGCTATAATATTGTCTTAAGGAATTTCCAACATTGATTGAAATAATAATATGGGTAGTTCTCAATTTACAACCGTTAGTTTAGTGACCATTCCAACTTGTAAAATGGAACAAAACTCACTTAACAAATTTCTCACTGAGCAACATAAATTCCGGGCTCAATTGTAGTCGTACGTCGAGTGCTGCCTATAACTAGTGTCTCCAAAAGGATACAGATTTCAAGGGATACACTTTTAGAAGATAACAATAAAAACTTTTTTTTAAAAAAACCCTTTTACCTGACCTGAAGGCATGGAATAAAACAAAATTGAGATTACCAAAATACAAAAGACTAATCAAGGACCCCAAACCAACCCAGTGATGCCCTCAACGTGATGTCCTGTTGCCTGGAAGCGGTACGGGTCTGGATGGGGAGGAACAAGCTTTGACTCAACCCAGCCAAGACTGAGTGGCTGCATGTACCGGCATCTCGGATTGCCCAGGATGTTCCACCTTTGGTTGTGGGGGGAGAGGTGTTACCCCCCCACAGAGAGGATGCACAGCTTGGGTGCCCTCCTGGATGCACGGCTCAGCTTAGAGGAGCAGGTGGGAGCCAGGGGCCCATTTGCTCAGGTTCGCCTGGTGTGCCAGCTGCGCCCCATCTGGGCCGAGATGCCTTACGTACGGTTACTCATGCACTCGTTACCTCCCATGTGGACTACTGCAATGCTCTCTACATGGGGCTGCCCTTGAGGACCACTCGGAGGCTTCAGCCGGTGCAGAATGCGGCCGTGCGGGTTGTGATGGGAGTATTCCGATACTCCCATATTACACCCCTCCTGCATGAGCTGCATTGGTTATCGATTGCCCTCCAGGTGAGATTCAAGGTGCTGGTAATTGCCTATAAAGGTCTACATGGCTTAGGGCTGGGGTATCTGCGGGACCATCTACTGCCGGGAGCGATTTCCAGCATCCGGTGCATTCCCACAGACAGGGCCTCCTTAGGGTGCCATCGGCCAGACAGTGTCGGCTGGCAGCCCCCAGGGGGAGAGCCTTTTCTGTGGGGACACCCACCCTCTGGAACCAGCTGCCCTTGGAGCTGCGGATGGCCCCTGACCTTCGATCCTTCCATCGCAACCTGAAGACATGGCTCTTCCAGCAGGCCAACCTGGACTGAGGGTGGCGGGGGGTTATTGGCTTTTACTGGTTTTATTGTTTGTTGTGGGTTTTTAAATTATTGTTGGGATTTAATATTTTTTTAATAATTTTAATTTTTGTATTCTATGTCTTCTTATAGTTGTGAGCTGCCCTGAGTCCTTCGGGAGATAGGGCGGCATATAAATCCCATCATAAATAAATAAATTAAATAAATAAGGACATGGAACATCTCCAACAACAAGAAATCCCAGACAATGTTTCTTTATGGGGCTTGCAAAGTAAGCTGGTGAAACCTTTGAAGACGCCTTCTAAATGCCAAAGAGTAATGAAAGATCAAAGCCCATGAGATGATTTAAAGGTCAAGATTGTGCAGAGCAAAAAGGGGAAATATAAAGTTGGACTATTTGACCACGGATAAACTTTTATATATTCACTATTGAACTGCATCTTTCAAGTAGTGTCATTGTATATTTGTTTGTTTGTTAGATTTAAATCTGATTTCTTTTTCTACTAGCAAAAGGCAATCCCTCCAAAATTGAGCTTCTATGGTTTATAATGGCCTTGAACCCAGGTCCCCTTGATTATAATCCAATACTGAATCACTATGCCATGTTAACTGAACCCTCAATAATGTACATTGATCCGGTTTATTCAAATGGGGTCTGCTCCCCCGTGCAACAAATTAGAACTATTGTTAAGCCAGAACGGACATTAGTCTGCTATTCAGCTACTAGAAATTACAGCTGCGTGTTCTTTCCTTTCTCTTTTATCATTTTTGCTTTTATTAATCGAAGGGTAGCAAATTCAATCAAATAAGAGGGGTAGCACTGACGGATCCTTGGTGCTTTCTGACTTGGTTGTTTTCTTGCAGACGTTTCATTATCCTTACTAAGTAACATTATCAGTGTTGTCACTAGCACTGATAATATTACTTAGTTTGGTTAATGAAACATCTGCAAGAAAACAGACAAGCACAAAGAGCACCAAGAACAACTCATTTCAATCCTGAGCTACAAATATTCTCCTTTAGGGACAGCATTGTCCAGTTTCTACTTTGGTAACCCATAGTTAGCATTTATTTGGCAATATCTACTGGCAGGGTGTGGTCAACTGATGATTTCTGAACAAATTTTGGCAAATTCAATATTAAGTTTATCTTCCTAGGGCAAGACTTCACTGTATGGGCAGCCACTACTAAGTTAGATGGTGTGGCAGCTGGCTTGATATATTTACTTCTCTTTCTATTTAGAACATAGAATAAGGGACCTTGAAGACCAACCCCCTGCTGTTGCTGGGCTAGCATCAATGGTCAAAAAGTTTAATTGCAAATAAGGCACAGATTCTTTGTCTTAGCAGTAAACCTGGACCTTCAATATTTTAAAAGGTAAAGTCCTCTTTGACTCCTGTTGATTTTATAGATATGTTCATACAGTGTTCTTGAACGGCAATGATGCAGGAACTATTTGTCACTGCCTTCTTCCTGGACTTCCCAATCTAAGCTTCTGTCCTGGGATTTTCTGGAGCTACTCCATTTAGTAGTTAACTCAGTAGGAGCTTGTTTGGTTTGAGGAGATCAACCAAGGTCAAAAAGATGCTGTCAGCCCTGTAATGTCATCGTCTGATGACAAATAAATAAGTTTTCCCTTGAAAGATGATTTTTGTCAACATTATACTTCTAAATTGCCCTTTTATTTCACTAAAACTTCCTATATCCATTCTAAAATTTAGCAAAAAGGCCTACATATGCTCAGAATACAAACCTTTCCTTTTCTGCTTAATAATTAGCTCTTTGGGTATACATGACTGCACCACCATCATACTTACTTCTAAATATTTGACTGGAATTTTATGCTTGTTGGCATGAGTCTGTGCCAGTGGTGCCAGTTCAGCTTCATGGGATCCTTTCTGTTTCAGGATTTTACCCAAAGCACTGAGGACAGTGGTTCCGTGTTTCTTGAGTTCTTCTGAGTTCTTCATCTCCTCCAGAGTCTTGAAATTTTTGAATTTGACAAAGCGCTCTTGAGTCTCGGGGTGGTTCTGGAACATCCTGTGAGTTATATAGAGAAACTCAGGAAGAAGCAAGTCAATGATGCTGAGTCTTCAATCACCTATAGCCACCTATATCAGTTAAGCCTACAGACTCATTTTAGATACATATATTAGACCCTGTTTACATAAGTTACTCAGGTGGTATATTAAGTTGATAAATTATGAGAGTTGCCCTTTTACTGGATCCTTGGAGAGTAGGATTTCCATTTTTAGAAACTCATTCATAGTTACGTGACTCTCCTGCAGCTTATCTCATCCCTTGAGTATTAAAAAAAGAAATGCTTTCATTTCAGACTTCAACAAACATTTAAAAAAAGAGCAGCTGCATAGATTCAAAAGGCAATTTCAATAGGATTATGGATCACAGTAGAAAGGAAATGCTGCACATAATTTTGATTAAATTATGTAGCTATAATTTTAGGCATGCTTGAGACTATTAAAATCAATAGTGGTGATCATGCTTAAATACATTAGATTACATAGATGTGTATTCATAACAATTTCTTTGTTAAATTTCATTTAACAAAATGAAATTCAGTGTAGAGAAAAGTAAAGTCCTACCCTTAGGCAAGAAAAACCAAAACACATATAAACTGGGTGAAATCAGACTCAATAGCAGTAACTGTGAGAGGGATCTTGGAGTCTTAGTGGACAACCAGCTAAATATGAGCCAACAGTGTGCAGCAGCAGCCAAAAAAGCTAATGCATTAACAGAGGGATACAATAGAAATCAAGTGAGGTATTAACACCACTCTATAAACCTAAGTACCTAGAGTACTGCATCCAGTTTTGGTCACCACACTATAAAAAAGATGTTGAAACTCTAGAAAAAGTACAGAAAAGAGCAACCAGGATGATTAGGGGACTAGAGACTAAAACATATGAAGAACTGTTAGAAGAATGGAACTGGGCTTGGCTGGTCTAGAGAAGAGAAGGACCAGGGAAGACATGATAGCGGTCTTCCAATATTTGAGGGGCTGCCACAGGGAGGAAGGGGTCAAGCTATTTTCTAAAGCACCCGAAGGCCAGACAAGGAATAATGGATGGAAACTGAACAAGGAGAGATTCAACCTGGAAATAAGGAGAAACTTTCTGACAGTGAGAACAATCAACTAATGGAACAGCTTGCCCTCGGAAGTTGTGGGAGCGCCATCACTTGAGACTTTCAAGAAGAGATTGGACTGCCATTTGTCAGAAATGGTGTAGGATCTCCCGCTTGGGCAGGGGGGTGGACTAGATGACCTACAAGGTCCCTTCCAACTCTGATTATATGTTATTATAATGCAATTATATTAACAGAACCAGCACCATAAGGAGGACTCTTGTCACTTGGAAAAAATGCTCTAGTTATTGTCTAGGTTATTGTTTAGGGCAGGGGTGTCAAACTCAAGGCCTGTGGACCCGATCCAGGGTACTTAAATCTGCCCATGGGGCCACCCTGGAAACTGTCCTGCAGTGCCTCTGCCACTCACAGCTCTCCCAAGCTTTACTTTCCCTGGCAGAGGGTTTCAGGAAGCAATCACAGCCAGAAATGAAGCTCAGGAGCCAGTTTTCACTGGCAGAACGCTTGTCACTTATAACTAAGCTGTCTTATAAATAATATCTAAATATCTAAATTTCAGATATTAATTTCTTATGGCTCAATGGGTGACCAAAGATCAGGAAACAGACGGAAACCAGAAGTCAACAAAAGGAAAGCAGCTAAGCAAGTTGATAGTGTAATGGAATGTTGATAGGGGTCAACTATGTACAATGACATGGCCAGATTTAGAGCTGGTGAAAGATCAGATAAGTGTGATGATTTGGGATACATCCATCAATGGAAAAGACAAGCATATTCTACATCCTATTCTAGTTTGTATTTCATCTCCCTGTCTTCTGCTACTTAAGCCAGGGGGGTAGAAAACACACAGGACTGGTATTATCTTCAGTGACCTTTTTTGTACTAATCCCCACTGCTACCAATTTCCTCCAACTCTCATTACCATTGCCCAAATATTGCCTGTCTGTGCTGCTCCTACTGTTCCAAATTATACAGAAGACGGTGTGTGAAGATGAATCTTCTTTCATGAACCCACTCATGAATCTGACAGTGCGGCCAGCTGAGCAAAAGTGTCCTTTGCAAATATTGAAAATCATGGCCATGCACACTCCAAACTGATCACAAGCCAGTTTCAAAACACAACCCTTTCTTTTCCAAGTGTTTCCTTCACTGTTGGCATTTTGTATGTTTCCTAGGTTTTCATCCTCCTCATTTACTATCTTCCTTATTTTTGATCCCAACAGATGGGACAGAGCCCTACTGTTTTATTCGGGGAAAAAGAGGAGGAATGTTTGTCAACATAATCCTAACATTGTTAACACTTGTTAATTTATGCTAATGGCATTTTGAAATATATATTTTCCTTTAGATGGGGCACTCTGATTTTTGTTTCACTGCATTGCCTAGAGAATAATAATGTTAATTGGGCATTTGTTATTTATTTGTTAGTTTTCCCACCTTGTCTATAATGAATGATGCACAAATCAGCCAAGATCCATTTGGCAGGAACTTAAAAGAAAAGGCAGTATAAGATGTGGCTCTAGTCTAGAGGTACATGTTTTATGTTAGCACAGTTCTGTGCCCACTCAAGGATGGATGGAGAGCACTTTAAATCAGCAAGGAGAAAAGGCATTGTTATTATTAATCATTCACTCAGCCACAGATTAAACTCCTTTGGAAGCCTTTTTCCCCCTTTATTATTATCTAATAAAGAAGTCAATGAAAATTGAGGACAACAAAATTAAAATAATCTCCAACTTATCAGCAAGTTTGCATCTCTTTTTCTTCTGCCTCTGTAATGTTTAGTTTTGAACCACATGCCAAGCAGATCCTTAAGTGCCACCATGCCAGCTTCTCAGGATTGTTGCTGCTCAGATTTCCACTCGTACTTTCTGCTTACCTGATGATGACTTCCTGTCCATGCGAAGAGATATCTGGTTCCACTTTGTCCCAGATGTCCATGACCTTCTGCCATTCCTGCTCAGTGAGCCCCATAATATTATGACAATGAAAAACTTTTTAGTTAAAGAGATACAGACAGCCCGGGTGTTCTTCCACGAGTGAAGGTTGAACAGAGAGACCTGTTGGTTTAATAAGCTGACTATAGATTGACACCTATCACTTGACAACTCCACTCTAGGTCACTCTGGTCAAACTCCCTCTTAGTGGAAAGCTATTTTGAGTCAGGTGATATTGTGGCAGATCCCGATGAAATAATTGCTGACTCTGGTATCAGACTGGCACAGATCTTAACTACCACAGAAAGGACACTGCCAAGCATCAATGCCAGGGATTTAGTATTCAACACCCATCCCAAGAACAGAGAAGACGTTCCAATTTTTCATTTTATCTTTAACAGCCAACAACACACATGGCAAGGGAGATCAGTGATCAATAGCACCATGGAACACATAAGAAACTGAACCCCTCCACAACACCCAGCCTCACCATTTTCTGAGCCTGACCTGCATCATAAGTAGACCACAGTGGACAAGGGGGAGGAAAATACAGATAACTTTTTAAAACATTAAGAGTAGCTGAAAATAGTTCCTTCAGAAGGAAGGAAGGTGACTAGGGAGGGAATGTAATTAGATACTCTCAACTCGCAGGGCTAATAAAATGTGCAGACCCTTTCTCCAAGTTCCCTTAATTAAAATTAAAAATCACATTAGTCTTGGACTTCCAGGAGATGTGCAATCGAGCCTTCAGAGTCCCAGAATCAAGGGGTCCCATCTCATGTTAATCAACAGACTGCAATTCTGTTTTATGCTCAGTTATGTCTGACCTTATTCACTTTCAGTCAATGCTTCAGAATTTAGAAGACATATTATGCCCACAAATTGCCATCTTACCTTTTGTCACATATGGCTTATTAACATGGCTTATCTTGTTGCTCAGACTTGGAGCAGCTGCTATCTGGGGTTTACAGAAATTGGAATTTAAAACTTACAATAACGGCAGATAGTAGAATCGGTAAACTGAAAATGGCAACTACACTGGATTCAAAACCACAGGACATTGTGAGTGTTCATTCATGGAGGTGAAGGGTGCTTTGTTTTTTGTTTAGCTCACATACATTGTACATTGTTTTTCATACTAACCCACCAAATCTTACCTCTTTTAAAACAAGACGATGGAAAACCAGTGTACCATTATCCCAAAGTTGTGTGCAGGCGGAATGGGACAACTCGCTGCAGCTGGGTTGCCACTGCCAGGTCACGGCCGTTGGGTCGCCACAGCCGGCTCACCCGGGGCAGCTCATTGTGGGACAAATCATTGCAGGAGAATGCCAAAGGTGAATGGAACCTCCTTCCCCTTCCAGCTTATCCCTCCCAGCCAATACCCATTGAATTCTGTGGCAGAAATTCCTGTGTATGGAAATGTGATTTTTTTTTCTGGTCAGGGAAAAATTCCTCTTCCCCTTCCCCCTTTGTCCTCCCTGATTTTTTTCTCTAGTCTGAGCTGCAGAGGAAGAGGAGGTTCCACTCACCTCCAGCAGTCTCCCATTACATTATAACTAATAAAAGAAATTATCCCACAACAAGTTGCCCTGCATTGAGGTGGTCCATTTGAGGCAAACAGGGTGAGCCAATGGTAGTGAGCCAATGGCGGCGAGTTGTCCTAGACCTGCCTTCAGGATATAATAAAAAAAATCAAGATGGCAGCCATAATGCTATGGTTTTTTTTTTAATTCACATTTATATGCCGCCCTTCTCCGGAGACTCAGGGCGGCTTACAATTTTTGGAGCGCAACCCAATGCGCTCAGCAATAGCCTTCATTCCATTGTATATGCCTGCTTATTACTAAGCGGCATTTTTACAAAGTCAGCTTATTGACGCCAACAATCTTGGGTCCTCAATTTACCTACCCGAAAGGATGGAAGGCTGAGTCAACCTTGAGCCTGGTGGGATTCGAGCCTGCAATAATTGCAGGCAGCTGGAATTAAGTGCTAGGCATTTAACAGCCTGCACCACCAAGGCTCTATGGTTGAAGCTTTGCCCACTTTAATAGGCCACAATGTTGCCATCTTGATATTTTGACCACTTAGACACCCCTGATAATCCTATGTATTTGGATGTCTCCTAGGTTTCATGTCTCTAACGCGCTTCTAGAGCCAAAATCTACTTTTATCCCTCTCCCTTTACAGCCTTGTTATTTGTTGGCAGTGTGTACCCTCAAAGAATTGTTTACAATATAACCTCTAGACAGACCCCTTTGGAGTTCAAAAGCAGGCTGTGTACATGATATGGTGCCAGTTCTTTCACTAACCTTTTCACTACACACCTGGTATTTGGGTCAACTATTATGGGAATTGAAGAATTGAACTCCACCATTCTAAGAGTGTATTGCCCAAATCCAGTGGCAAACCAACACATTTTTATGTGTCTTTATTCCCATGGACTAAAATAAGTGTATCATTTTAAAAAACACACACATTGAAAACCTCAAGCCTGAAAAGTTTCCTTTTCAGGAGATAAACACCAGCCTCCCCAGTTAATATCATTGTGATACGTATACCCCATGTAACCCTAACTCATAAAAAAGACAAAAACACACTGCCTGGTCACACAAGAAGGCATCAACTATTATTTTAGTGCTGCTACACCCACCCTTGGATCTCTTGTACATAATGTATGCCATCTAGTGGCTTTAAAGGAAAAGAACAGCAAATGAAGCATTCTCGTGTTCATTGCAAAATTATTCAGGAATAATTTATGACCCTATTATAATGTTGTGCCATGTAATGTGATGAAAGGAGATGGATCTTTTTTTCATCTGCTTCTATGGGCTAAGAAGGGCAAAGTTGTCTCAATTTTCAGAAAGTCAACAACAAGAAGGTGGCAGGAGGACTAATTAACATTTGATTAACAGGATCGGAATTGCTATCACCTTGAACCTCAATTTCCCATGAGCAAAATGTATGCATGTCAAATGAGATGGGTTTGTGGAGACCTTCACCCAGGTTGGTACACACAGGGAGCAATTAAAAGTAAGTGGCAGCTATTTTTACTACTCTGATTTAACGCATTAAGCCTTCTAAACTGATTCATAAATGATAAGATTTCTGTTATTACAGGGCCAGCCTGCACAAAGGAACTTTTGGCTATTGTGACATCTATTTGCATGAATTACCCAGTAGTTATTAGGACTGCTGGGCATTTTCTATTGCCAGAAGTCAATGCTGAAGTCTATCAACTTTAAGGGGTAGCCCTGTCTAGTGTGGAGTTGGGAAAATAGGTAAATAAAATGGATACACTTTTCTGAGGTTAAGGACACTGATTTTGCTTCTTTTTTTCAAAAATGTTCCTTGTAAAGAGTCCTAGATGTTCTAAAAGTGAACTCTGCCTGAGCAAATAAGTGTAGCTAAATCCACATTACTTATTACAGAATCCCTATGCATTTCCTAAGATACATACTATATAAATAAAAACAACCAGAGAAAATCTATCCAAACTCCCAGCATTCCTCTACATTAGCCACACTGGCTAGGGGCAATTGGGAGCTGTAGTCCTGCAATCCTTTGGTACTTCTTATCCAATTGGAATTTGACGGTTCTAGGTTGAGGCAGCAGGGAAGAACAAATGAGATGATACAATGAGCTTGTTTGTTGCTTGAGCAAACCTGGAATCTCTTTACAAACCAACTTCTATTCCCTGTTTTAGTCATTCATCAGAAATTCCAGCCACTCCCAGAGAAGCTTCTCAATGCATTTTAGAGGGTCATCTAGGCAAGTTAGAAAGGTAAGCATTCAAATTTTGATTGATCCTTTTCATTTTGGCAAACTAGATGTCAATAAAGAAATATGAAGTTTATTTTTACGTTCTAAATGTAAAATAAGAAAACAGTGCCCCAAATTATCAGGGTTCTGAGTGAAGGGAGGGGATTTAGATTAAAAATACAAAATAAAACAAGGGAAATAATAATGTAATGCTTTTCTATTTAGAAAAGATTTTTTTACAAGCTCTGCAGGGCTGACTCATAAATAAATGTACTGAGTACTGTTAACCTAAGTAACAGAGAAATGTGTAAGAGTTTGAGTGGCCTGTAAAGCCCTAGTAAACATTATAGTCACTTAATAGTTTTGATCTTAGTAGACTAAAAAAAATACAGGATCTCTGAACTAAAAAATATCAATTTTATGGACCTGGAATAGACAGATGTTTTTGATGGTGTTACAGGTATCGTCACAGGATATAAGCTGTTCCAGGTAAAGGTACCTTTGGCAGTTGACTGCTGCTGATTTTGTCAATGCAGATGGTGCTCAAATGGTACTGCAGTTGCAATTGCACCCAAGGTGCCTATTATTATCGGTAGTTCCTTTGCTCCCTTTTTGCCACAGCCATTCTATTTTTATCTGCAGGTCTTTTTGTTTTGTGATTTTTACCCAGTTCTTTCTCTTCTATTTTGCTGTCTCCAAGTCTAAGTCAAAAATTCCAAAATTCCAAACGCATAACAGACATGGAAGTTTTTTGGATGGAACACCAATAGAGTAACTGAATGTCTTTCCTTACTTGGGGAAACTTTTTCCGAGACTGGGTCATCAGGATAGGAGCTCACTTAGCACAATGGCACATATGAATTCACTATTAAAATTAGTAAATCATTGTCACCTAGGATCTGTAGCCCTAATTATCAAGATGTGCAAAGCTAAAGTTACATTTGTACCTTTATATGGGGATAAAGTATGGGGTTTAAAACATGTCAATCATGTCACTTGAGCGCACTGGGCACAAATAACAGCTGCAGTTAAAACAGGTTGAGAATTTTCTATATAGGGCATATTGGTGGGAAATTATTTATCTAGAAATTGAAAATATAGCACATATTTGAGTGCCAGATGTATATATATCTTGAACAAAAATGGCTCACTGAAACTCATATCTTAAAACAATAGTTGAGCATAATTGAGAACCATGTAGATCTGACTGGGCTAAATCTAAGACTGAAAAGCACATCTGAGTTTAATATTTTTAGATATTTGTCATGTTATTCAATTTTTTGTATTGTGATATGGCTTTATATGGCTAAACATAAACTGTTGTTGCTATTGTAAAAAAATACATGTAAGAGATAATGCAAGCTTCCCTCTTGGAGAAAATGCCCTTGATGATTAAAAAGAGGTAACCATTAAATTCATGACAATTTAACCAATAAGGCTTTTACTGCACTGCAATTTTCTGCATTCCATTTCTTGTCCAGTGATCAAATGTTAGAAGAATTTGAGAAGAATTTTCAACATGGTGCTGTTGACAAAGACCTCAGAAGAAAATCAGGTTTATGCTGGTGAGCTTTTAAAGTCATAATTTTAAGAAATGCACAGAATGGAACTGAACTGAACAGAACTGAACAGAATAGAATTATTAGCCAAGTGTGATTGGACACAAGGAATTTGTCTCCCCATTTGATTTAAATGGGAAAATCCATTGCTGAATCCATTATAGGTATGATATCACCTATTTAAAAGTTTCAGCTACTGACTAAGAGTTGGGGAAAATATCTGTTTTTTCCTGATATTCTGTAGAAGGCAAGCTGAGGGATAAATGCCAAACTAAACGATGGAAAAGAAATATAGTGTATACATTCCTCAGTCCAAACTAGAACCAAACATATTTCAAGAGCTAACTCTTGAAATGATAAAAATAGCTTCTTTATAAGCATCCATCAAAATATACATGAAAATCATCCACTGTAATTATTATGAAACAGTAAGGCCAAATTAACACTGATATCCCCGAACACACAAATATGGGCAGTTCACCATTAGCCTATTGATAAGAATTCTGGGAGAAATTTTCCTGTGCAACAGAGGGAACACACACCAGCAAAATTCCCAATTTTTCACTAGTGCCCAACTTTACAAACAAGTAATCTCATCTGGTTATTTACAAACATCATCTAGTTACCAACAGAGCCTCACAGAATATTAATACCACCTCTCTTTTCCTGCCATTGCAACTTTCATATTAAAAAAACCCGTTTATACTCATCTAGCTAAGTCTTGTTAGATTCAACATCAGACTGTGAAGGAGTAAGGTCCTATTATCAAGGTTAGCTAATAGGCTAGCAATTACATATTCAACGGGTCCTTTCAACAATCTTTTGGTTATTTCTTCTTACCTGCCTCTTTCTTCTATCCAACCTTCTTGCTATACACTATTGTCTAACTGTGACAATAGTGTCCCTTAAAAGGCCTTCTTTTAGTTTTCACTTTTCCTTCACTTAGTTTTCCAACTTCTAGCTTCAAAGTAACACATTCCTTCCACTTTGTCCCTCCCCCCAAGTCAATTTTTCCTTTTCCATTTCTCCTCCAGTCATTCTTCCAGATGCTTCTATTTACCAATTTCCAAACTACATGTTCAATGATATAATGGATGTCATATTAACTGTAGTAGCTTTTTGTTTTTTTAGCTAAGCCTACCTAAAACCGAAGATCTGTATCAGAGGTGGTATTCAGCAGGTTCTGACCAGTTCTGGAGAACCGGTAGCAGAAATTTTGAGTAGTTCGGAGAACCGGCAAATACCACCTCTGACTGGAGATTTTACAGTATCCTTCCCCTGCCATGCCCACCAAGCCACACCCACAGAACCGGTAGTAAAAAAAATTCTGTATGTTTTTATTCCAGGTATTTTATGTGGGTGGATTAATCATGGTGATGGAAATGTTTTTGCCATGTTCAGTGGCACTCTTGTAATTGTTGATTCATATTCATGCACCTAGCTTGAGAATTCAAGGCTGAGCCAAATTTAAAACGTTGCAAACTCAAATCATTATTGTTAACCTTTGTATCTCTTATCAAGAATTAAGATAACAAGATGTATAACAAGATGTTTGTTTTGTACCGATTTAGAATTAGAGAATGATGGCGTACTGGAAGTCACAGAAATTTTGGTGGACAAACCAAACTGTGAACAGCAGCTAGGCCTACAAAATATAATTGAACTCGCAAGGTAACCAAGATAAGACTTCTTAAAGAATATTTTTTCTTGCTATTGTTCAAGGTGTTAATAGTGGGCCATCACTGGTAGAACAGAAATAACTACATTTAATAGAAATAACTACACAAGAAGATAAATTATAACTATTCCCAACCATGAAATGGAGAAGAGATTTCCAGCATGTAATTTAAGAAACAGTCTTGCCTACATTTATCACCCTAAACAATAGCTTCTTTTGGACAAGCAGCCATTAGCAAATGAAATGGAGGCAAAGTTTACTTTTCACACTACAGGGTTTGCTGTTACATATAGTTGTATATCCATCTTTCAATCTAGTATTGAAATTGTGGAGACAAGTATAATTAGCTTTTAGGTGTGTCCAAAATTTTTGTATCCCATTTTATTGGAACCCCTGGAATGCATTCTCCAATCTGATACCCTGAAGTAGTTCTACTAGATCTGTCAATCCCATTCAGCCAAGGAATTCTTGGAGGCATCATTCTGGCATTATATAGGTCACAGGCCACTCTACAAATGATTTCAATTTCTCTCATTCTAGTTATTGATTCAATCATCACCATAACAATTCAAATAACTTTCAGATTTTTCTCCATAAGAGCTTTTTAAATTTATTTGTCTGTAATTCTAGAACTATTTAGAATGTATCAAATTAGTTGTTTTAAAATTTGCCACAAAGTTGTAGGGCAAAGTGTGTCATTTGCTGTTCCTTTCAAATATTATAAGCATAATGGATCCCATCCATTGAAATGAAGACAAGGAAGGATTTATTGTATTTATGTATTTATTCTCTCAGCAAGTTTCCTGAGAAAATGGGCTCCATTGTTCCTTGACAACTTGCAAATTCGGTTTCAATGTGCTGAACAGTATCATCTAGCAACTTACAAATTTTAAAAAAAATCTCTGAAACTAATAATGAGCTTGTGCATCTTGTGCATAATGAGCTTGTGTATATTTATTTATGAAACTTGTATGCTGCCTATCTCGCCAAAGGCAACTCTAAGTAGCTTATGACATTGAATAAAATGAACCATAAAACACTTAAAAAATAAGGATATAAAATTGATATACACTAAAAATTTTCCCCACCCTGCTTGGTCTGCTGTTCACTGCTGATGAGCAATTTCTGGGACCCATTCAAAGGAGTCTTAAAGTACTTTATCTTGAAATAGGCTACCCTTCAACTATAAGCCATTGTCAGATCTTCTAACTTCTCTTTAAGTCATCTATGCAAATCCTATAGAAAAACTGATCTGAAGCCGATTTCCAGGTCTGGATAAGTGGCTCAAAATTAGTGCCTCAAAAGTGCTGCAGAAGGCCGTTCAGGCCAAAAATGGGGCAGAGAGGGCCACACTCCATTTTGGCCGGCAGGGTGCTGCAGGAGGCGTCTGCCCCATCTCTCCCTCCCGCCCAGCCTGCCAGCCCGCAGAGAACTACAATGCTGATCCAGCCCTCAAAGAAATCCAGTTTGACATCACTGTTAGCCCTCTATAATCCAGAAAGGATTGTAGAATCAATTTCCAATCAACCAGGAATATATGCATGTTATATGCAAAACAGAAAAAATAACAATCAGGAGAAAGATACTACTGCTCTCTAAATGTTATTTAAAAATAAACTTGATCCTTGTTGACCTCCATTCCAAGAGGGGAAAAAACAAAACGAAATCATATTTTGCTCCACAGCAACAGCAAGTATTTTCTCGTGCTTTTTTTTTCAACTAAAATCAGCTATGTGGCTTTAACTTTTCTTTAAAATGCTATTGTAGTAGGGGTTTGCTGAATATAACAATTTTGCCAGCATGTCCTTCCTTATTATATCTTTGAATTCAGACTGTTTACTCATGGATCAGCCTGAGAGATTCCAAACTCCACAATTTTTCCCCATCATCATACTCTTTTCAAGGAACACAAACTGTATAGAGGGAGGGTGGGTGAATGTTAGTCTTAGCAAGAAAGAGAAGTTGAGTCATACCAACCAATTCAACAACAATCACTGCCATAGGAGTCCTTTAGAAAAATATGCATTGTGGATGTATGTTTCTCAGTGGTTTTGAAAGGGGGTGGGGTGGAAAGAGGCAATGAGAGAAGGGAAATAAGGCATGTAATTATTGCTTTTGCATTTAGAATGATTACCTTTAATAGAACAGCATGAGCACATCTCATTTTAATAATCAAACAAAACAGTTGACAATCATTCTTTTCAGACATATACATAAAAGAGAACAGCTGTGTATGCTCTGAAAATGGCTCAGAAGAAATGCTTTGGATGTTGTACATATGTGGCAAATGATGAATGTGACACTTTAAAACAAACACATCTATTCGTGACATAGCAGCTTTAACAATTGAAACTACAAAGTTGTAGAAAGTTTACAAGAGCTAGCCAGAGTTCTAAGCAGTCACTTTGATTTGGCACTGTTCCAAGTGAATATATAACATTTACTACCAATTTGCTCTGCATCTTAATTTTGTCTGCCCCCAAATTAGCTGCTTTTCCTCTGGAGCACAGCCATTAATCTCCACTAATAGAAAATTTACATTAAAGAACCGCCAAAGGGAAGATTTCAGCAGTAAACAGATAATGGCTGCATGTAAATGACTTATGATTTTTTTAAAAAAAAGCATGCCTTAAATTTTCCAGTTTGTTCTTGAGAGAGAGGGGGGGGGAAGGAGGGAGGGAGGGAGGGAGAGAGACATTCTGCAGCAGGAATTTCAATTGGTTAGTCAAACAAATAGTGAGATACTTAAGCTCAGAGATTTTTTTTAAGTCACCTATTTCTTGTAAACATCAACTTTAATAAATAAAATGTTGGAAAGAAGGAAAGCTGCAGGATTCAGTCTGGGTCAGTCATCAGGACCAGAGATTTTTTCTTCTGAGCTCTCAGACTCAGAAGTTCTTCAGGAAACTTCTCTCTAGCCAAGAACAGCACCCAGACTGGATCCTGCAACATTGTCCTGGGACATCTATAATTTGCTTTCATTTGTGAGAAGGGAAACTACTTGCATCAATACATAAATGAAATGGGTAGATTGAAAACAGTCCATTTTCTAAGACAGTCTACTGACATGTGGATTAAAATGTATGCAAGAATGTATGAAAAGGGATCTATCCAAAAGGTCAAACTTGCCCAACCCAGCAAGCTCCATTTCTGATGGGACTTCAGTTCACAAAATTCTGGAAAATCAATGATTGAAGAGGCTAGGAAGACACAGGTGATTATAATCAAAAAGTTTAATTTAAAGATTTTAAAGCAGATTTCAGAGGATACCCTGCTTAGAATATCAGTATCAGCTGATTAATTTCCCTGAATTTTGACTCCTTTCTTTCTTTCTTTCTTTCTTTCTTTCTTTCTTTCTTTCTTTCTCATTCATTCATCAAATTTGTATAGCTGCTCATCTCAGTCAATGACTCTAGGAGGTTTATAATTAAACAGTTTTAAAAATATATTTCAATTAAGACACAAACATTTTAAGACAATAAAAAGATTCCAAATAAATATTCACAGCAGCCAAGATAGTTGGCCAGTTAGCAATATAACCAGGAAATGGGATCCTTGACATATTCAGCACTCCAGGAACCACTCTGGGAACCTAGCTGGGTTTTTAGGGTCTTACAAAAGGCTAATTTGGGATTTTAGGGTTGGGATCATTCTAACTTCCAAAAAGATAATATTCCATAGAGCAGGATTCACTGCAGAATCTAGTCTCCACCAGCTGACAGGATCTGCAGCACGCCCATTCTGCTAGATTGGATTGGATGGGTAGAAACTCTTGGAAAATGGTGAACCTTCAAATAAACCAATTCCAAGCCACGTAGGGCTTTAAAGTCTTCCTGTGAACTAATTGCAATTTCCCAACGATAAGAATTCCTCCAGAATACAATCCTTTATGTATATTCCATAGTGCACTATTAACCATTTTGGATTGTAATATTTTTGAAATACCTTATCATCTCCAATGATCACTTTATGGAAGTTGTGCTTTTATTAGCCTCTATAGTCCAAACCATAGGTAGTTTTCATAATTGCTTGGGTTGGGCTAAAACTAATTAACTTTATTATAGACCAAACATTATTTCAATAGGAAGTTCCCTGAAAATTTAATATAAAAAAGCACAATTCAGAATTTAAATACATCTGCTTCAGACAACCCTTCGTTATATTACTTAGCAAAATATACAAATTAGTATTTAATTGATTAAAAGCAAGATGAAAGTGTTTAATGGTTTTTTTTCAGGTCTGAATGGGATTGAATTCAGTAGTTGCATTCCTCTTTCCACTTTTTCAGTCCCTCTTTAGTTTCATATCTTTTTTCTTAAATATTTGTTTTCTTAGATATTAGTTAAATATTGATGGGAGTAAGGTGCATTGTATAAGTTATTTAATGCTAAGTAAATTAGTTGAAGATAGTATATTTGAGTTGGAGAGCTTGCCTGAGGTAATTTCCCTGGATTAAAATGCAAGGACAACAAAAACCAACCTTAACTGTGCTTTGGAATGCTCTGAAAATGATGTACTCCAAGATTCATTCTGCATACTGCCTGTATATGATCAAGGAAATGGGGGGAGGGGCAGCTGTTGTCCCAGTCCTGTCAGGGATTTTATTTCCCCTTCAAAAATCCCTTTGCTAAAGTGTTTCAATCCATGTTTGCCAGCTGCCTGCCAAATCTCTGCTATGACTCATTTTAGGTCTTTTTAACACTGGGAAATCCTAATGTCATAAGGAGTGATGAGACAGTAAGAGAAAGAGCCCAATGTCAAATCTCTATAAAATCAGAATTCTTCCAGTTTCAGAGGAGGGAATCAGAACAGTCTAACATCTGAGAAACTGTCACAGAAGTCAGACTTCTATTTTTTTTAATAAATACAGTCAAAAGGTTCTTTTGCTTTCAATTTTTTAAATTTTTTTTAACCTTGGATGTGAGTTATGATCTAGAAAAAACATGGCAAAAGTCCACAAAGTTTATCATATTTTAATTTAAAAACAACAAATATATTACTTTGATTTTTTTTTACAGAAAAGAAAGAAAGATCCCTTGGAAGAAACAACTAGGGAAGATTTTGTGAAAGGATTTCCTACCCAGAAAAAAGAGATTGAAAAGTGCTTCAGTTGCCTTCAGGAAGTGGCAAACCACATTGACAGGATCCACAAGGGCTGCACCACTGCCAGCCTTGTTTCCTGTTCCACAAGTGCCACTTCTGGCATCTTGACCATTCTGGGGTTGACCTTGGCTCTTATCACAGCAGGTGGGAGCTTAATCCTAACAGCCACTGGGATTGGCTTGGGAGCAGGAGCCACAGCAATTGGCCTTTCTGCAGCTTTATATGAGAATATTATCAATGTAAAAGAAAAGAAGAGAGCTGAAGGTCTCGTGAATGCATGTGAGAAAAGCCTAAAAAAGTCAGTCCAGCCTCTTAGAATATGTTCCAGCATTGAGCTGACCCCAAATGATAGAATGATGGGGAAGAATGTCAGACACCTTGTCTCTAATATTTCTGGTCAGGTTCCTGACATGGAAGTGGTTGCGAAGAGGATTAAAATAAATGTAAAGGCATGGAAGACGGCTCAAACACACCTGAAGACTTTAGCAAAGCAAGCAGCTAATGCAGGAAGGAGCTCCTGGAGTAGGTTTAAGAATTCAAAAGATATTACAAAAGCTTTCAGTGGACCTACCCTTGCAATGGCCAAAGGAGCTAGGATGTTAAATGCTGTATCAGCTGGAGTGTTTCTCCTGGTTGATGCCTATGGCCTTGTCCAGGATGCTAAACATTTGATGAAGGGAGGCAAAGCAGAGATAAGAAAAAAGGCAACCTTATTTGAAGAGGAACTTCAGAATCTCAGCAAACTCTACAATGAACTGAAAGACTTGGAGTAAACTTAAGGAAAGAGCCAAGAACCACTTCATATACAGCATATACCAAACACAGCATTTTCTTAGTCTGCTCTACTTTTGGAGGCTGACAATCATGAGGACTACATTTTGGTTTTGCTTATAATAATCTAAAGGCCACTTCAAACTTTTATTTAGCAGGTAGTATATGACCTACATACAGATGTAGCCATAGGTTAATATTTTATTGCTTTCATTTCCTGAGTAGGCTTGCTTTGCCACATAAAATCACATCAAATTCACATCAGAGCTTTGGTGGCTCAGGCTGTTAAATGCCTGCTCTTAAGATCCAGCTGTCTACAATTACTGTAGGCTCGAATCCCACCAGGCTCAAGGTTGACTCAGCCTTCCATCCTCTCGGGGTAGGTAAATTGAGGACCCAAGATTGTTGGGGGCAATAAGCTGACTTTGTAAAAATGCCGCTTAGTAATAAGCAGGCATATACAATGGAATGAAGGCTATTGGCACATTGGGTTGTATCCCAAAAATTGTAAGCCGCCCTGAGTCTTCGGAGAAGGGCGGCATATAAATGTAATTAAAAAAAAAAAATTCCATAACCCCAGAACAGAAAATTCTTTGTGAAAATCAATATGCATTTCCATACATATCTTTCATCATATTGCATCTAGACTAAAATATATTTTAGGAGAGATTCCACTATTAAGTCCTGTTAGTTATTTTACACAAATATGTAAACCATTGAAAATATTTGTGTGGAAAGCTATGGGCCAGCATTCCCCCCTCCTTCTGTCTCTCTGGGGAACAGCCAAATGGAGGTCCTAGGATAATTTTAGTTTATCAGATTTTGAACTTTATTATTCAACCTTTATTTTAACATATATTTCTGTAGAATTGCTTATTTTTGGACTATAATTGCATTGGTTTCAGAAAGTAAGAGAGTGCCACTGGGGACAAAGGTCCTAAATTGCTTAAAGTTAGCTAGTCCTTACTGTTTGCCCCACCCCCTGCTATTGAAACTCACTCTTCCCAAGGTCCTGTTGCCTGGTGTTGTTATGTGGTTTCTAAACCTAAGCTATGATCTTTTATCTGAGTTTGTGTTTCTTTCATTTATTAATTTTATCAGTTAAGCTGGATTCATTTGCTTGGGAGATAGCCCCATTCAAATCAATGGGTCAGCAAGATATTGGTTTTAACATAGGTTTACACTATAAGAATTATGAATCATATTGATTTGATTTTTTTTCAAATCATTTTCATTTCTTGTTATTAGTTGATATTGTTTGGATTGCTGCAAAAGGTAAACTTCCCTTGCATAACTGCCATTCTTTTATTGCTTTGCAACACAATCTTCCTGGGTAACAGTTGCTGTTCAAAGGTTGTTCTGCTAGAATGTAAAATGTAAAATGAGTAAATATGTTCAGCTGCAACAAGTAGAAACAGTTGAATGAATTACTTTCTGTTCTGAATAATTCAAAAGTTCTCAAATCTGTAAAGTTGGTCTGTTTTAAGGAGGTGCTGATATTACCATCTTCAAAAAACAATTCTGAAAGTAAGAAAATGGCCTTATTTTGAAGGTTTGCCAGCAATCAACCAACTTTGGATGAAAGTTCTGAGACTAGGATTGATAGAAATCTTAACAATTTAGAAATGTTTTTAAAAAGAGTCACCCGATAACATTTTGCTAATCAATGAGCATCACCAACACCATGACTCCCCAGAAATCCTTCTCACTGTCAAATAACTACCCAAATCTTGTCATTTCCAAGATTTTATGCAGGACTACTGACATTCTGTGAGTCAAAATTGCATGAGATTTCACTAGAATCTCATATAAAATATTAGTGTGATGTATGGCTGCATTGTGAGACTTAAACCATTGGGACAGGTTACTGGCCAACAAAAGTTGCTAGCTTCTTACTTTGCTCTATTGTGCACTTACTCTTTTGGACAATGATTTTATAATATTGGATTAATAGCTTCTGATTAACAATTTATTTCCTCCAGAAAGCAACTTATTTCCAATGTTTTTTTTTCTCCCAGCATGAAGACCATATGTGAACGGGAAGGATGTCTCTGTGTTCCCAGACAAGTTTGGCATTGCGGAAGCTAGTAAAGCAAGCAGAGCACAGAAAGGCAGGCCCAATAAAATGTCAACTTCTATTTTTTGCACTGTAGCTGTTGGACAGTTTGCTCTCACCAAACCAACAAAAAACCAACAGATGTGAGAGTTGTCTTGAGATGAAGATGATGATGAAATGGGAAGTGGTTTGTGTGAAAGGCCAGCACATTAAATTGGTTTTCCCAAGAAGGAAGTATCCAGAAATAGGCACTTTTAGAAAACACAGAACGTGTAGAAGTTCATCTCTAAAATCTCTTAGTTCTTTTGAAAAATATGGACCTGGTTATTATAGAAAACATTTTCTGTCTTGTACTTACCAAGGGCTCTGTATATCTCAAAGAATAGAATCATTTATATGCAACAGATTTTCTTTAAAAAAAAAAGAGGACTAAAATTATTTATTTGTTTCTTCTCAGAAAACAGAGGCTCCTTGCTGTTTTTTATGGGAGAATCTCCTCTGGGAGAAATAGGGCCATATTAGTTGATTCATCTGACTGAATCTTCAAATGGATTTAGCCTAATAACAGCTATATCACCTCAATTTTCCTAGATTTTACTGATTTAATCATTATATTTTCATAGTCCCATTGGTCTAATCAAGTAATTTTTTATACAAGCACACAGAAGGAGCAAAAGACACAACAAAACAAAATCTGGAAGTTGTACCTGCTCAGTAAAACTAATTTTTCCATGTACATGACCCAAGTACATTAGTCTTAATCTTATCTAACTAATCTAATTAACATGAAAACCAATTGCTAATGGAAAGCCATAGCCATGTAAAGGTTGAATTGGATGTGATATAGGGCATTACTTCTATGACTTTTAGGCACACTATCTTGTGTTATTTGCTCCCATTCAATAGGAACCAGTGACATGGATAAGAGATAGAGAAAAAGAGAAGATGACAGTTACATCTGCTCATGAGAATTCAATATAATGCTTCCTATTTTAATCACAACTTCTTGTTAATGGCCAGGGCAGTGAATGAGAATAGAGAAGATACACAACTAGAAATTGTGTATCTAGGCCTATTTTTAAATATATGTATGCTTTGGAAAAAGAGGCACTATTATGGGCACTTGCAAAATGGGGATGGGGAACATTGTTTCTTTTGAAATTCCAAAATTTCATTTAAAAAAGAATAGTCCCCAGCCCTTCTAGAAGTTGAAATGTGAAAATTATACTTTGTTTACCTGAAAAGAAATGTTTTACATTAAAAAAATGTTAATACAGGAGGTTCACCTGAGATTTGTCCAGAACACAATAATGAAAATAGATTAGTTCTGTATTAATACATATTATATAATATATATTGAATGAAAGGGACATTTTTTTCTTTTGTATAGAATTCTTTATTGGCCAAGTGTGATTGGACATACAAGGAATTTGTCTTTGGTGCATATGCCATCAGTTTACATAAAAAGAAAAGATACATTCATCAAGACAGGCCAAATAAGGTACAAATAAGCAATCAAATCATACTAAGAAATAATATAAATCGTAAGGATACAAGCAGCAAAGTTACAGTCATACAGTCACAAGTTGGAGGGGAGGGTGTTAAGGAGCGATGGGGAGATTAACAGTAATAGTAGTGCAGACTTTGTAAATAGTTTGACAGTGTTGAGGGAATTATTTGTTTAGCAGAGTGATGGCTTTCGGGAAGAAAACTGTTCTTGTGTCTAGTTGTTCTGGTGTGCAGTGCTCTATAGCGTCATTTTGAGGGAAGGAGTTGAAGCAGTTTATGTCCGGGATGTGAGGGGTCTGTAAATATTTTCACAACCCTCTTTTTGACTCATGCAGTATACAGGTCCTCAATGGAAGGCAGGTTGGTAGTAATCGCTTTTTTCTGCAGTTTTTTTTTCTTTTGGAGAGATTGAAATACATTTAGGACTACCTTTTTAATTAACTATTGCCCCTTTTGTTAAAAAAGATTGTTTCCATCACTTTACAATATTTTGAAACAATGTACCTGCTGGAGATCCAAATCCAATAGCAGTACTCTCCTGCACCTGGTGATCTACTGATCACAAGGGGGCAGTAGGGTGTTGATTGAAAATAAAGAATTTATTCTGTGCGCTGTTGTCTATCATTCTATCTTCCTTCTGTTTGTTTGAGAGACTGGAAATCTGAAGTCACATACTTCTGCCTTTCTTCCTAGGCACATGCACAGAGAGCATGTTCTCCTTGACTGTAGAATGTAGTGAGCTAGCTGGTAGCCTTTGTCTATGAGTTTACAGTATGTCTGTAAATAATTCTCCTTTCTGGTATATTTCTCAAACCTGCATCTCTAATCATTGTTTAGGTCAGATGCCTGCGGTCAAGAATGTTGCTATACAGAGAATGTTTGAATCTCCACATAAGCAACACTAGCATCAATTGAGAGTGGAGGTTTAGGGATGGGGTGGAGTGGTAGTAGTGCACAATAACAAAAGAAGCATTGTGGTATCACAATATAAACCTCTATCCCTGTTGCACGTGTGTCACATTATGCACACATATGAAAAGGATGAAGCTTGTGATACAACACGGCATTTGTCATTTTGACAAAAGCAGCAGCACAAAGCTCCCAAGGAAGCCTACGATTGAGAGATAGGCATATCGTTTGGATCTGCATGTCACAATGAACCACAAATTAGCCAACTACTTTTTAATAGATATTTTCTGTGAAACCAGTCTGAGTGATTCATTCATGGTTCAGAGGGTTGTTGAAATTCAGAAAATTCGATTGGGTAACACACAGAGTAAACCTGTTTGGACATCAGGTTTTTAATATATAAAATTATTTAATATATAATTGGGGGCTAAAGATACTATTTCTCCTTTATTAATACTAGTTATAATATTTCCAATGCAGTCTTTCCTGTTACTAATTAGCAGTTTCTCTAGAGTTGTAAACATTTTTAAATGATGTTGTGCCAATGTATTAAACACACGATTCTTTTCTGTTTGTGTTTCTGTTAGGTTTTTTTTAAAATTCATATTTATATGCCACCCTTCTCCGGAGACTCACGGCGGCTTACAATTTTTGGAGCGCAACCCAATGCGCTCAGCAATAGCCTTCATTCCATTGTATATGCCTGCTTATTACTAAGCGGCATTTTTACAAAGTCAGCTTATTGCCCCCAACAAACTTGGGTCCTCAATTTACCTACCCCGAGAGGATGGAAGGATGGAAGGCTGTCAACCTTGAGCCTGGTGGGATTCGAGCCTGCAACTAATTGCAGGCAGCTGGAGCTAAGTGCTAGGTGTTTAACAGCCTGCACCACCAAGTTCACTTGTTTAATGTATTTTTAATTAATTGTATTGCTATTTATTGTAAGCTGTCCAGAGTCCCTAGGGAGAGAGGGAGAGAGGGCGGCATATAAGTCCAATAAAGAAGAAGAAAAAGCAGGCCAATGATGGCAGGTTGTTGAATATGCCATTTAACCCAAGACTGAGACAAAAGACTTGCAGAATAACCCTGTAGAATAAGCCAGTGTTATAATCCAGGCTACTGGTAAGTAAAGAATGTTTAGGGAAATGTAGGAAGATGCTGCAATTTTTTCAAAGGGTTGGTTGAGAAATATGATATATGGACCCAATATTAAGCATAGATGCACATTTTCTTAACTACCTCCTGGATGGGTTTTTCCTTCTCTTTGAGGGCAGGCCTACTGTCACAGGCAGAATGCCACTCAGTTCCTTAGACTGCTGTTTTCTCTTTTATTGTAAAGAATGCTGCTGAGAAGAAAGCCACATCTTTTTATGTCGCCTGCAGAGTGTGAAGATGGGATGACAGCTGCCACCCTAACCCTTAACTTCTTTGCCTGGATATGGGATATTGCTTTGCCTTGTTCTGTTGGACAAGAAACCTGATTAGGAAAAGGACTCCTGTTTGCAGAAAGCAGGGTGTAAGAGAAGAGCCCCTTCCAGGACTTCCTATATTCAGCAGTCCTAACAGCTATCAGGAATGCTAATTGCTCTAACCTTTCTAAGCCAAGATTAAGCAGACATAATCTTAAACTTTTCCAATCAGCAGCATTGATTGGATCTTGGTAAAGCAGAGGTAGGTGTAGCAAAAGGACACTTTCACAAGGTAATTTTACCGGAAACATGAATTCTCTGGAGCATTTCTTTGGTTAGTCAGAGGCATAGGTTTTTCAGTGATTCATTGCTATTCTTTGGAATCTGTTTTGATAATAAAAGGGAGTCTGGAGAATTTTTTCAGATCCATCAAATTTCAAAATCTTTATTGAATCAGGAAAAAAAAGGCTAGTAACCCAATCTGCGTCACTTGGCCCAATCTTTTCCTCATTTTTATGTCTTCTTAGCAAAAAGTCTTGACCTCTTCTTTTGTTTTCCATTTTTTTATAGGTAGGATACCTATACTGGTAAATTGATTGCCTTGGGGTGGGCATTTCTGTAAAAGCAGACTTAAAATCCCACCTCATGTTCCCTTTTTATATTTATTAGATTTCTATCTGAGTTTTATATTTGACCAACGTAAGGTAGGAAACATACATAATGCTCCTGTCTCTTTTCCCATAAGAACAATCTTCTGAGTTGGACAGAGAGAGAATGGCCAGCCCAAAATTGCCCCGCTGGGTTTCATCCTCTAAGGCAGAACTAGAACTTACAGTCTCTTGGTTTTGAAGCCAGTATCTTAACCACTACACCAGAGTGGGTCTCCATTCATAACTGAAGTCACTCAGGAGAACTGTATCAGTCTTGAACTTACCTTCTCACTTGCTACTTTATAGCTCAGCCCGGGGAGGGGGGCGACATTTTGAAGTCTGGATTTCAGCCTCCACTTGTTATCATCAAACAGTCTGAGGCCTGTCAATACCCTTCACTGGTTTGGCCTTGTAGTGCAGCCCAAGGAAAATTGACGGAATTAAAATAAAAACCCTTTCTGGTATGTTCCCTTCTTAAGACTTTAGAAACACCATTTTCCGATTCCCCAATTCGGCTATGCTGCATTGGGTTTCACAGCCTGGAAGATCTAGTGGGTTTCACATGATCAGAATCGAGAATCAGACATCCAGAATCAGAGAAAGAAGCATATATCAATATCTAGTCCTTGAGTCTGATGCCCTGGCTCCAGAAGACCTGTGATTTCAGGACTCCAAGAAGCAGATTGAACAAACCTAACCAAAGATCCCTGACAAAAAAAGCTCTTAGTAGCTACTCCGAGCTCCGTTATCTTCTGCCCTATCGGAACTGTTACAGCATCCATCTGAAATTGTCCTTGAAAGACAAAAACTCTGCACAAGCTGCAAAGTGATGATGACTCATTTCTCCCTCTCTTCCACCCAGAAATATTTTCCTATTTTATACTCTGTTCACAAAGAAAGCCTATGTAAAAGATGTTCCTCCTTAGCACTATTTATGTGTGTGTGTGTGTGTGTGTTGTATGTCTCTCCTTCTTTGTTGTGGTAGGAAATCTCCACACAATTCTGGTGTTCTTTGTTGTGGCAAGTGCCTATTTTCTTTGTGCTCTCACTTATAATTAAACCCTGAGTGAAGTGAATGTCTCTCTCTGCTAGTGTCTCAACTCCCACTTTATCTTTCTCTCACTGAATTGAATACTCTGCTCTCTGAACCCTTTGCTTTGCTGAACAGAATTGAATGTGCTGAATTCTCACAGATTATTGCTCTTTGATAGTTTGCATAGTGACTTTAAATATTTTTGTGTTATATTCACCCTAAATTTGATTAACCTTATAACATTCTTCTGGAAAAAATTTAATTATATTTTCAGTTTGGGACTTCTGCAATGTATAAGCTTATTTTTAAGAGCCATGGTGACACAGTGGGTAGAATGCAGTACTGCAGGCTAATTCTGCATTCCAATGCCAGGAGTTCGATCCTGACCTGCTCAAAGTTGACTCAGCCTTCCATCTTTCCGAGGTCAGTAAAATGAGGACCCAGATTGTTGGAGGCAATATGTTGATGCTGTAAACCACTTAGAGAGTAAAGTACTATGAAGCAGTATGTAAATCTAAATGCTATTGCTATTGTTGGAAGAAATATCCATCTGGGTTCTGTTCCAAGTGGGGAAGAAAGACACTGGGAACATGGTTGCTTGGAAAGATGGTTTATTGGTGAACAGGATGGGTTCCTGGGCAGAAAGAAGGGGGAGAGATACTGAGAGTCCTCTGTTGTGATTTGAATTTGAGCTTGTATTCTGATTGGTTGTCACACTCCCATGGGGCCATGCAGGGGCAACTCTATAGGCTGTCCTGGGTCCCGGACTTGGTTGAGCCTTGCTGGATGATGATGCAATGAAAGGGCTTTGGGCAATTCCTATTATGACTCTGCCTGCAGTAGATCTTTCTTATGTAAAATAGACTGGCCCAGGCATTAACAAAGGGGTGGGGGGTGCCTCTCTGAGTTTCTACTTCTCTTTTACTGGAAATATTCTGCCTTTTTAGTATATCCTAAAATATTTCATTTTCCTAGGAGAGGGGTGGGTTTTAATTTCCAACACTGTTTAATAACCTTAGGAGTTCAGGACCCTATTTACAACTGGATTACATGATAGGAAATGGTGTGCTTCTCTGTGAAAGGTGATAAAGATGTGAGTACCAAGTATTTTATATTGCCAAAAATTATTTGCATGCTTCTTTTTCTCTGCAGGTTCTTGTTAAACCCGATAGAATCCAGTTTGCATGTTTGCAGATTTTCCCTTCTTCTCATCTGAGATTGCAAGCTGGAGGGTCTATGACAATTCATTGTGGCCAATTCGCTGTGACCAATGTGCCATGAGCAACTTGCCACAGCCAACTTGCTGTGGTCTACTCACTGCAGCCAACTTGCTACAGGATAACTTGCCATGGCCCACTCGCCACAAGGCAACTTATCATGGGACAATTCAGTGAACGATTAGTTCCTTTTATTATTCATCAAAGCATTACAAAAGCTGGTAGTCATAGGAATGATTCCCTTTGATACGAGATATAAAATAATTTTGATGAAAATGTGGTCAACAAAAATAAAAGGAACTAAGTGAATCCTTAGTGGCAAGTTGTCCCACAGTGAGTTGGCCATGGCAAATTGGCCACAGTGATCTGGCTGCAATGGTGAGTTGTCCAATTCCCCAATCTGGAATAGATCTGGCCTAAATAGCAGCCCTATTTCCCTCCCAACCACACATTTTTAAGATTTTTAACCATCTCTAATAAAACAAAGTGTTCTTGGAAATGAAAATCCTTGCAAATGTGTTGTAGATATTGTAAGGAAACCCTTATTAGATTTTGCATCCCTAGGCCCTGCACATAATAGTAGATATTACATTTGTTCAATAATGCTGATTTTCAGAGTTACTTATATATCATTTTTGGCATAGGTAGCAAGGCAGTGAAGTCAATTGCCAGTTAAAAAGGAACCACTGAGTTTGTTATGAACGGGTCATTCTTTCCCTTGACTTATTTACAGTATATAGACATTACATGTATAATTTTCCTATTCTCACCAAGCAGCAGCAAGGGATGAGAAATGAAGAAATGGAGACAGGCAAGGCAGGCAGCTGGCTAAGTCAACTTAGAAGAATTCAACATGACTCTTCCTTTTTTAGTAGTAAAGCCGTACCCTTGACCATATATGCAACTGCAACAGATTAAGGAGAGTTGAACTGACTGGCATGAGCCTCCTACTTTTTAATCAAGAGCAATATTAAAAGATTCATCACGTCTGATGCTGTACTGATACAGTTCTCTGAGAATTTGCCTGTTGTACTGACTTGTGATGCATCCCCTTTTGGAGTGGGGTGGGCGTTTGAGCCACAGGCTTCCCAGAGGGAGGGAAGCCCCTATTGCATTTTACTCTCGCACTTTGACCAAAGCAGAGAGGAATTACAGCCAATTGGACAAGGAAGCATTGGCAATTGTTGCAACTGTCAAGAAATTCCATGAGTATCTATATGGGAGAACATTTACCATTGTCACAGATCACAAACCTTTGTTAGGCATTGTGGCAGGAGACAAACTTACACCCACTATCCTGTCACCAAGAATGCTGAGGTGGACTGAATTTCTTGCTGCTTATTCATACAAGCTCATCCACAAGCCTGGCAAAGACATTGGCCATGCTGATGCCTTGAGTCACTGCCCACTTCCGTTTCACACTGAGGACGTTGAACTTGAGGCGCACACCTTTTTCCTAGAAACTGTTACCAAGCTTCCAGTACACGCTGCTGAAATTACCAGAGAGACTGCCAAAGACACTTTATTGGCTCCTATTATAGGCTGGATTAAGAAAGGTTGGCCTCTTCAAGATCTACCTCACCTTGCCCAACCTTTTAAATCCAGGCAAACTGAATTATCTGTATTAAGAGGATGTATTTTGTGGGGTAACAGGGTGGTTATTCCTGCAAAACTGCAAAAGAGGTTTTGGAAATGTTACATGAGGGTCATCCTGGTATTGTAAGGATGAAGGGATTGGCCAGGAGTTATGTATGGTGGCCAGGTATTGACAAAATGGTTGAAAACTGGGTTGCATCTTGTCCCAACTGTCAGGTAGTCAGGCCTGCCCCACCTCTCACCCCCACACAGGAATGGGAATGTCCTAGGGGCCCATGGTCTAGGATTCACATTGATTTCGCTGGCCCTACCAGAGGGCACACCTTCCTTATTATAGTAGATGCATATTCCAAATGGCTAGAGGTCATCCCTATGGCATCCACCATAACTGATGCTGTCATTAAGCAGCTTAAAAGCTTTTGTAACCCACGGGTTACCTGATGTTCTTGTCTCTGACAATGGCCCTCAATTTACATCTAACCTTTTTGAATCCTATCTAGCACAACAGGGTATCAGACATGCCCTGACTGCCCCTGGGCACCCTTCGGCTAACGGCCGGGTTGAACGCATGGTACGTTTTACCAAGGAAAAGCTTCAGCAATTGGGTCCTGGGGACATCACTGAGAAAGTTGAAAAACTTCTTAGTGTTCAGCACATCACTCCTAACTCATCAACTAACTTATCCCCAGCAGAGTTGTTGATGGGTAGGAAACTTAGGTCTCCCCTTGACCGCCTTCATCCCACTTACGCACCCAACGCACCACCAGATTCCACTAGCAAAGTTCGCATGTTCAGTGTGGGTGATTCTGTTTATGCTAAGAACCTTATGGGTGAACCTTCATGGATTCCTGCTGAAATAACTCAAATCACAGGCCCTCGTTCTTATAGGGTGCAAACAGAGGATGGTGTCCTCTGGAGCAGGCACATTGATCAGCTTAGATCCAGATTACTTCAGGAACATCGCAATTGTTCCTCTCTAGTTCCCATACCTAATGCCTTTTCTAGGGGGGAAGGGGAGGAGCATGAGGATAATCAGCAAGCAAGAATCAACCCCATGTGTAATGAGCCATTATGACAGGAACCACCCCAAAACCTGTCACAATGCCAAAATCCATCCTTACAAGTGGAAGATTGCACATCACTACCTGACTTGGGTGCTGACATTGGAATGGAGATGGGTTGGGAGGAGAGACCAGATTGTAACAATCAAACAGGGTCTTCTTTCACTGGAAGCCCTAGTAGGGAAATGTCAACAGACACATTTCCTCTCTCACTGGGTGAGAACATTAAAACTTCTGAACCACAAAGGTCTCAACGCACGTAAGAGCCCCACCTATTTAAAAGAATACATTAGATAGGTTGGGGTTTGAGTATGGACTGAACCTAGTGGGGAGGGGTGTTATGTATGTAGGTTTGAATGTCATTGGTTACGTTTGAACTGTTCTTGTAAAATGTCAGAAATGATTGGTTTAAAAGTGCGGAAAACCTGCACTCTGATTGGGCAACGGCTGCTGGCTATAAGTAGCAGCCGCAGCCCAGCCAAATCAGGTCTGTTATGAGCTGTAGTCATTAATAAACTCTTCACTGAAGCTCTTCGCGTCTGACTCTTCATGCAAACTTAAGAGGAAGCAACTTTATTAAGCTACTCAACTTAACCAGTGTTCAGAGACTCTAATCCAAGCTTTCCATTTTCAACAGCAGTACCCTCTCAAATCCCATAAATGTAGTTCTATCTAAATCTGGTGTCAATAAATAGGGTAGTTGAATTAATTGGCTTCAGGTCTGCTTATCAGCACTGTTTATATTTTCATGCATTTACCTTGAGAAAAAGGTAAATAATTAGAAATAAGGCAAAGCTGAAGGTGTTGGGTTTTTTTTACTTATGTCTCCCTGCTTTTATTTCTAGGTTCCTCTACAGGTGAAACTCGAAAAATTAGAATTTCGTGCAAAAGTTCATTTATTTCAGTAACACAACTTAAAAGGTGAAACTAATATATGAGATAGACTCATTACATGCAAAGCAAGATAGTTCAAGCTGTGATTTGTCATAATCGTGATGATTATGGCTTACAGCTCATGAAAACCTCAAATCCACAATCTCAGAAAATTAGAATATTGTGAAAAGGTGCAATATTCTAGACTCAAAGTGTCCCACTCTAATCAGCTAATTAAGCCGTAACACCTGCAAAGGGTTCCTGAGCCTTTAAATGGTCTCTCAGTCTGGTTCAGTAGGAATCACAATCATGGGAAAGACTGCTGACCTGACAGTTGTGCAGAAAACCATCATTGACACCCTCCATAAGGAGGGAAAGCCTCAAAAGGTAATTGCAAAAGAAGTTGGATGTTCCCAAAGTGCTGTATCAAAGCACATTAATAAAGTTATGTGGAAGGGAAAAGTGTGGAAGAAAAAGGTGCACAAGCAGCAGGGATGACCGCAGCCTGGAGAGGATTGTCAGGAAAAGGCCATTCAAAAGTGTTGGGGACTTTCACAAGGAGTGGACTGAGGCTGGAGTCAGTGCATCAAGAGCCACCACACACACACGGATCCTGGACATGGGCTTCAAATGTCACCAAATGTCTTACCTGGGCTAAAGAAAAACAGACCTGGTCTGTTGCTCAGTGGTCCAAAGTCCTCTTTTCTGATGAGAGTAACTTTTGCATCTCATTTGGAAACCAAGGACCCAGAGTCTGGAGGAAGAATGGAGAAGACATACTGCAAGATGCTTGAAGTCCAGTGTGAAGTTTCCACAGTCTGTGTTGATTTGGGGAGCCATGTCATCTGCTGGTGTTGGTCCACTGTGCTTCATTAAGGCCAGGGTCAATGCAGCCATCTACCAGGAGATTTTGGAGCACTTCATGCTTCCTTCCGCAGACGAGCTTTATGGGGATGCTGACTTCATTTTCCAGCAGGACTTGGCACCTGCCCACACTGTCAAAAGCACCAAAACCTGGTTCAATGACCATGGGATTACTGTGCTTGATTGGCCAGCAAACTCGCCTGGTCTGAACCCCATAGAGAATCTATGGGGCATTGCCAAGTGAAAGATGAGAGACAGGAGACCGAACAATGCAGAAGAGCTGAAGCATCCTGGTCTTCCATAACACCTCAGCAGTGCCACAGGCTGTTAGCTTCCATGCCACGCCTCAGTAATTACCTTGCAGTAATTGCTGCAAAAGGGGCCCAAACCAAGTACTGAGTATATATGCATGCTTATTCTTTTCAGAGGTCCGATATTGTTCTATGTACAATCCTTGTTTTATTGATTGCATGTAATATTCTAATTTTCTGAGATTGTGGATTTGGGGTTTTCATGAGCTGTAAGCCATAATCATCACAATTATGACAAATCACGCCTTGAACTATCTTGCTTTGAATGTAATGAGTCTATCTCATATATTAGTTTCACCTTTTAAGTTGCATTACTGAAATAAATGAACTTTTGCATGATATTCTAATTTTTTGAGTTTCACCTGTAGGTCCATGCCTTGAATGCAGCATTATCTCTTTTATGTGTGTATCTACACAAACAAAATGTTTTACATCACAAGTCACATTGTTACTTGCATGAGAGGTTCAAGGTCTCCTGATAATTCACAGTTGGCCCTAGGAGTTGGACTCATAAGAATTGTGGCAGCAGAACACCCCACAAAAAAACCAGACCACTAAATACTGGAGACTTTAACTCAGTTTAGGATTAAGTACATTGTGTGAATCCAACTACTGTGCAGCTGCTCATCCCACCTGAACTTACCTCCATGACACCAGAGGTCATGTTCATCCCCACTCCCAAAATAAATAATCTGTGAGGGAATGGTAGTCTAAGAAACCATAGTACCTGCCCATCATGCTTTGCCCCAGCCTTTACATCACTTTTTAATATTAAACTCTCTGCTTGGTAATGGCACGACCACCACTTATTCTCCTGTCCTAGCCCTTTTCATCATCACTCTTAGATATTCCTTAGTGGGTCACTTTCAGGTAAGTACCATACAATGGGTATATAGATGCCTATCTGATGGCCAATAGAGTTGTTAGGCTCACTAGGCAATGGAATCATTGTCACAATGAAATGACTCCTCTGGGCAGTTAATCAAGAGGCAGACAAAAGCTTGGTATCAATTCATTGCTTGCCTGGTTTGCAACGAAAATCAATTACTTTGTTATGCCAGAATACATGGCAGTAGCATGAAAAAAAAAATAGAAACCACTAAATTTCAACCAAAGCAGAATTCAAAAGTATAATGTAAACATCAGGGTGACTCAAGCCATGTCACACCACCTACAAAAAACTGCTGTTTACATGCTTTGGACCATGTATTTTGAATTTCTTTGATTCTATGTGTCATACAGATTTCTTCATTATTTCTACTTTCTGAGTTTTTTCCCCACTTCAAATCTACTACCTATTAGTTCAAATCTTGAAATATATGTTGCTTTCATTTTTCACAGAAAAGAAGAGGAAGTTGCCAATAGCAACTTTGCTAAGTTTCTGGAAGAATTTTCTTCCCTGAAAGAGATCTGAAGCAAGCACCTGAATTCTCCAGGAAATAGTCCCTGACATTGACAAGACCTGTAAGGATTGTACAATTGCCAAATTTACTGCCGACTCAGCAAGTATTCTTGCTGGCATGTTGACTGTTGCTGGAGTGGCTTTGGCCTCTGCCTTTGATCAAGGGGTAGCAGTTGACATGATTGATAATTTGCCCACCTTGCCTGAAAAATTGAATAATTATCATTAAATGAAAGTACAAAAGGTTATGAATATTTGCAAAAATGTGTCATGGCCCCGTTGAATCCTGGAGAAGGAGCAGGAGCAGGAGGAGGAGAAGTTGGAACGAGCACCATCTCACAGAGATAGTACATCTCTCCTGGACATCTGAGGCCAGAAACCAGGGGAGGATGCATTTGTCCAATGGATGGGTGGAGAAATGTGAAGGTGAGCAACTGATTGGAAAAGGCAGTAAACTCTTGCAAGGATTTCATAAGAACCTGGGCACCTTTGCTGTGTTAAAAACAAAAACATCAGGGTAAATAATGTAACAATTAAAAAACCCATGCACATTTATAAAATGAATGTAATTAATAGCCAGCTTCTGCCAACCTAGAAGTTCGAAAGCATGTAAAAATGCAAGTAGAAAAATAGGGACCATTTTGGTGGGAAGGTAACAGCGTTCCGTGCACCTATGGTATTTAATCATACTGGCCACAGGACCACAGAGACGTCTTCAGACAGCGCTGGTTCTTCAGCTTTGTAACGGACATGAGCGCTGCCCCCTAGACCTGGAAATGACGAGCATGTATATGCGAGGGGAACATTTACCTTTACCTTAATAGTATGCTACAAGGGCTGAACATCCTAATCGAAGGCATCCTATCCACAGAGCAAGAATGGCTTCACAAAGTAATAGTGAATTAAGTTGAGAGCAAGGGATAAGACTGAGAAATGAAACTGAGATGGAGTGGGTGAGATTCTCAAAAACAGAGATGTACTACATTGTTACAAAGAACAAAAGGCAATATATGGGCTTTGCTCTAGCAGATTCTTCTCTATTGGATGGCCTTCCCAAGTATAGTCTCCTGGTATCAGTTTTCTTCACTTCTAAGCACTAGATTGCTATTCAGTAGGTTACATTAACATGCATCTTTTGACATTTACATGGTGGGTACTATTTCATTTTCAGTTTCTTGCTGTTTAAATTAGCTGCTTTAATCATCATAGCATCTTTTAAATTGTTTTAACTCATAACTCAGGGCACAATGTTTTTTTCAGTTAAGCACTGTACCATGCAGGGCACAATGTTCAGTAACTACTTCTGCTGCTACTGGATATTTTAAAACACAATTGTGTTCATGTACTTAAAGCACTTGATAGATGCTTTAAGATCTAGATATACATATTAAAAAATTCACTAGCTGTTTCTTAAGAAAAGAACAAAATAGATTTGACAGACTTTTACACCCATCAATACAATGATTGCATCTATCATGGCACAGTCCTGCCCTTTTAAGCAAACTAAATGAAGTGGTGGTACGAGGGAAAGTGACACTGAACAGGACAGCTGGTCTTGGCTCCCACTGGGAGGAAGACACGCTCCCAATGATTTCAGGCATGAGTTGCTCTCAGCAGCCAGGGAGCCAACTGTCACTGGGGGCTCTCACAGGGAAAGGTTAGATTCTGCCTTCTGGCAGATTGAGAAACTGGCAGTGGCACTCAGGGCGAAAGAGAAATAGGATTCTCCATCAATTTGGCAAGAAATAAAGCAGCTCTCCTAGTATCCTTAGGAGTTAGGCAACTTCATTGTGCTTCTATGGCAACACAATACATCTTCTATTAGTCCCCATGGAGAAAGCAGTAGACAGTGTTGTGCTGGGAAATTAAGAGCAACTCAGAGAAACAGAACTGGCCACGGACACTGGGCTTTGAACAATTTGCAATCATGCAAACTTGGGGAAGTTTATGTGCAAGGAGAGAAGCTGGTTTCACAAAATACACCTCATAAAAGATTATAAAAGCACAATCTAACACAATACCTCAGAGGAACAAAAACAGAAACCCTAGGCCTAGACAAAGACTCTAGTTATGGCTGCATAAATAACTCTCTGATAAACTGAGGGACAGAAGGACAAGTATAAAGAATGGAAAAAGGACACATAACCAAATCAGAATACCAACAAACAGTCCAAATCTACATGGATGGAGTCAGGAAAGCTAAGGATCAGAATGAACGAAGACTTTCAACAAATGCCAATAATAATAATAAAAGTTTATTTCAATATGTAAGAAGCAAGAAAAAAGTCAAGGAATGATCTAATGATCACTAATGGGAGAAGATGGCAAGGAGGTGACTAACAGCAAGGAGAAAGTGGAACTGCTTAATGCATTCTTTGAATCTGTCTTTCGGTTAAAAAAAATCAACTATCAAAAGCATCACTATAGGAGACAGAACAGGAATGAAAGTCAAAATAGGCAAGAACGTGGTAATAAAACATCCATCAGCTCTAGATGGATACAAATCTTCAGGACCAGATGGATTACATCCCAGGATTTTGAAGGAGCTGGCAGATGTGATCTGTTAACCACTGAATAGAATCTTTCAAACTCTTGAGGGGGGGCGGAAGTCCTGATATATCACGTGACACTGCTGTGATGTGAGTTTGACACCCTTGACATACTATACCTGTGCATTTGGTTTTTCTTGCCTAAGTATAGGATCTTATTTTTCTTATTGGATGGGGCCCATTACTCTAGTCTGTCAAGATCCTTCTGAATCTTAAGTTTGTATTCCAAGGTGTTAGCTATTCCCCCTAGCTTGGTGTTGTCTGCAAATTTAATGAGTTTCTCTTCTATCTTCTCATCTAGATCATTTATGAAAATGTTGAAGTGTATTGGGCCTAAGATAGAACCTTGAAGTACCCACTGCATGCTTCCCTCCATGTAAATGTAGTTCCATTAGTCCTGAACTTTATGTGACACTACTTCTATGAATGCAGGAAAGAAAAAAACATAATTTATCAATAATTCTATACAAAGCCAATAACACTACATTTGATACAATTCTATGCAAAATATTAGTGATTTTTATGGTATTGCTTTTAACGTCTAACTTTCAAAAACCCAGTAAGCAAAAAAAAATCATGACTATCAAACATTACATAAAATAAATTTTGGGAGGGTTACATAACTCATTATTTTGCTTAGACTTTGAGTACAACAGAATCTTAACCACCTATGCTGGGCTGGTTTTCTCCACACAATTACTGTATGTCTTAAATCTATTAGATTTGTTTCTCATAATAAAACAGAATTGCAGTAACACCCACCCATCCATCTATTTTTTACAGTCTTGAATGAAAACACAGAATCCAGTAAATGGTGTTTCTCTTTTATTTAAAAACAGTGCTTCATTACCATTTGCAAAGGATGAAGAAAGACTCCACCTCCCTTGCTTAGAGTTTATAAAAGCCAGCAACATGATCAATAATTTATACACATGGATAATACAAAAAAAAGAATAAAGCTAAAGAGCTAACTACTCTGACCTTCACAATTCCAGCTACTTGATAATAATAAGAGTAACCCAATGAATACTGTATGGTTTGAAAGCTACTGTACAATATGATACTTGAACAGGGGGAAGGGGAGGGAGTAGGGATGGTAGAGATTGCCACAAAGTCCTGGGATGCAGCTACTACTTTTCCAGAGTCAGTCAGGAAACAGGAATCTGGTCAAGTAGCCTGGGCATTCTGGGGAATGATCCAAGGAGAGGGGAGCATCTAATTACAATGCATCCTATGTCCCAAAGGTACCTGGCAAAGAAGAGGTGCAATAGACACTGCACCAAGAGCCAAGCCAGTTCAGGGCATATTAGATCTTCTTCTGACAAACTCCAAGTATTACCAAGTCTGCTTGGGTGGTCAGTAACCCTCTGCCATCTTGGGACTGCCCTACAGTTCTGCCTCAACTTTTGTCATCATGCCAGGGTCATGCCCCAGGTATTTACAAACAGAACTAAAAACAAAACAAAAACAAAACAAAAACACCAAATTAAAACTCAGTAAGATTACTTTATCACTTATTGAATTCCAGGCAAAAAAGAGCTGCCAAAACGGTGACACATCACTCTACTGAATATATAGACTAAATTCCTTCACAGCTGTTTCTCAAAGCAACTGCAAAATGCACTTGAATATTCTGCTCCAAAAGAGAGAAAACCAAGTACGAGGCTTCTGATTTTCCTTTAAAGAAGTCAATAATTAATTGACATGAGGCAGACTACAAGTCATAATGAATACTTCAGTGGACGGCTTTAAGAAAAAATAAAGCGGCAGCAAATCTGCTATTGCTAAGGAACGGGCCATTACTCAATTTTCATTCTTGTTAACAGGCAGTGTTTAGGTTCTATATATCTAATTGTCCAAGGCTTGAAGTATCATCTGAGCTAAATAACTGCAGAGGACTACAGTGTTGGATTGTTTCTCTACCATCATGGCAGTAAGTTCTGCAAATTGAGCGCTTATGAGAATTTACTTCTCAGAAGGGGTGCCAGAGATACAGTCCAAATCTTGTGGTTATATAACCAAATAGGCAGGAAAAACAGTACACTGAGGAAATACTCTAAAATATTAATAGTTTAACTCTGACTACCAGAAGACAGTTTGCCTCAATAATTGGAGATTTAGTTTCATTAGACTGTAAATAAAAACCTTAAAACAGGGTGGGTGAATAGGAAATGGAGCAGAAAAGGTTGGGTTGACAATAACAGTAACATCACCCAAATAGTGTTTTATGCAACAATGCAACGACAACAACAAAAATCAAGTATACTGGCGTATACTACAATCATGTTTGAAATTATCAGGAGAAAATCAGAATAAAAACACACACAATGTTACATTGGTTATTAACCTTGTCCATTAGCAATTTTCCCTTCCTATTGTAAAACCCGTTCAGACAGTCAATACACTCCTAAGCCTCTTCTCCACCCCACCCCACCCCACTCCCCACTGCAATGGATTCCTCAGATGCTAGCATGCTGGAGAATGACATGCACATTCTATTTCCCAGGCTGCCTGCACACTCTTTTGCAGGACAAGACACATCCATCCCAATCTGGTCTTGAAAGCTGAAGTGTCCTGCTATATATCTACTAGACATCTATAAATGGAGGTGGTTGGAAGAGGATTTGTAAAGCCTTGAATTTGTACCACCACCTATGAGGATGCTTCAACTGTTCTAGAAATCAGAGGGTAAACATTATCTTACTAAAATTTTGCTTTGTTGCAAAGTTAGTTCAGGCTTTGGAAAAATCAAGAGATAAGGTGTTTATAGGAATAGTGTATTTCATCACATATTTGTGTTTCACAAAGAGGCGAATGCTTTGTTCTTTCGTTTTATAGCTAAGGAATTAGACTAGAGACATTTCTTGGCTAAAGATGCCTTGCAGCGCCAGTGATATTACTCAGGTGACAGCCAGGGTGATTTGAGTGTCAATCCAGGAATAATCTGTAAAAGGACTCCACTTTTCTTTCATGAGGAAAAATTAATAAAATTATGCAACTTGGAGGATTTATCAAGATCGCATTCAACCTTCCAATTGTAAATAAAAAAAACATTTAGTCCAAGAATTGTGTTAGAGCTCTGCAGATTGTATCTTTCTCTATATCAACACAAGATTCTTTTCACAGTTGTAATTCACTGTGGAACTCTGATGTGTCTTATTCAACAGGCAGAAGTAAAATCACATCTTCCTTGAGATGAATGTAGCTGGAAAATCTGTTCTTCCTTCTTCATTTCCACAATTTTGTGACAGCTGTAATATTCCTATTCTCTTCTCATTTTAAGCTGGATATACAAAAAAAACTTAGTAACTGTTATAACAGCTTATCTTTAAAAAAAAGTGGCCGACAGTCTAATAGCTTAGTGCCCACTTTGCTCAGAAAAATGGACTCTTTCATTAAGATCTCTTCTTTAGCAGTCCACACAAATCTCTGGTAAGCCAAAAGAGAACACAATGGCAGTGGAACTAAAGATGCATGAGTTGTATATGACTGGAACAGTGCCCTTATGTGGTATCACTGAAGGTTTTCAAATCTCCTTGCCCATTTTGACATCATTGTGGAGCAAAAGATAACAGGATTTCATCTACCCAACCGCCTATTTCTAGTTGAAAAGTCCTCCAATACTACTTTAGTGTGATGAAGAAACAGGGAATTGTGCTTTTGTAATGGGTATGGCTTTAAATTTATACTATACAAGATGTTACACTTGATCATAGCCAGAAGTCTGAGATGATGGACTTTCAGTGGGGCATCTGCAGGAGATGTTGGGAAAAAAATAATGGAAAAGTACAAGAAAAAAAAGGATCCCTTATGCTATTCTAACGTCTATAATTAGTGGCAAAATATTTGAGAGCCTTGGTTTGCTTGTCATCCAATTGCATGCGTTATCAATTTACAAGACTTCCAACTGTAGTAGAAGAAAGAGTATTCCAGGAAGATATTCCAGCATGGGACAATCTTCAGGCTTAGAGTTTTCCTGAAGCCCTTTTTCAATTCCAGACTCGCAATATTGACCCAGTGAATCAGTTTGTCTTCAGACGGGCAACCGTTAAGACTCTGGTTGCAAATCAGAGTCAACGTTAATTATGCCTTTATATTATGTTTGAAAATCGTTCATTTCCAGATACCAATGCTAACGCAAGCATGGTTTCCAAATTAGTGTTATGACGAAAGGAAGAGAAAAAAAACCCCTACGCCCACTCCTTGACTTACTTTTCTGGTCCAGAATGCTTTTTTCTTTTCCCCATGCAATTTTTTTATAACATACTTGTAGCAAAGCTAACTACCTCAGGGTGAAAAATGGGAATCTTGTACAATGGAGTATCAGAGTAGCCCTGGTGCAAGCTTTTCCCATAATCACTAGTCCAGAACCTCAGAATATGTAGATCTGTGCAATTAAACTCGGTTTTTCTAAAGAAAAAAAAAATTCCATCATGGCTCCAAATTCAATAGTTATTGTCCCAAACATGCTATACCATCAGAAAAGAGGGAAGAGAAGAAAACCAAAGCAACGGAATGATTAAAGTAAAGCCATGGTAGAATGGGTCATAAGAATTAAAGATAGGAGTTATGTATTCGTTACATGCCTTGTCCTCTAAAATCATTATTAGATGAAGTCTTTGGGCAGCTTTGAGTAGTTTTGTCTTAAAAATTATAAAAAAAAAATCTTGATGCTGCTGGAGCAGTCCTGAGCCCATATAAGTGCCAGCTGGTGATAAAAGAGGAGGGTCTTTGTGTTTCCAAGGAGCATGCAGGTTCCAGCTGCAGGCAATCAACGTTACCCCCATTCCCCCAGCAGAGGGAGCTCTTCCTCACTATTCTGGCTCTTAGGCATCAGACCCAGCAAAAATATCTACCTATTCCTGACTACTTTCCATGATACTGAATCCTAACAGCCCTCCTTAGCACTATTTATCTCTTTTTGTGTGATTGGTAGGATAAACTATGCATATATAGACACAAAATGCATTATGTTTACCACAATTAAAAACAAACAATTGAAAAAAAAGATCAAAAAATGCACAATCTTTGGAACAAAAGAATTAAAGGCAGAAATTTAAAGGAAAATACATATTTAAAGAACATAGTGAGGTATAAAAAAGTATTTCTCTTGTTTTTTTCTTTTGTTTTCCTCCTCTTCTTGCTATAGAGTTCCTCTACTAGTAAATATTGCAATAGCCAGGCCTCATGAACTGGGGGGAGGGAGCTGTCCCACTTGCAGGGGGAGAGGGCTCGTGTCACTTCAGTAAGGGGCAAATCGGCTGTAGCCACCTCGGTATAAACTTGCCTGCAAAAGTTGACAAAAAAGAGGAAATTTAGAATTTTTTTAAAAAAAGAACAATGCGTGTAAGACCCATGTAACCCCTATATGATTTAAGAAGCTGTAGAATATCTTCTTTTGAATATGTTTCCCTGGACTCCAATTGACCTGGGGTTTGGGTGTCTGAAAGTCTGGTCCCATATTTGTCTTCTGGATCAAGAACATTAATCCTAGATTATCTCTAGCAACTTTTCTCCATGTTTTCCTTGAACAAAATTTCTCTTTGTCCCTGGCTCTGCAGTTCTTTTACTGTTCTTCTTCCTAGGCAATTTCTACAAATTTAAAAACATGAACCTTCTGCAAGTTATCATAAGATTTTTTAAAATGCAGATCAGAAGATTTGCAGGCAGACTGCTCTATGATGATGAAAACATTTGAGAACATTTAACTTTGAAAAGGTAAGTAGCCAGGTCCATGTCTTACTGCTCAGCTTGCTAACAAAATTAATGGGATTAATGAACTCGAAGTCCTTCAGCACCAGTATACTCATTACCAAGGTTAAAATCAATTATTGGCTTCATTAGTTTAATTTGTAATTCTTCATTAAAACAGAAACCAGAACAACAGCTCTGGATACAAACAAAAGAATAAATTATCCCCTTTGATGTTAGAATGCTAATGTACATGACTGGAGTATGGTATTAAATCTCAGACTGTATTTGAGACCAAGCCTGGGAATAATATTATGTCCAGATTTCACTTCCCATTTGGTGATTTGACCACAGCATTCCCTTTACAGTGGGACTGGTGGTTGGCATTAACGTTCTCGTACCCTTGTATTACTTTTCTGTTATTATTCTCCTATTCATCCTAGAACGACTTAGCAATTAACCAGTATGCTGAATAACCTTTTATTATAGAACTTCTGAGACTATTCAATGACCCATACTGTAGACAATATAAGTGATCTTCATTTAATGACCATTCATTCAGTGGCTGCTCAAGCTTAAGATAGTGCCGAACAAGTAGTTAAAACCTTACTCGTACAGCCATTGCAGCTTCCTGAGGTCATGCAAACACAACTTGCAACCTTCCCTGCCAGCTTCTGACAAAGTCGATGGGCAAGCTGGCAGGAAGCTGCAAGTGAAGTCCTTGGTTAACAATGTCAAGAGACTGCCAGAACTACCTTTCATAAGTGACATGGTCACTTTTTAAACTTATGACCATGTTGCTTAATGGCAGATTTTCCAGTCCCAATTAGCATTGTTAAGGACTGCCTGTGCTTCATGGTAAAAGTACAAAATCACCAAGGAAGAGAAAAAGCCATACTTACCACAGCGCCAACTCCATAGCTAGCTGCAGGGGCAAGAGCATGGTAAGGGTCTGCTGTGTACACCCTGCCATAACTAAAACAAAAAGAGGGGCATTAGCAAGAAAAAAAGTCACTTCAATAAAGGCTTTTCTCATCAGAAGAAATGAAAATCTATTAACTTCTTGGCTCCACCCCACCTCTAATTTCTTTTCCTCCATATCTAAAGGTCTTGTTTAACTCTAAAGGAACTATTGAATTGCCATTTTTTTAAAATTCACATTTATATGCCGCCCTTCTCTGGAGACTCAGGGTGGCTTACAATTTTTTTGGAGCACAACCCAATGCGCTCAGCAATAGCCTTCATTCCATTGTATATGCCTGCTTATTACTAGGGCTTTTTGCGGCATTTTTACAAAGTCAGCTTATTGCCCCCAACAATCTTGGGTCCTCAATTTACCTACCCCGAGAGATGGAAGGCTGACTCAACCTTGAGCCTGGTGGGATTCGAGCCTGCAATAATTGCAGGCAGCTGGAACTAAGTGCTAGGCATTTAACAGTCTGCACCACCAAGGTTCATTTAATTCAATTGGGCTAACCCCAAGTACTCTGTTGTGGTTCGTCGACTGCCAGTGGAGAATTAGAGAAGATGGAGGGGTACCTGGGTTACCATCGGGGCCAGCAGAAGGCTCTGAGGAGCAGGTCTCAGAGCCAGATGCAGAGCAGGGCCCATCTACTCACGTTCAGTTTGAGAGATAGCTGTTTTCGGGGCCTGAGCTGAGTGAGGGAAAGGAACAGCTGGGCCCTGCCCCAGATGCGCATATGCACAGAGAAGTGTGTAGAGGAGAGCAAAGGAGGACTGAGGGCCAGCTATCCAGGAAAAGACGGAGATGTTAACAAGCCCCTCCCTGGCTGGGATATAAGGAGGAGGGGTGTGGGAAGTGTGGTTGTCCATTCATGCTCCAGAAGAGTTCCCTCCAGCGGATTCCTTGCCACTACTAACCAGGCTGGTCAGGATTCTTTGTGTTGGGATTGAAGTGCTAATTGAGGCTCCCTGAAGGGAACTCAGAGACTGCTTGCGAGTCACCTAAGGATGGGTGACCTGGAACTTTGCCAGTGAATGTAGTCTATTCCTGCCTTTCTAAATAAAAAGGGGTTTCTCCTCACGAGTAGGCTGAGTAGGTTGAGTGGGGCTCGTGAAGGCTGAGTCAGAACATGCTCATAATTTAATACTTTGAAACAAAAAGGGTTCATTTTAAAAGAAGCACTTTTCACATTGTGGTGGTAGTGCTTGGGCATGGGAAGATTGGCCTATCATAAATGTGTGTTGAGTTTGATGCTGGAAAGGTATCTTTTGTATAATAAAGTTTCATAATTTTAGATTGAAACATATATAAACCTATAAGATTTATATTAAAATTGAGACAGCTGAAACTGATCATCCCTGGGAAATAAGTATCAGTAATTCTTGCAGGAAAATGAAGCACCGATCAGGCTGTCCATTTGAAAAAGTGCTCTTACAGTATACCAAGTCCTTTTAGGTGCAACTTCAGAAGTTATCTATTATCGTCGTGGCAATAACACCAAAAAAGACACTGGAAGGTGTTTGAAGACGAAAGAGCAGTACAAGAATGAAAGTATAATGTACCGTGCTTTCATCCAAGGCTTTATTATGTCATTCCTACTTATGACATCTGTCTGTTCTTAGATATAAGGCTTGTCATCAAAAGTGTTTTTAGTTGCTTAGCCAGTGTACATAGCCTTTTCACAGGCAGAAAAAGGGTTTTATTCTCTCTTATCATTACCTTAATGACCAACGCACTAAAAGGCAAGATAAGAAACAATGAAGGGAAACTAACCAAGGAGAGAAGCAATCTAGAACTGAGGAGAAATTCTGTAATGGTGAGAGCAATCAACCAATGGAATAGCTTGCCTTCAGAAATTGTGGGTGTTTCATCACTGGAGGCTTTCAAAAAGAGACTGGACAACAATTTATCTGAAATGGTTGACGGTCCCCTGCTTCGGCAGAGGGTTGGACTAGAAGACCTCCAAAGTCCCTTCCAACTTTATTATTCTATGTTCTAATGATTGTGATTCTAGAGAACAATTATGCTAAGCTACACAATAACTCTCAAGACACCATTGTATGTACAAGTCAATGATGTATTATTTGTATGGTCATAGATTATTGCCAAAATACAGAGCATAGTATAATTCATCCCCAATGAATTCATTTCTCACAATTTTAAGCCATTTTCCAACATCCATCAAAGCCAGGGCAGGGCACTGGAGGCAAAAAAACCCTATGATTGGGGGTTATTGGTTGTGCTTGAAAACAGCACAAATTCCCTTAAAAATGCCAGCAGGGATTTATATTGCTACCTAAAGGCTGTTTTGTCTACAGACAAAAACAAGGTTGAATGCTGATGCATGACTGCTATCTCTTTTGGAAACAGATAAACCTTAGGCATATAACAACTGTTTTTAACTCAATGTTTCCTAGCAATAAACCTGGAGGCCATGCTTTTGGCATTTGCAGGTAGGACACATTCTGAGGAATATGAGGAAATGTACTGTACTTTTAAAACAGTGTATTCTCCAGAGACACGAAAACCACACTTTCCTTACATACCCATCACTGTAAGCTGCTGCAGCAGCTGCAGCAGCAGTGGCTGCTGTTGCAGTAGCGGGCTGCGCATATCTGTAGGCTGCATATCCACCCTGCAGGGGAAAAAAGAACAGACTTTATAGATATCTTTCTCCTTAAACAAAGTGGACTGATCTACACAACACAGGTACAGAAGGAATGTTTCAAACTGCATCAACTCCCATGTCACATTTAAATTATGAAAGCATTCCCTGATTCTCATATATTTTGCTATCTCCCCAATGCAACATTACCTGATGGAATCAAATGGAAAAGCCTATACTATTGTAGTACTTGTAGGTCAATTTATGAACAAGAATATCAAAAATAAAGATGCTAATACATCTCTTTATTCCACTCTGATCATAATCAATATAAAAAAGGCTATTGGAGGAAAACATTGTTACCCATCAAAGTTGTCCGTAATAAATCTTCTAAGACGTTTCCAATCCAACACCCACGCAAACTAATGTTTAGGAAATGAATTCTACATATGGAAGGCATATTAAAATGAACTTTGCAAAACAAGTTCTTTATGTCTCCAATAATCTAAATACCATCTTCCTTCCTGTATCTTGTGTCCTGCAGTCTCTTCCTTGCCAATTCCTTCACTTAATTTAGAACTTAATGGCTTTAAATTCACTGCTACATCATGATCTCTTTTTTTCTTGCCAAAATCTCTGTAATAGCTCATCTGATTTTGTACATCAGATTGTAATGCTTAACCTTTAAGAGTCTTCATTTAACTACATATGGCCTTCCTTTTATTTTTGTCTTATGCCTGGGACATCATAATCCCGTCTCAGTAAAAGCAAATCTTTTTTCCCCTTACATTTCCTATAAACCACAGAAGCTGACTGATGTTCCTTCCAGTTCTAATTATTTCCTATCTATCATTTATTTTTTTAAATATTAGTGTGGTACAAAGGAACAGGATCTGTCTTTTTAAGAATGCATCTGGGCTTAAAAGGAATTATCCAAGAAATCAGAAATGATGGGTGCCTGGAGAGGGATTTTTCTTCTGATAAACATAAATGTGCATATATGTATGAGTTGTAAACTTTCTTACTTATTTACTTGGCTCATGTTCACCTTGGCAGCCATTTAGTAAATGGGCAAGCTTTCAAAACAGCCATTTTGTGAGAATATTCATGACAAGTTCTCAAAACTACAAATGTGCCTGTTTTGTCAGTCTGGCACAGAACTAACTTTAGCGGGTCTGCCTTAAAAGTAATTTTTTAAAGAAGGGACTTTGTTCAGTTATTCATATTACAGAATAACCAGCATGTTTTAGCTATTTTATCATTAATATCTGAAAACTTGTTTCCTTTTAATTTGTAGTTCAGCTGGATGCTGGAAGAATGAATTTATGAAACAATCTTGTTTTGGTGCTATATTTATTATACTGTTGCTTTAAGAATTAACCAGTGCAATCTTTATGAAAAGAAAGCAGATACCTGCACATTTCATTGTAATTTCAGGGCAGAAATACTGTATTTAAGATAACCAATGTAACAATAACAAGCTTCAAACTGTAAAAATCCTGTGCCCAGAAATCTCATCTCACTTAATCTATAAGAGGCCTTTACAGACTAAAAGTCATGGCAGCAAATAATTATAGTCTTGAAATTATATCAATTAACAATTAGGTATAAAGAACAGTGTTAAACTTTAGAAGACTGGATGTTTTGATTATTAACAAAAATATGAAACCTGTAAAACTGAATAAAGATTCCTCTGAAATTAAAAAAAACAACCCTCATATTCAGGAAGCCAATCTAAATTGGCTGATTGAAATATACCGTTTTTCTATTATTTCAGGCCCACATAGAATTATCAAGCACAGGAATCAGCCTCAAGGGTATACAATAAAGAGAAGTAATTTTTCCTTCCCTAATAGTTGTATCAACCATTAATAGTTGTTGCATCAAGTAATTGTAATTACTATTCCAAGTGCCTGCTTTAATTAATTTTACTGAGTTTTGAAGATCTAAATGCAGAGGAGGAGAAATTGGGAATGAAAATCCGTATGTGTGCATGGTATGAAATAAGATTTTTCATGAATGTAAAGTAAGTAGGAACAAAGTGTTATCTTCTCTCTATCCAGCTATTACAAGGAAATTTGTAGCAGTTACTTTTTTGTTCAGTAATATTGTTAAACATTACTAATACAAACCAAAAACTAAATTAAAAATAATAAATACAGAAATAAAATTTAAAAAGAAAAAATTAAGAATATAATAATGGGAAATCTATAGCACTTACTATAGAATATTGAGGCTCTTCTTTTTCAAAAAGAAGAGAGAGTCTTAAAATGTCTATTCTTTAGGGCTTTTGAGGGAGGTGGAAAGAGCAATGGTACATTTATACGGTTCTGAAATTAGCCACCATTTCAAATCTCTTCCTGCCACAAAATGAATAACTGTTCTAGTGCTTCTCCTCATTATAGACTCTATTCTGACTTTGTTTAGCTCTTCATTAATTTCATTCTACTGAGTGTTAGTAGCTGAAGAAGAATTTTATTCCAAGGACCTTCGCTACAACAAAGCTTCAGACATAATGGCATCCCTTTTCTTGATTTAAAAAAAAACCCCATATTGCAGAACTTTCCACACATCTGATATTCAGGCATGCTCAGATGTATTCATCTTGGTCTTTGGCAGCACTGATTGCTGAGCAGCTTGTCTCATAATGTGCCTGGTGTGCTCTATTCCCAACATAATTTTTTAAATTTGACATTTGAGATAATCAGCTGAGTTCAGCCCAACTGTGAATATGAGGACAAGATGCAGTTTGAAACTAAAGATATTTTTTTTTCAATTTAAGTCGTTTTAACTTGCATTTCTTATAAAGAAAAAAAAAAGGACTGGAATTAGGGAGGGAAATGGTATAACATTTATTAATTAAATGAAAATGAAAATAAAACTAAGCATGCTGACATTTGGAACTAAAAAACAACCAGCAAAGTCACCACGTTCAGACTCATATTGGCTAGTTCTATCTATCCCAGCATTCTCTTGGGACAGCAGTTTTGCCCTATGCTCTACCACAAGCTCAGTGAAGAACACAGCCTCAATTACTAGAGCGTGCAGCCACAACGACCTGCTATTACATAAACAGTCAGTCACCACTGGAGTTAACATTCCAAATCTTAAACAATTTCCATGTACCCCAAAATAAAGAAGAAATCTCCCACCCTAGCCCTGTCCCACACCACGAATGTTAATAATTATAACAAGCAGTAACCCATCTGTTATTATCAGAGAAGGGAACAGACTCCACTGAGAGATTTCGAGCAAGATGTTAACGTTTCTCAGCTGACTGCACAATAAACAACAAAATAGGAAAGAAAAATAATAATAATTCATTGGAAAAATGAAGTAAAAATAGCTGATGTGTATTTTGGGGTAAGCAGGCACTCATACAGATGTGAAATTATTTAGAAAAATGGATGCTGTATATATGATCATATATCTATGTGATGAAACTTGCATGTTTTGTTGGATCTGTATGCAAAAGACATTTAACTGAGCCAAAGAGGAGCTGTAGAAATATCTTAACTAACTGTGAAAATGAATTCCAGTTAGTTAAGATAGTTAGGTTTTAGCCTGAAGCTAAACTACTTGCAAACGATCATGCCAGCTGGGTCACCTATTCCTTCTTTTTCTATGCATCCCACTTTGTCTTTTTGCTGTTTGGCCCCCACAACCACACATGGATGCAAAGGGAGCAGAAATAGACTAGTATAGAGTAAGATCCTATCCTATTTCCACCCCCTCCCCCAAATGTGTGTGAGAGAGGAGCATGTAATATTATGAGGTGGTTAAGAAAACATAAAATGACTACTCCCAATCATGGGCAATTATCCCTTCCTGGCACATGGGATTAGTCAATTAACCAAAGGGAGCAGCTGACATCAGCATGATGTCATCTGAACATGTTCATTAGATCTACATCACATAAAATCACGAAATAGTATCAAAAACACATTCCTGACAAAAGAACACTGGCATTTAATTATATCAGTAGACAATGCCTGCTTGAAAAATTAGATCAACTTCAGCTAGGATAAGAAAAAGCATAATGTGTACACCTTTTTCCCCAATTTAAAAGAATTTTAGATGTACATGGGACAGATATATATATATATATTCTGGCATAATCTTACTCCAGAAAAGGTTTTTGAAATGTGAAATTTTAGGGACTCCTAATTTGCCCTGTCAATGTATTTAAAATGCCATGGAATAAGTCCAAGCTACTTATAATATCCACTTTTTTTTCCTCCCCTTTCCTGCCTTCCATCTGTTTTGTATTTCTCTGCACCCAATCAAATATTATTTAATTCACTAACAAATATTCTAGAATTTAGCAAGTTTCTGTTAATCAGTAAAAGACACAGATCATGACCAGTTATTTCATATTTATCTGTATCTGGAGAATAAAAACCTATGTTTCAAATAATCTTTGTGATAAGTGTCCCAATTTTTTAATTATTTAGACTTGAGTTTTTCATTTTTCACCTTGAGTGGAATACCTTCTCAAGAAGGCATCATTAAGCATGTGATGACAGATTCTTTTGTCCTATAGGTAAGGCATCCCTGAGTCTCTGTTACAAATAGAAAGGAGGAAGAGGCTGCTATAACACGACAGTGATCAAGTTATCAAAAATAGCCAGATAAATGGAAGTGCCCTTCACTGCACAGTGTCTATTTCAATGTGGGGCAATAGATTAGAACAAGGACTGTCCAAGTGCCGCTTTAGTCACGGGGAAGATGGAGATTAGTTTCACTCATTCTGTCAGGAATTCATTTAAGCTTGATATGTCTCAAGTGCTGCTAAAAGCATCTATTATTAACCTTTCCCCCATCATATGTACACTTGAAGAGATCTACAATATGCAACAGGCTTCCTATTTGTATTCTCAGCACAATGTTAAACAAGTACCGAAATGAAATCTATTGCTCTTCAAAGGTCTTATTAAGTCAATGGAAATAGCAGGTATCAAGGTAAACTAAACAAAAACACACCAAAACACATCCGATTCTGTATATTCCAATAAATGAATAAATATTAATAAATGACAAGTATTTTTTTTCAATAATGCATAAGCTAAACAAAAATGTTAATGGGCAAGATCATGTGACAGGGGTCAGCCAACATTAATATGCAGATCCGTCTCTCTATCATTTATTGGCTGTCCATCCTACCACAGGGTAACTTTGGGTGGTTAGATCAATATTCAGTAGCACAGCTTGCCCCAGTCTAATCATGATTGTCAAGGTTCTCTCTCTGTGCCTCTTAAGAGTCTGGATGGAGAGGAAGAAGAGGATGGCTGTGAATTCAGGAACCCTCCATTTCCAGGGAATGTCCATGCTTCAGATAAAATTGCATTTTCCCAAGAAGAATTAGTGAATATACAGGTGAAACTCAAAAAATTAGAATATCGTGCAAAAGTTCATTTATTTCAGTAATGCAACTTAAAAGGTGAAACTAATATATGAGATAGACTCATTACATGCAAAGCAAGAGAGTTCAAGGCGTGATTTGTCATAATTGTGATGATTATGGCTTACAGCTCATGAAAACCCCAAATCCACAATCTCAGAAAATTAGAATATTACATGCAATCAATAAAACAAGGATTGTACATAGAACAATATCGGACCTCTGAAAAGAATAAGCATGCATATATACTCAGTACTTGGTTTGGGCCCCTTTTGCAGCAATTACTGCAAGGTAATTACTGAGGCGTGGCATGGAGGCTAACAGCCTGTGGCACTGCTGAGGTGCTATGGAAGACCAGGATGCTTCAGCTCTTCTGCATTGTTTGGTCTCATGTCTCTCATCTTTCACTTGGCAATGCTCCATAGATTCTCTATGGGGTTCAGGTCAGGCGAGTTTGCTGGCCAATCAAGGACAGTAATCCCACGGTCATTGAACTAGGTTTTGGTGCTTTTGGCAATGTGGACAGGTGCCAAATGAAGTCAGCATCCCCGTAAAGCTCGTTTGCGGAAGGAAGCATGAAGTGCTCCAAAATCTCCTGGTAGATGGCTGTGTTGATCCTGGCCTTAATGAAGCACAGTGGACCAACACCAGCAGATGACATGGCTCCCCAAATCAACACAGACTGGAAACTTCACACTGGACTTCAAGCATCTTGCAGTGTGTGCCTCTCCATTCTTCCTCCATACTCTGGGTCCTTGGTTTCCAAATGAGATGCAAAAGTTGCTCTCATCAGGAAAGAGGACTATGGACCACTAAGCAACAGACCAGGTCTGTTTTGATTCTGAGTTCCCAGGTAAGACGATTCTGATGTTGCTTGTTGTTCAGGAGTGGCTTGACAAGAGGAATACAACATTTGAAGCCCCGTCCGTGTCTGTGCTGTGGTGAGTCTTGATGCACTGACTCCAGCCTCAGTCTACTCCTTGTGAAAGTCCCCAACACTTTTGAATGGCCTTTTCCTGACAATCCTCTCCAGGCTGTGGTCATCCCTGCTGCTTGTGCACCTTTTTCTTCCACACTTTTCCCTTCCACATAACTTTCTATTAATGTGCTTTGATACAGCACTTTGAGAACATCCAACTTTCTCCTTAAGGAGGGTGTCAGTGATGGCACAACTGTCAGGTCAGCAGTCTTTCCCATGATTGTGATTCCTACTGAACCAGACTGAGAGACCATTTAAAGGCTCAGGAACCCTTTGCAGGTGTTACGGCTTAATTAGCTGATTAGAGTGGGACACTTTGAGCCTAGAATATTGCACCTTTTCACAATATTCTAATTTTCTGAGATTGTGGATTTGGGGTTTTCATGAGCTGTAAGCCATAATCATCACAATTATGACAAATCACGCCTTGAACTATCTTGCTTTGCATGTAATGAGTCTATCTCATATATTAGTTTCACCTTTTAAGTTGCATTACTGAAATAAATGAACTTTTGCACGATATTCTAATTTTTCGAGTTTCACCTGTATATTAAGGATCCTCCTGGAGTCATAGTTTTTGTTTAAGGAGGAAATAGCAGCCATGGCATTGAGGGACTTTGCAGATTTATCTAGTATGCTAATTTCATTCTTTTCTGGGTTGAGAAGTCTTTCTCTTGGTCATCTCTAATGAACTATTGCAATGAATTCTACATGGAGCTGCTTTTGAAGATTACTTGAAAACAAAAGTTGATCCAGAAGGTGATATATAAGCTGTTTTGCCTACATGAGAGTTCTATTTCATCAATTATAGTGGTAATCAGTTGACATCTAGATACAATTCAAGGTGTTGGTTGTCACACATAAAACTCTGTGACTCAGGGCCTAGCCAGCTAAGGAATTGTCCTTTTCCTCTGATTACCTCCTCTGAACTCACAATACAGCAGGAAACAAGGGGAGTTGAAAATTTATTCATAGGACATTGCTTGAAGTTTCTCTTTTGCTCAAATAATGGACAAGGTTTCTTTCCAAGATGCAAGTTGGACAAAATATGCTTGATTTTCATACATGTAGTCACGACTTTGCCAGAACATTTGCTCCTGTGTGACGAATACATAATGCTGGAACAGATGAATTTCTACATCATTTAATATTTGCAGGTGCTGATTCATAAACTCATTTCTCCATCAATGTATGCTTGTTAAAAAACTGTTATAAATCATATGTTTGGAAGCTTTTCCCTCAAAGTAGTGAGTAGATATTAATCCTAAATAAATATTTTTAACACCATAAGATATATGCTTAGGAATATTTAAGCATACTATCTAATTTGAGGGTTTGGGACAGTAGATTCAAATGTTGAAAATAAAACAAAACAAAAATAAATAAAAAGAGGATCCCATCTATTCTAATAACAGACTTAAATTGGAAGCTCTTAAACATGAAAAAGTAAAATCTTTCAGAATATACTGAAGAATATATTTTTATATTTATAAATAACAGCAAGAATTCCTCTTATTGTATCAACTAGAAAATTACTCTGGAGTCATAATAATTGCTACTGACCATATTTTTGATCTGTCAGCATTTATCCAGGGAAGACTAGGTCACACAGAAAAAGTTCTGAGAGAACAAGCTTAAGCCATATGCAGATGCAAGATTTAAATTCTCCCAGGAGACTAAATTTAAGAGACTCTTTTTTTCTCACCAGAATGATACACTTTTGGGCTGCACCTCTGACACAGCAGAGTCCTGGTATTAATATGAGCAAAAAATATTGGCAGAGCAC